>VZTA01029365.1:85911-99300 GCA_013398855.1 Mohoua ochrocephala
CCGGCCCCCCCCCAGCCGCCGGCCCCGCGGGCCAGGACGCGCTCTCCGCGCCACGGCTGCCGCGGTGCAGCAGAGACCGCCGCGGCGACACAGCAGAGGCCCTGCAGGAATGCTGAGTCACCTTCTGCTTCCCGCTCCGTGAGGCGCAACGGGGAGAAAAAGCCTCTTTTTCCCCCACCGGAGAAGGGATTTTCACTGTCAGCACGGGCACAGAAGGTGGAAAATTCAGCCGATGTGCCTAACTAAGGATTGCACCCTCAGTGCAGCGCTCACGTGGGGGTTGGCGTGGTAATAAGAGAGTTAACGTGTCCCTTTTAGTGCATTTGCTAAACAAAACAGTGCTCCGAACCCCAAGACAGCGGCTCGGATCGGAGCCCAGCACCTTCGGGGTGTGGAGGCTGCGGGGTTCGAACAACGGCATCGCTCTGTTGTTCGGCAACGCGAGTTTGCACCACCACAGGCATGAGGAAGTGGCACCTGCTGGCGGGGACGTGACAGTCACTTCTCTCCGAGGACAAGGTGTTCAGGGCGTTGGCCACCCAAAATGCCACAGGAAAGAGAACTGAGCCTGATTAGTGGGGGAGGGGGGGAACTGAGGCAGAGAGGGGTTTTGCTTTGCCTGCTCAGGGCTTGGCAGTGAACTGCTGGATAGACCCAGATACCCCCCAAATTCCTATTTCTACTGATTGCTTTTATGGTGACAAAGGTCATGGCACATAAGTGTAATCTTGACGAGATTTGGATAAATTCAATTAATAGTAGCTCTTAAAGCAGGGACTTTCTGTCCCCTGCGTTGTGGCTCGGTACTGCTCACCCCAGGAGCATTTCCTGCACTAAAATATAGTCATTTTATTGCAAAAAAATGAATTATGCCTGCTTTTGCCTCCCACTGGCAGGGTTAATCCTGCTCCTGCGAGAGAGGACAGCGAGGAGGGAACAGTGGGGATGTGACAGGGCAGCAGCATTCCCGAGCCACAGGAGCTGCCCGAGGATGCAGTGAGGGCAAAACAAGATTAGTGCAGCCAGGAGCCTCTGAAAGGGCTTTGCATTTGATGTGGGAGAGGAGAGAGATCAGAATATGGAGGAGTCAGGATTAACATAAATTTACAAACCTTCCATTCTGGGCTGCAGGGCTGTCCTGGACTGTGTTCCCCATGGTGTGACCCACCAGTGCCCCAGGCTGCAGGAACACTTGAGAACACCATCACTGGTGTTCCCTCCTCCCCGGACACAGCCTGTTCTGTCTCTCCTCAGGTCAGCTGGACAGAAAAAGTGATCAAGCTTCAGCCAAATTAATCTTCAGACAGAAAACCAATAGCTCTGAGCTGCCTGACAAGCCCCCAGTTCTCCCTTCCAGGTGGGTTTATAAGCAGGGAGCCCCTGAAAGAGAGAGTGAGTGTGCACAGACAGGGCATGGGATGCATCCAGGCACGTGCCCTTGGCTGTTACGTGTCCATGAACTTGAAGGGATGAGACAGGAACCAAATCCACCACGGGACTTTGCCTCCTTGGTAACGCCCCGAGCCCCTCTGACTTCGCTTTGATCCTGACCTGGGTCCAGAGCACTGCAATGTGCCACAGGGACGTGCACTGCTCCCGGAAAACCAGGTCCGTGTGGGACAAAGGCTGGCACCTGGGCTTCAGCAGCCTCCAAGCCATTTCTGTGTGGCCCTGAGAAGGGCCATGCCAGCGTTGCTGCTCCAGGGAAGGATGTGGCATGACGGGAATTGCCCTGAAACAGTGCCTGGCAGGGAAATCCCTCAACGGCCCTCCCTGCTCCTCGCAGGAAGGAGCTCATGGCAATCGGCCCCTTCACGGCTGGCCCCAGAAATGCCCCCCAAGCCTTCAACTATCACAGACACAAGCTGTGCTCTCTCTCCCTCTGGCTTTATTTGCGGAGGGAATTAAGATCCTGCTGGGAAAACCTCCCCTGTGCTCTGATAACTGCCCGCAGAGCCAGCTCTAAATGGCTTTTTGTAAATGAAAGCCCAGGATTAACAAGGTTCCCCTCGTCACTGTTTACTTAGTTCTCTGCCGGAGTGAGGGGAGCAGGATAGACACCCCCTGCTCTGGGCAAGCCCCTTGGGCCACCAAGGAGCTGGTACATACTGGGGACCAGCAAGGTGCCACCCAGCACATGGCAGAGCCTCCCTGGAGCAGGAGGTTCCCAGATGGGTTTGGAATGGGTGGGATGTGTGTGCACGTAGCAGGAGCCTTGGTGCAGGGGACAGGGCAAGTCCAGGGCACTGTGTTTTGTGAGCTGGGGGCCGGGCTGGGGGATGATGCTCATTTTCTTCCTATGCCACGTTGCTGGGGAAGGAAGGGGGGTGTTTGCCATGCGGGTTGGTGCTGGGCACGCATCCCCCACGTGACAGGAACAGGGAGGCCATGCAGGGCTGCAGCTGGCCTCATCCCCTCGGCAGGAATTCACTCAGGGATGGCAAGGAGCTGCCCAGCGTGGCCATGGGGTTTGCTGAGGGGTGCAGGTCCAAGGAGCCCTGTGCAGAAGGGACTCTCCTCGGTCATCCCTGTCTGCCTGCAGCAGGACAAGGGGGTCCTGCCTCTATGTGCTGCACTCCCAGGGACTGGAGCCACCACAGCCGCCTTGCACAGCTCCGACCTTTGGATGTTTGCACATTCCTGCCTGTTAATGTGTCTCGTAACCAAAAGCTGCCAGGATGGAGCATTACTCCCTCCAGCACTTGCCAGGCTGCTCCCTCCCGTTCCCCAGCTGAGAATTGGCACCTACCCCGTACTGGGCGGGAGCATGGGCTCCCCAAAGGAGCAAACCCTGATGCCTCTGGTAGGTGCGATGAGCGTCCCACCCCTTGACACCAGCGAGCCCCAAATGCTCCCAGAGCTCTTGGGGCAGGCAGCAGTCACGTCTCCCAGCCAGGCATGGGGAAAAGGAGCTCCGTTTCGGAGCAGAGCCGCACTTCCCTCGGCTGCCAGGCTGGCACGTTGCCCGCCAGCACAGTGCCAGGCCAAATTCTTTGCGATTTCTAGGTCAACGCCCGCCTCTCGTAACGCCCTGAGCTCTCCTGCTGCCTGTGCCAGCCTCCAGCCCAGTGGTCCCTGTACACAGTGCAGGAGCATCCCAAAGGATCCACACCTGACGCTGCTCATCCTGGCTGGCCCCATCCGTAACCCCCGAATATTTGGCCCCCGTTGCTCCAAATTGGGCAATTCCCCAAATGCCTGGCTCTGCCCACAGCAGCACCCATAGGAGAGCTGTGTCCAGGGAGTGCACAGCCTGCAGCCTGCCCTTGCTTCCACCTTTCTTGAGGGGTTTAAGACCCATCCCAAGGAGTCAGACACCAAAGGCGTGTGTTTGCTTTGGATTTCTAAAGCCATTTTCTTCACTGTCATGATGACAGTGACAAAACCCCCCACAATCTCAAGACATGGGATGGTCCTAACGCTCCAAACCTGGAAATGAATCACCTGGAAAAACAGCCTTTGTAAAGAAATCCCCGTGGCCCCGGTGCTTGTTTGTAAACTGGCCAAGTTTCGACCTTGGCATGACGTGGTTTCCCAAAGAAGCTCGTGCAATGCTGGCACGGCTCCGGCAGCTCAGCCCCTCCACTGGGGGATTGGATGTGTCCCCCCCATGGCCACAGAGACCCCTTTCCACAGCATGGGCCGGGCTGGAGGAGCAGGAGCCCTATGGGGCTGCAGCCCCCTGCCCCGGACATGCATCGAGGGGATGGTGGGGCTGAGGATGAGGAAGGGGCAGCCGAGCGTGTCCATGTGACGGCTCTTACGCAGGGGCTGTTGCATTGTGGCCGCTGGCACTCCCCCCCTCCCCGCTGCAGGGCAAGCCCCGGCCTGCCGGAACATTGTGCCAGCCGGGAACAGCGACTGGCAACGGCCACTGACCCGTCTCGGGGCTCCTTGGGGCGCAGAGGGACGTGGGCATCTGAGGGGACTTTTGCTGGATGTGGTCCCCCATGCCAGAGGGTGCGGCGTTCCGCACACCACACAAGAACAGGACCGAAATAGGTGCAGACCTGCTCCAAAAATTCTGCCGAGATAATCATGTTCTGACCCTCATCAGCCCTGCCTCAGTTTCCCCATCAGGGTGCCGAGAGCCATGCGGGCCGTGTGAGTGCCGCAGGTCCCGAATGCCCCAGGTCCTGCTGGGCCCTGCTGGCAGTGCAAGGTCACGGCTGGAAAAGCAGGACAGGGGCTTTGCCCCCCTCTCTGTTCTCAAAGCCACCTCCCCCAGCGCCCCGGCAGCCCCGCAGAGAGGTGTTTGCATCCAGCCTGATCCCTCCAGGCAAAGCCGTCAGAGTCCAGCCGTGGGGCTCAGCACAGCCTATCTGGAGTTTGCTACAGCATTTCCATACCATTTAGGTACGAAACACTAAAAAAATCAGCATCACAGGGGCAGGGAGTCCCTGAGCCGTCCCCAAGCCCTGCCCTGCATGAGTGCCAGGCTGCCCCAATACCATCCTCATCCCATCCCCACCAGGGACCTGCTGTACCGAGTAGATCTCCCTGTGGTTCCCAAAAGATTTCACATCCATATTAGCTCCTGGATGCATGTTTGGGAACCTGGTTTTTCCCAAACTTTGGAGGTTCATTCATTGCTATGCAAGGCGAGTCCATTCCCTGCCCTCCTCCATCCTGTTTTCCCCTTCTCCCCCCTCGCCACTCCAACCATCCCAGCCTAGGATGTTGAAATGGGCTGAATTTTTTACGATGAGAGGGGAAAAAATTTTTAGAAATCTGGGGATGAAGAGAGAACTCATGAGCTGTGACCTCCTCCAAATTCAAGGCACCAAATCCACACAAGGAAAACAAAAGGCAGTGAGATTAGCATTTCCAAACAGAGCAGAGATGGCCTCAATCTTTGAGCTGTTTATTCTAGGGTTGATTTTCAATATTTAGGATGATTAGCAAGTGAAAGCCGGCTGTTGCCAGAATGGCTCCGTGCCAGCCCCACACTCAATGGAGGGAAAAGAAAGACACGGCAAGAAAGGGAGAGAAAAGAAGGGCTTATGTGTATATTTTTTTCTCCCTCTGTGAACGGGAGATTGGTTTGAGGTGTCAATGTTTGCCCATCAGGGAGGGATGATGGATGAGGGGACGGCTGGGGAAATAGCAGAAATAAATAATAAAGGAATAATTGCCATGTGCTTAATAATCAGCTGGGGAAGGACCTCTCTAGGGCAGCGAGCTGAGCTCGCAGAGTTTTTGGAGCTGGGTTCTTCCCAGACCCTCTTTGGTGGGTCCTGGTGGATGCCCCAAAACGCTCAGGGCTGGAGTGCTCTGGGTTCATCGCTTGTAGCAGGGGGGACACTGCCAGCGCGGGGTCCCCATCCCATCACCGCCCCTGTGCCGGGCGAGCCGGGGCAGCCCGTGGGGCTGGACCAGCCCCAGCCCCGGCTGGAACCCCACTGCCACCGGCAAGCCCGGGCAGGTCCGCGGCTGCCGGGTCCTGACCTCGCTCCTGGCACCGAGCTTCGCCCCGAGCACAGCCGCGCTTTGTGTCCCGTGTCCCGCGTCCCGCCCGCTCCCGCGGGAAGCGATGCCACCTCCCAGAGCACCCCTAGCTCCTGCACCTCCTGGCTGCCGCGTGAAAAAACGCCACCCCCTCCAAACTATCTCATTGAAAGAAAGGAAAATTCACGTCCAAGTCGGTTTGGTTGCTTTCAGCTGCTGAACAAAACGGGGTTGTTTCAGGCCTCGCCTGGTGCCTCCTTTATATTCACCCTTTCTCACTTTAAACCCCTCGACTGGCTCCAGCAGGCTGGAATATTTTTTCCTGGCAAGGTTGTTTTTTTCAGTCCCCTGGCAGGGTGGGGATGCTGGAGGCTTCTCTTTTCCAGGGGGCTTGAAAACAGTACTACATGTTTGTGCCTGGCGAAACAAATTAAAGAAGTGGACTGAGGGGCAGGGGAAGTGCCAGCTTTTTGCAGCCCTGAAGTGCCACCAGTACCGGGGGGAAGAAGGGAGCAGCTCTTCCAGTGCTTCCAACACGGAGCTGAGAGGAGGAGAAGCCAAGACAAGGAATTCCTTAATGCCTTCTGGTATTCATGGCCCCCAGTATCCCAAAGCTGAAAGGAAAGTCCAGATCTGCCTCTAAATTCCCCCCTGGCAGACACATCAAGGCTGTTCCCTCATGGATAACCCTACCTTTTCCCGAGGGCAGCATCCTGCCTTCCCAGCACAAAGCACACACAGATGAAGGCAAGTGTCTGTCCTGAGCCCAGGCCTTATTTTGGGTTGAGATTGGCTGGATTGGGAGCAGCTGTGGCAGCTCTGAGACTGGCTGCTGGAGTGCCTGGTGCTGAGGGGATCCAGCAGATCACTGGGAAGCTGATGGGGTGCTCCTCATGTGCTGGGGAGAAGGCCAGGGCTGTGTCCTCGGGGCAGGAGGGACAAGATAGGCAGGAGTTGGTGCACCCAAAGCACCAAGCTGGAGGAGCCCCAGGCAGGGTCTGGAGGGGGATCTCTGTGCAGCTCCTCTCCCCACCCTGTACCCAAAAGGGCTCTGAAGCCACTTGGGCATCTTGGAGCATCCACAGGGCCAGGCGGACACACGGCACAAGCAGAGGGATACTCCCCGTCAGCCCCGAGGAGCTCCCTGCAGGGCCAGGGAAGGCTATTCCCAGGGTGGGAGCAGCTCCCAGGGCTCAGGACACCAGGCATGGCCAACCTTGTGCCACATAGGTGGTGTGTACCCATTGTCTCACTGAGGGTGGTTCGTGCCTCAGTTTCCCCACAGGGAATTGCTGCACAGTTGTGGAAGTGGGTGAGAACTCCCGTATTCTGGGACCGGGTGTACAAGCAGGGCTGGGCTGGGGAAAGGAAACAAGGAGGCAAAAGGAGTTTTTTCTTCTCCATTTTTTTTCTTTATTTTTTTTTTTTTAAATTTGTAAATAACTTTGCATGAAAAAAAGTTAAATTGCACAAGTATCTCTGTAGTTCTCCAACATAATCCCCAAAGCAGGAAAACAGATGAAAAACAGCAAGTAAAAAGAAACATTGTCAATACAAACAACTACACTGACCCCAAAGCCCCTCCTAAGTGCTTTTGTAACCAAAACAGAATCTATTTACAATCTTCCATTTCTTTTGCCAAGTCTAAGACACACCACTAAAATTCCAGCTTCTACTTGCTCCTACCTAATGGCTGCACTACCTCTCACAGCCTACAGCAAAGGAGAGGCAAAGAATCCGGTTCTTGAGAGCTTCAAGTCAAGTTTCAGCAGAGTTTGGCTCTGCTCCCAAAATATTTCCAAGTTACCTTGCACCGACCCTGCCGCGCTCTCGCTGCACACTGAGCCAAAGGGCCAAAGCTTCTCTTTGTGTCAATCCCGATGTCTCTCCCGGCTGGATGGGACTTCACTGCTGTCCTCAGAGTCTGTTGCGTGCACAGTCTTTGGCCTGAGCTCCTGGATGGAGCCTGAATGTGGATTTCTTTCCTGCTCAGTCCCACCTGGGAGCATTCAGTGCGGAGTGACCACATCACCACCAGCTGAGGGCCAGGCTGTGGCACTTTCCTTACACTCGGAGCCTGATGGAAGAGCCGGAGAAGGGAAGAGCAGCAGCCTCAGACCAAAAAAGCGGAGAGGGGCTATGTCAGTGGGTGAAAGAGAGGGTTCATCGTGCTCCAGACCCTTTGGCAACTGCAGCAAGGATTTTGGGTACAAAAAGTACAAAAGCCGGTTTTGGGAGCACCCTGGTCCCTGCTGCTCCTCTCCTGCCAGGGCCAGTTCCTGGATTCTTCACAAAACCTGTTGGTGCAGGAGTCCTCCCTTGTGTGGTCTTGTTTTACAGAACGGTGAACACAAAACCTTTCAACAGTGAAAATATAAAACAACTCTCAAACTGCATTTCCAGTCTTCCCCTTCCCCCTTAAGAAAGTCTAGTGCTAAAAAATATAGATTTCTTTGAATATATAATATATAATAGATTATATAAAAACATCTAAAGAGGCACACTTGCTGAATTTATAAACCTTTTCTTCTTCCCTAGGCACAAGTCAGCTGGGATGTTGAACTTGGAGAATCCAGAAGGGACCTGTATTTTCTTACCAGCTAATTATCACACTGTACCTACCAACTGCACTGAGACAGAAAAAGGAAAGACAGAGAGAAACAGAGAGACAAAGAGGTGTGGAAATTGCACTTCAGTCTATCAAGTCCCAAGCCACCAGGAATCTCACGCCTTAGATGGGATTTCACAGGTAATTTTAGCCCTGATGGAAAGGAACCCATCAAAATTCACATTTCTTTTTTTAAAGTAAAGTGTAAAAAAAATAAGTAGTGTTAACTTTCTTCTCTTGAGAAAACTAGAGACTTCTGAGGTGTCCTTTAGAGACACAGCAGGCAGTTCCTGGGGTGGTGGGTTTTTTCCCTGGTGTTTCTGGGAATAACCTTACAACGAAGCTGGTAAAAGTCACCATGGGCATCTCTAGGAAATCCTGTCCCTCGTAAGTCCCAGCTTGGGGAGAGCATCCTACAAAAGTCTTACAAGAGGCGTGCCAGACTGCTCAGGTTGATGACATCTGCCAGCAAAGAGGCATCGATGTCTTCAAACACCTGGTCAATGTTGACACAGTTGGAGAGGTAATCGCTTGTTCCTTCATCCCAGGGATGCTCCAAGAAAGTCGTGGCCATGAGGGTTTCGTTAAAGTCCAGGCTGTACTGGTTGGATTCGGTGACGGCTTGTTCCTGCCCCTGGGGACACTCCATGTGTTGCCCTTGTCCTGTCCAGTCCGGGTCGCATGTGACAGGGTTGATGGAAGGTGGGAGCTCCATATCCACCAGAGTGGAGAAGTCTCCATTGAGGTTGGTGTTAAAGACAGTTTCCCAATCAAAGACCCCTTTCAGCGATCCCAGCTCAGTCTGCTCCTCCTGAGTCATCAGGGCCGAGCTGGGAAGCCGGGACGCCTTGGCCGTGAGCAGGGGCGAGGGCTGCTTGCGCTTCTGCCCCGCTTTGGTACCCACCGGGTTCCAGCTCTGGCTGCTGGTGGTTTCCTCAAACTCCTTGAGCAGCTGCTGCGATGCCACGTTGGCCTCGAGGACGTTGCTGGAGCTGCAGGAAGAAGCGGCCGGGCTGACAACGTGCCGTGCTTCTTTCTGGACTCTTCCGGAGAAGGCCGGGTGGATCTGCACCGGAGACATCCTCCGCTTTTTGTAAGTCCCGTACTTGAGCCGGTTGGCATAGTAGGGGTCCAGCTTCCAAAATCCACCTTTCCCTGGCTCGTCTTTCTCCCGAGGCACCTTGATGAAGGACTTGTTCAAGGAGAGGTTGTGCCGGATGGAGTTCTGGAGCCAAAAGAGAAAGAAACCAAGGCTGAATGCTTGTCAGCCGCTGCGGGACCTACCTGCGGGGGGAGGCTGGTGGAGGTTTTCAGCAAGGACCTTGAAACAAAGCAGAACTGGCAACATCAAGACATCCAAGGCTACATGTCCATCAGGAAGTCCCTCAAACCCCCGAGTTTCCCCCCCTCAGTCTCCAGCAGAGTTTTCCTGCCTCCTGTCTCATCCAGCCAAAGGTGGCAGGAGCCAAGGGGTTCAAGCTAGAACTTGCCTGCTGCTGGGAAACTTTTGGGCAACTCTCCTTGGCTGGAAATTTGGGCCATGGGGCCTTGGATCGTGCAGAGCACTGGGAGAAACTGGCTTGAATTGCTCTAGGCACGGACCTAAGCTGGAGGAGGTTGGATCCTCCTTCATTCCAAGGAGGAAGAGGTGGGTGTCCACACCCATGTGGCCATGGCCCCTTTACAAGGGGCAACACATGGCGGCACTGTGGGGTGGTGGCAACATCAAGGCCCTGCTGGCATCCCCCAGTTCATCTGTGTCTATTATTAGTGTTGAGAGGAAAATATTTGGCCAAAACATAGGCACCATGCCTCCCCCCTGCCAGGCTGGCACAAATCAGACGGGAGAACCCGGAGAGACACGTGGGCTGTTCCACCCTGTGTGTCCCCAGAGGTGCCTCCTGGCCCAGGGAAGCTCGGTGTGAAATCACTGCATCTTCATCAGCCACTGCTCAAATAAGCTGAGGGGAAAAAAAAAAAAAAGAAGGGGGGAAAAAAAGAAAAGGAGGAGTTTCTGCTCCCGTCGAGTTGTTCTGAAACCCTGAATGTGCCTGGAGTGATGTGAATAATCAGAAAGGAAACTCAGTTATTGGGTAAATAACCCAGCGTTGGACTCCACAAAGCCAGGACTGTACTAAGAGATTGGATATGGTAGAGGTGTTTTATTTTTTTTAATGTTGCCTGGATATCTTTATGCTTATTCATCCATAATCCGTAGTGCCGAATAGGAAAAACAAGGCTCAATTGCTTAGAGCTGTTGAAAAACATGCGCGCGCGCGCACACACACACACACGCACAACAAAACCCTCCTCTGGGCTGAAGCTCCTTGGGTTTGTTGGCTCCTCTCCAAAGCACTCAGCTCCCACAGGAATATATCCATCTCTCCCCCCAGACTATGGGTGGCATGACCTTTCCAGGCTGTCTTCACATACGGGAATCGGGATAGGGGATGAGAACACAGCCTCAAAAAGAAAGAAAAGGAAGGAAAAAAAAAAAAGAAAGGAAGAAAAAAAAAGTAAAAAGAAACAAAAGATTTTAAAAAAGGAAGAAAAAAAAAGGAGAAGAAAGAAGAAGCAGGAACACAGATATTCTCCCACACAATCCAGGCTGTGGTAACTCAAATTTTACTGTGTAATGAAATTTTACAAGGATCAGAGACTTGAAAGCTGAATTCTCTGCTCCCCATCTCTCCTCCCCATCCCAAACTTCGCTCAGCCCAGGCTGAATTATTACTTAGCTGGTCAACATATTTATCATTCCTGCCTGCAACGGTCCAGGGCACCCCCTGCATCTCTGCAGAGAGGGATTGAAAACCTTCTTTCTTTTTTTAATGAACACATTTAATTAAAAATGTTGTGAATGCCCAGCCATGAGTGTGCAGGAGAAAGTCAACTTGCTGGCACCCAGCTCATGCTTCCAAATCACTTTCATAGGTCCCCTGAGTGTAAGAGGGGGACTAAGATGGCCTTGGAGGGGGGCCAGGAAAGGTTCCCTTCCCCGTGATGGGCTTCAAGAGCCACTGGAGACCCACCTGCCTGGGTACAAGGTGGGCAATGCCTGGGCTTTGCAGCGGGGCTCTCCGGCCCTGCTGTGATGGGCACTGCCATCAGCATTAGTGACACACTGGGGATTTGGGATGAGAATGACCCCAGCAGAGGGTTGAGGCCCCCAGGGCTCTCCAGCCCTGCCACATTCTAGAAAACCTCACGTGCCAGAGGTCCCCTCGTGTGATGGAGGAGGGTGGCGAGCCAAGGTGGCCGAGAAGAGCCCCTGGGCTTCAGGCTGCCCCCAAGCTGGTGAGCCTGGGGGCTGTCCCCTCCCCCCTGGGAACATGCTCCTGCTAGCTGGGGACAGCAGCCTGAATTAACCACTCTTGGGCTTCCCTCTGCAGGTCTCACCAGCTCATCCCAGTGATGAAGCCTCCTTGGCCCGTCCCTGGGGCCAGGAGCCCAGTGCTCTGCCCTGCTTGGAAAGCAGCAGCATTTCTGCTCAGAACCTCCCCAGTGAGAGACTTGTCCAACAAGTGGCATCTCCATCCCTCTCATGTTCCTCGTCCTCAGCACCCAGGGACACTCGACCTGCCAACTTCTCCATGTGCGCTCAACCCCGAGGCACTCAGGACCCCACAAGCGCTCCAGGAATGTAGGGACCGAGAGGCCTTTGCCCTGAAGCCAAGAGGAGTCTCAGGTGCCAGGAGCCCAGTGAGTACCACCCTGCTCCCAAAATGGTCCTGGGCTCTCCCCAAGAATGGCTCCTTCCCTCTGCCACCCCTGTGGCCGTGGCATTTGTGCCCAGCCAAGTTCTTTCTCATTCCAGCCCTTCCCCACTGGCGGCCGGTGTCGCTCTTTTCCCCGAGGGATCCAGCATCCCTGCAGGATCTTGTCTTGCAGGGTGAAGGCTGTGGAAAGCCCTGCTCAGCCCTGCAGGGAGAGTGGCCAAGGCTCCACATCTCCTACCTGCCAGGTGGGATCAGCGTGTCGGAAGTAGCAGAAGTTGTCAGTAATCCACTTGTAGATGGCAGAGAGGGTGATTTTGGGTTTATTGCTGGCTTCCATGGCCATGCAGATGAGGGTAGCGTAGGAGTAGGGTGGCTTGACGTGGGGGTTGGTCTTGTAGTCGATGTCCCCTGTGAGATGAGGGGGCACGGCCACGTCGTGGTGCGTGGTGGAGGAGGTGGAGGAGGAGACGGGCGTGCAGGGAGTGTGGCGTGTACCCTTGCAGGCCGGGTCAGCAGCCAGGGGTGAGCACGGGGACTCAAAATCAACCAGGCTGAACAGACTCTCACTCATAGTGTAACAGTCCTGGGGGTCCGAGCCAGAGTATAACTGGGGGAGGCCAGTCTGGGCCACTGTGAAGTCCCTCAGCCACATGAGGTCTGGCAGGCTGTCATCCAGGTCTTCCTCCCCGCACTTCAATTTGCCCTTGGCTTTCAGCGCTCGGCTCGGCCACGCCATGCCTCCCTCAGTGCTCCTCGGGCTGCACGTGAAGGGGAGGGAGGGGATGGGGCAGATCCTGCAATAACAACAGGGACAGGGGTGAGGTTCCCCAAGGTGCAGTCTCTCTCTGACAGTCCTGGGTGCTCCTGGAGCTGCTGGGTGAGACCCATCCCTGGCGTGCTGTGCAAGGGACCTGCAACGCCCACCCTGAGGGGCTTTAGCACCCTTGAACCTCGGGCAAATTCCCTCAAACTCCTACACCTCAGTGTCACCCACTGACCTACTCCCCAGCAAGCTCTTGGCTGACCAAAGAATTAAAAAAAAAACCAACCAAACAAAAACCCCCTCAAACAACCAAAATCCAGCCCTGCCATCCCACAAAGTGAGGTTGTTTCTTGGGGACACACATCTCTGGATACCTGGCACTCGCAGGACTAACGCTCAGCATTCAACACCAGGATAAAATACTTCAGAGTTTTCCCCCTTCGCAGCCAGCTTCTCTCGATTTGATGCTATTTCTGCTTTTACCTTCCCCTGCTACCCAGAAACAATTCAGGGGTGGGTTGGGGGAGCTGGCGGAGTCCCACCCCAAGCACACCCTCAGTCAGAGCAAGCCGGCAGCTTCAGACTTTGGGGAGTCCTGCGCAAGGGATGTGGATGTAAACCCGAAATCCCGAGTGTTTGGGCCAGGAGAGAGCGCCAGGAGGGTGCATAACAAGAGCCGCTCCCCCGCGCAGACCCACCGCCCCTAACGGCGGCTTCGCCCGCGCTGCCCTTCCCATCCCACCGCCCTCCCGGCCCTGCCGCATCCCCTTACCCCGTCCCGGTGTCGCCCCCCGACAGCCAAAGTTCACGACAGAGTAAGAAGCTTCTGGAAAAACAGGAGACGGGGCGTA
>VZTA01029365.1:99464-125381 GCA_013398855.1 Mohoua ochrocephala
GGCTTCGCGCGTTGCCGCGGCGACGCCACGCCCCGTAAACATCCTCCGGCCACGCCATTGGCCCGCGCGTTGCCACGGGGACGGGGGGGGGTACCCAGGGATGCTGCGGGACCCCGCTGCCGGGGCCCAACCCAGCCCTGAGAGATGAGGAGGCTCTGGGGTGACCTTATCGCGGCTGTTCGGTGCCTGAAGGGAGATGTAAGAAAGCTGGAGAGGGACTTTTGACACGGGCGTGTGGTTATAGGACAAAGGGGAATGGCTTCAAACTGAAAGAGAGTAGGTTTAGATTGGATTTTAGGAAGAAATTGCTGTGAGGGTGGTGGAACAGGTTGCCCAGAGAAGCAGTGGCTGCCCCATCCCTGGAAGTGTTCAAGGCCAGGTTGGATGGGGCTTGGAGCAACCTGGGATAGTGGAAGGTGTCCTTGCCTGTGGTGTGAGGGGGTTGGAACTGGTGATCTTCAGTGTTCCTTCCAACCCAAACCGTTCTGTGATTCTATGAAAACCTGTGTCCTGCCCCAGCCCTTTTCCTCCTACCTGTGCCCCCATCCCATTTCTTGCTCCTGAGGCGCCCACAGCGATGAGGGCAAAGCTGAAGCGGGGCTGGCAGACTCCAAAAATAAAGGATGGAGTCTGCCTTTATTTAATTCAAGAAATTACAGCCACAAGCTTCTCTAAGAAATGCCTGCCTCCCTCACTGCCATGCCGAGGGCTTTAACAGAGGCCAGGGAGGGATCCCTCTGAAGGATCTGACCATCTGCAAGCCATCCCCCTCCCAGCTTGTTCTGTCGTGGGTTGGACTCAATGATCCCAGGGGTCTTTTCCAATCTGATTTATTCTGATTTGGACTCTGATTCAGCTGCAAGTTGCTTCCCCCCGCCATCATCAGCCCCTTCTACTAAACCCAAATTATAACCCCCCCTTACAGCCCTCCTCACCTTCAAGACTTCAGCTCCCAGCACACATTTTCTTCCCCACCACGGGAGGGATTTCTCTTGCCTGAGCTCCCAGCTCTTTGTTGCTCCTCTTCTGCCCCAGGAAAAGTTCCCTCTGGGTGTCCTCATCCATCCCAGCAGTGACAGGGGCCACCCACACCACACGCCAGGAAGATGCCTCTACCCCAGGCCAGATTCTTCCTGCAGAGGTTTAGTTTGCATTTGCCCTTTCTCCATCCTGGCAGGATTTAGGATTTAGGATGGTTGGGAATGCAGGTTGGAAGGGACCTTGGGAAGTGTTTTAGGACATTTGAAGCAGCTGGGCTGGTTTGGAGAAGGTACCTGGGTGACAGGTGAGTGGGTGCTCCCAGCCAAAAAGGGTCTTTACCCACCAAGCCCTCCAAACCCCTGCCCCTCACCCTGCAACCACGAAATGACTCTGGACACTTTGTCAACATAAGATACCCTTTATTAAACATACTCTTAAAATCCAAAACATGCTCAAAGCAAAATCATAAGCAGCAATCTGGTTTCCTTCCTTAAATCCCTGACACGTGGGTCACTGGAACAAGGGGCTGCCCCGTGAGACAAGGGGCTGTCACCTTTCACCCCACGCTGCACTGGCAGCTCCTGCCTGCCCCTTATCCCTTCTGGGTGGCCGAGGACGGCACTGCTGTCACCCATGCCCAAATCCCGTCTCTCCTGTGCCACCCAGAGGATGGATTCTTTGCTCACAGCCAGGCAGCTGCACTGCTCGGCCACAGCATCCTCCCGGCTCTTCTCCATCGCAGCCGCGGTCGCTCTGAGCGAGGGGCATCGCCCACCCGCAGCCACCCCGGGCCTGTGGCCGCCCCGTGAGCTTGTCTGGCTGCTCCTGCAGCTGTGGGGACACCACTCAGAGAAGCCAGAAAACCCTCACGGTCACTCCTAGGACCTCCTTGTTCTGCTGGCAGCCACAAGCACCGTTGCACCCTGTGCCAGGGTGCCAGGCCAGCTGTCCTTGTCCCCTTTGAAACCATGAGGAAGGTTGGGCTTTGGTAGACGAGGTGCATCAGCCCGATTTTCTCTCCCCTGCCCGTGCTGGAGACTTAGGGAAGAGATGGCTGCCGCGGTTTTCTCAGCTCAGCATGATGGTGAACCTCCAAAGCTCTCCCTGTGCGGTGCTGGTGGCTCCTTGGGGCTGGGACACCCAGCACGTCCCCAAACGGGGCACAGGGCTTGTCCCCGCCACTTCAGCCCTCCCTGTTGCTTGCAGCTCCCACCTCACGTGCCACAGGATGGTGTTTAGGAGATGTCACCCCCTCACATCAAGCACCCAGCCCTGGCTTCCCAGGGAGGAATTTGGGAGCTGTTGAGCTTACAGGAGGCACGGCCAGCCCAGAGGAGAGAGCAGTGGGATGGCCGGCTCCAAACCTGCCTCTGGCAGGTCCCACACTGGGGCCACGGAGCAAGCAGCCACCATGGCCCTGGCTGTGAGCTAGGCAGAGAAAACATCCCCCAGCCCCCAAAAGGGCTTCATCCCTCTTTAGGAGCCACAGCCATCATCAGCACAGCCCGTGCTCTGCCTTGGGGATGGCACTGGGAAACTGCTTCCCACACACACCCCTCCAGGGATGTTGCTTTCAGTGCATGAACATCTCTGTGCTAAGGTGGATCCGAAACGCAGCTGCCTCCTGCAAAGAGGAGGTGGCCTTTGCTACCACGGCCGTGTGACAAAACCAAGTGGGGAAAAGGGAGGCTCAGCTTCTCACCCTGGGCTGCCCCAAACAGCTCCAGAGCCCGGTAGATTGGGATGCAGGGTCTGATGCTCCTCAAAGTGGTTTCTGACTGTCCCTGATGCTCTCTGGAGTGGAGCCTGACCTCTGCCAGTGGCCCCACCAGGCCCCCAAGGTCTGTGGCTTTATCCCTACTCCTTTACTATCCCTGTGTGTCTGCTCCTGGAGCAAAACCCACTTATGCTCTCAGCCCAATGCTGGCCAGAGGGATGGGGATGGAGATGGGGGGCAGCTCCCGCACCCTCATCCACCCCTTGCTACAAAGTGTTATGGGGAGGGCAGGACGGATGGGATGGGGGTGACACTTTTGGCACTTGTTCCAGAGAGAGGGCGCAGCCCAGAGCCCTGAGCTCACAGCAGGGCGGAAGACAGAGAGGGTAAATTATCAATGCCCCAGGGACTGGTGACCGGGCTGGGGGCGGTACCAAGTCTCCTGCCCACCCCTGCCATCCTGCTCCATGCCCTGGGGAAAAGCAACCTCGGGGCCAGGGCCAGGAGCCCAGGTGCTGTTCAGGAGGAGAGCAGAGGGAGGGGGAGCTGTGAGGACACCATCACTGCCAGTGCATTAATGGGGACATCCCATGGCATGGGGGCAGCCCACGGCAGGGCAGGAGCATGGGCCAGCAAACTTGGGGGGGAGGGGGCGGCCCCCCATGAAATTCACCAGCTCATGGACCGAGGATGCCAATCCCAACACTCATCCTTTAACCCACACCCCTGAACACCATCGTCCCATTGTCCCCACCCACCCACATCCCAGAACCCCCTTGGTGAGGTGACCCTGTCCCATCTGCTCCACACATTGGAGGAGAGGAGCCTGGGGGTGTAAGATGACCGGGGGGCAGGAGGGGACCCCAGCCCGTCCCCATTAGGGCTGGAGAATGGGAAGGTGCTAATGGGAGGCTCCAAAGTGACATGGCTTTCAGCCCCCAAGGAAAAGTCAAGGTTACCGTCCTTTCTTTTGAAAATCAGTCCCCGTACAGCCGAGGGGTGGCGGTGGCGATGCCCACGGTGCCCGGACACCAGGGTCCCTCTGGGTGGGCAGGGGGTCTGTGCCCCTGCCGAAGCTGAGCCCTCACACGGGCAGGGTGGCCGCTGCCTGCTCCGGGTCCCGGGAGCTGGGGGGGCGGCGGGGCCAGGTCTGCTGCAGCCCCACGTTGTTGTTGGCTGCCTCTGGGTCTGGGGGGAGAAAACGGGGGTTAGGGGCTCCCAAAGCCCACTGGTGCACTCGGCTCATTTTTCCATGGGGGATGCGATTTACTGTCCCAAAGTAACGCCCACCTCCCCAGCCCCCCGTTGGGTTTTGGCTGCAGCGAGGGCTGGGGGGTGCCCGCACTTACCTCTCCAGGCTGGGGGAGCCCCTTAAACCCCCAATTTCTCAGGAACGCTGAGGGCCGCACGGGAAGCACAGCGCGACCATGGCTGGGTTTAAATAACCCAAAAGAAGGGGGCTGCCTGTGCCCCCTCTGCCCAGCGAGAGGCCGCTTGCAGGTGCCCTGTGGGGCTGCAGGGCAGGCACAAAGGGATGTCCCCCTGGCCTGGGCAGTGAGGGGGCCGCCAGCAACGCCGGAGCAAGGGGTGACAACCCAGCGCCAACCCCCCCTCCCCGGGGGACGGGGCACGAGGCGGGCGCAGCTCTGGGGGTCTCATGGTCTCACCTATTCCTCAATGTTAATGGGGCAGGAGTCCGGCACGGCGGCTGCGTGGCAGGAGAGACCAGAAGGCACATGGTGAAGGCGGGAGCGGAGGCGGCGCGGGGACACGGGGACATGCACACGAGCGAGCAAAGGGGTGACCGGGGGGCCTGGGGGTCTCGCCACCTGCGAACGGGTCCGGGAGGGGGCCGGGGAGCCGCTGCCGGGCACGGGGTGAGGGGTCCCCCATGCGTGGAGCCTCCCAGGGTTTCGTGCCAAGGGGAACCGAGGGGTGGACATGCTTGTGGTGTGGGGGCAGCTGGGTCCCCGCATGCCTCCTCTCCGGCTGCAGGCTCCCAGTTCAGGCAGCACCCTCCAGCTGGGGCAGGGTGATGGCAGAGCTCGGCCCGTGGCTTGTGTCCCACCACCAAACCCATCAGAGGCTGCGTGGTGCCCTTAGGAAGGGGGTGCACCCCTAAGGCAGCTTGGCTGCACCCTCCAGCGAGGTTAAGCCCTGTGCCCAGGGTAGCTCTGAGCCAGAGGGACTGTGTGAGGGCATGCCAAGGCCAAGGGCTGAGGCTTTCTCAGAGGGGGAGCAACAAAATCCTGCTGCCTGCTGATTTATGGGAGGTGACAGCTGCCATTTCGACTGGCTTTTCACGGCGAGCTCAGGCTGGAGAGCGAGGCATGTTAAGTCTGCAGATCCCAGAGGGGCTGGATAATTAAACAGGACCGCATGTACATGCACATGGAAATCCCATTAAGAGCTTGATATTGCCTAAGTCACTGCAGTGCTCCAGCGCAGAGACCCAGCTCTGCTCCAGTGCACCCTTGCGAGGCTGTCGAGGAGCAGGGCTGGGGCAGCAGGACATGGTCTGGCTGTGGAGCAGGGCACCAGCCCCGTGCTCACCCACCTCCCGGCCCCTCGTGCTGCTGGAGGGGTCTCCCCTGCTGTCAGCAGCTGGCAGACCTGCCCTGGGCAGACCAGCTCCCAGATCCCATCCTGGTGAAACCCAGCCGGCTCACCCGGCCCACTGCTCACAGCTCAGAGCATCTGTGGCTTTAAACCAGCAAGAGCCCTGGTTTCAGGTTTTCTACAGCAGCTCCCCAGCCCTCCCCCCTTGGTGCCAGCCTTTCTGGCAGATGCCTTTCCCCAGTTTCTCTTTCCAAAGCTGTTTTTGCCACCCTGCCCCCAGCAGAGGGGGGGCTGTGGCCAGAGGATGCTCAGAGCCCTGGGGACAGCCCATGCAACCCGCGCTCTGCAGGATCCACACAGGAACACGGATCTATAGGTTTTCGTTAAACCTCGTGTCCTAAAATCCCTGCGATGTGGCCTTTCGCATCCCCCCAAAGCTCTTTCCCACCAGATTGAAATCTGCAGAGATTTCAAAAGAAGCTTTGAGGAACCACATCCCATCGCCTTCGTCCATTACAGAGAGGACAAAAACATCATTATCAAATGTCACCAGCTGGGAGACTGTCCTAGATGTGGACTCTTGAACAGCACAGATCTCATGGGCCAGCCTGCAACTGCCTGCCCTGCAATCAGTGAACGGGGCTGTCACGCACTGGGTACAGGTCCTTAGAAATTTTATGAATGATACAGCCAAAACAAACCCACAAAAGATGGAACACCCCCAGCCTGTCTCACCATGAGCCCAAAGGACTGTAAATTTAAAGACACAAAACTGATCTTAACTCCTTATGACATAGAAGCTGACTATACCCTAGAGGGTTTAAGGGTGCCCAGCATACCCCCCACGACTGTTCCAAAAACTTCTCAAAAACCTATAAAATCGACTCAGAACATTTCAAGGTCAAATTTGTTGTTGAACAACAAAAAATATTGTTTCATCCTAGTCCTTAAAGGGGTGCAGACCAATGTTTCTGCTATCAGACCAAAATGTTCACCTTTTACAGGTACCTCCTCTACTGGGTGGTTTTCCTGTCTAAACCAGAGGCTGTTCCCTCACACATCTAATTGATATATTGGGAACTGGAATAGGGGTATTGAACAATATCAGTCTTGAAACTCTGACTCATCAATTGGGTGCAACCATTAACAATTGGAACACTACAGATCAACCCTTAAGGCCTTCCTTATCCGCTCTTGGAAACACACAGTGGTCAACTTCAAATATCAAAAATATCCAAATGCTAATGACTAACTGGCTGATGCTCTGGGAATTGCTCAAAGCAGTGTCTTCAGCACTCAGCTGCATTCCAGCTCACTTGTGGCTACACTCTACCGGTGCTGGGATAATCACAGAATGGGAAAAGGCACTTTTATTCATTGAAATTTGAAAGGGCGTTTCAATCCTGGCAGTCTTTAATCAAATTTTCGTATGTCCCCATCACTAGTAAGGTCACAGCTTTTGTCTTAGCAATGCACAGTGCTTCTGTATATACCAAGCACCAAATCCTTGTGGTAGGAATGGGATTAGATCCATTGGAACACTGAGCGTGGGCTTTCAAGAACAATCATACACGTGCACGGCAAACCACTGATGTAGATGGTTGTGTGGTGAGAGAATGACAGGGGTTTGTTCATATGTGTGCCCAAGCTGTCTGTTTGGACACACTACTGTGTCTGTCGTTTCGAAAGGTCTCCTGATAATGACCCCAAATCTATCCCAATATCCACAGGACAAGGGTGTGTATGTCTAAGAACCCCTTGTGAGAACTTAACAGTGGATGACACCAAGATCCAGCTTTGTAACCGCTTGAATCTGTATTTGTAACTTCACCTGTAGAGCAGGGTGGGACTTCAGCTACTCCCTACCAAAAACTGTGCACCAGAACGGATGTTAGATGTGTTATATGACACCTTGTCTCCAACCCTACTGGAATGGACATTACCCTGGTTACAAACTGCTGGAACATCCTGATCCACACAACCTGGTACAGCAACTCAAAAAGGAAAGTCAGAAAACAGAGATCACTGTCCATTATGATGTGGAAAAAATGCCTTGTGTCCTGCAGCGAGTGAAAAGGGATGGAGAACATCATGTCTGCCATTCCCAGGGGACCACAGACAGCCCCAAAGCCCCCACTCTGCACCTCCTCTGCCCCTGGTCCCAGCACGAGGGGCAGCCCTCTGCTTTTCCCCACAAATGCCGAGGCTGGATCACCCCTCTCGTGCAGCACAGCTCATGCCAAGGGCTGCAGCTGCCAGACACACGGGCAGGCGTGGTGGCCAAGGGATGGAGAGGGCATCCTTGGCTGGGCTCAGCCCAGGGGCCAGATCCTGCACTCCAGCCCGGGCAGGGGACAAGGCCAGTGCACTCCTCACAGCAGAGCAAGAATTTGACCCTGTGCCAGAGCCATTTGGGCTGCAAAGCTCCCTCATCCTCCCCCTAGCACAACCAAGAGGGATGCAGTCAAGGATGGCTTTGGCTGATGCCACAGACAAGGGATGCTTTGCCAGGCCCTCCAGCAAAGCAGAGGTGCTGCTGGGACACCCCCAGCTCCCTTCCCAGCCCCCCAGGCCGGCAGGGCTCAGCCAGTTGCTGACAGAGGGTGATGGAGGGGACACAGGGCTTTTGTGGCAGGTGCCTGTTCCTCCCCAAGAGCCTCAGCCGTGTTTCTCCAGCACAGAAACCACCAGGAACAGGCGAGGCAGCAGGAGGGGAGGCTTTCCCAAAGGAGCAGGGGGAAAGAAAGGATTTCCCCTCCCTCCAGTGGGTTTCACCCACCCTCTTGGCTCTCCAGCACCTGCTGCAGGTCTGGGACCTGCCACAAAGTCAGCTGAAGGGGCAAGGCAGGGGCAGAGTTGCTTTCAGCTTGTCCACAAATGTATTGATGGAGACCCCACGGAGGGTGTTGTCTTGGCTTTTTGGCTCGTTTCCCCATGCACGGGCTGAGGAAGCGGAGCCTGCAGGGCTGGGCAGGGTCCCCAGCCCACTGCCCCCCTCCACACAGGGGCCAGGGGTCTTCAATACATTTGTCACCTTTGGGCAACTCTGGGCAGGGAAGGGGCACAAGCGTGGGTGGAGAAAACCGTGTTGGCACAGAGCGAACATGAACTTTCACGCAGACGGAGGAGCCTGGGGGGAAGGAAGAAAAAAAAGGGATGGAGAGAGGCTGGGAGGAAACAAAAGTGGGAGGAGGGTGGGGGAGAAAGCATGAAGAAATGGGAAAGACGGATGAATGTTGGGGCTCTGTAGAAAGATGACCTGAGCTGACACACCCCATCTCCCTGGCTTTGGAGGAAGAGGAGGACGAGGCAGGCAGCTCCTGCTGTACAGCTGGACTGCCTGTGGATCACATCCCAACACAAAATATTGCTGTGCCCACCACAAGCCTGGACCAGGCTACAGCTGTGCCACACAACCACCTTCCTAAGGAGGACTGCTGCCTCCTGGGGTGCCAGCAGTCCCCTGGCCAAGGGACAGAGAACCCCAGCAAAGCAAGTCTGCAGCCCCCTGGGGACATCCCAGTCTGGACAGGCCACCCTGAGCTATGGGTGGTGACGTGTCTGGTGCTCAGCCCCACGGAGGGATGGGTGGAGGGGTGCAGAGAGGACAACCTGGCAGGGATGGTAGTGGCCGGGATGGTGGGAATGATGGTGATGGGAGAGGAGGGATGGATGCAAAGGGCTGGGGGGATGCAGGGAAGAGTGGAACTGTCCCCCCCACCCCAAGTTCATGTTCAGCAGACGGCCACTCACCAGGTAAGCAGGCCTCAGAGCACAGTTTATTGTCCAGCGCTTTCACGTGTGCGATGCCCATGTCATTGTTATTGTCACACCTCAGACCGAGGAAAGCGCCTGTCCTCGGGCCTGGAAGGGAGTTAAGGCAGTTAAACGCCGCGGCCGGGCTGGGGCTCGACGTCGCCTTTTTAGCAGTGGGGGGTGGGATTTCTGGGGCTTTTCCTCTCCCCTCCCCAGCCTCTTTCAAAAAAAAAAAAATGAGATAAAAATGATGCGTCTGTGTGGGACTGGGTGAAGAGTGGACAATAACGCCTGGGCACGGCCCGAGCTGCTCCTTTCCTTGCACCGGCCGCATCGGAGGGCAGCGGAACAGCGACGATGCGGCCATGGGCACACGCATGAACCTGCCCAGGGTTCAGCCAAACCTTCCCTCTGGCACAGCCAGGCCGTGGTGGCACCCATCACCTCCTGCAGGAGCCTCTCCGGCACCAGCGGTGCAGTGAGAGCTGCGTGGATGCCAGGAGGAGGCAGTAGCTGGATGCGTGGGGCAAAAGAAGCCGTAGCCAAGCTTTTGCGGGGGGGGATGGAGGCTTTTGGGGATGAGGGAGGTAACTCTGCTTCTTAGCATCACTTCTACAAGAGATCAGCCCCAGGTTCTTACCTGCATCCATCAGATGCAGGTGACTAAACCTCAGGAGGGATGTTCCCAAATATGCCAGTAGCCCTGCTGAGAACAGGCGCAGGACTGTGTCCTAAGGAGAAAGGCCATCCTGCTCCCAGAGTTGTTGGGATGCCCATGGATGTCCACCACAGCCCTTGGTTGTTCCCGTTTGTTATGCTTGAGTCTCCCCATCAGCATGAGCCTCTCTGCAGGTCAGAGGCCGTGATTTGGGGATGGGTGTTCCGTGGGTGTTCCTGCTTTCCAGCTTGGCTGAGCGTCCAGGTTGGATGGGGCAATGGTTCTGGCGTGTTTGTGCTAAAAGGAGACTTGGAAATGTGGGAGGGGGCACACTGTGGGCCTCCCTATTGCCCAAAAGCAATCCAGGGCAGTTGGTGGCCAATGGCATGGAGGTGACCACCTCTTTCCTTGGCTATCTGAGCTCAAGGGAGGAGGCAAGAGGAGCCCTCGATGTGCGTGCGTTGACTTGCGAAAGCACATTGAGGACAGGCCGAAGAAAGTGAGGAAAGCATCCCAGAGGGAACAGCTTTGCAGCCCCTTCCTATGGGAATCAGCCCAGACACTGATTTCTACAGGGGAGAGTTTCAGAGATTTGAGAAAACACCTTGGTAAGGGGAAAAACACAGAGAGAGAAGCTTCTTTCCCGCTTGGCTCATTGGAAAAACCATTGGATCCTGCACACCAACTGCTCCACGTCCCACACTGCACTCTCTGGGTCCCCGTGCCTGGCTGGCTCCCCCCACCCACTGGTGTTCAGCCCACCCATGGGTGTCTCTGCTGTGACAGATGTTTCCCTGTCTCCAGTGCCCGTGGAGTCCCTCAGGGCTCTCCCTGATGGCAGCAGGGGAGCTGGGGACAGCACAGCACCCCCCGCTCGCGGTGACAGCGAGCTGAAAGCGAGGGGACAACAACAACCCAGGGCCTTTTACCGTCTTCCTGTGTGGGAGAGGCGTCCTCGTCCTCCAGCACATCGTTGCCCTGTGGCACAGGCAAGAGGCAGCGAGTGTTAGCCCGGGGCTGTGCCAGGGGCTGTTCCCAGGTCCCTTTGGGATTCCATGGATCCTGGGGATTCCATGGATCAGGACTGTCAGTAGGGCCCAGCCCCACTGCCCCATCCATCCCCAGGGCAGCCTGCAGGGACACAGATGTGTGGGCAGCCCCTTCCCTGGGGGAACGTGGTGCCAGCTGCCCAGCTTCCCCCTCCATGGGCACAACTGGGATCCCCCCGCTGTGCCGGGTGACACCACAGCTCCCAGCTATGGGCACAGCTGAGATCCCCCCACTGTGCCGGGTGACACCACAGCTCCCAGCTATGGGCACAGCTGGGATCCCCCCACTGTGCCGGGTGACACCACAGCTCCCAGCTATGGGCACAGCTGAGATCCCCCCGCTGTGCCGGGTGACACCACAGCTCCCAGCTATGGGCACAGCTGAGATCCCCCTGCTGTGCCGGGTGACACCACAGCTCCCAGTTCCTCGTGGGATGGTTGTGGTTACCTCGGCATCGCGCTCCTCGGCAGAGATGCTGACAAAGTTTAGATCCGGGGACTCCACAGGTGTTGACTGTAGGAGGAGGGTGGGAAAGATGGAAGGAAAACAAAAAAAGTCTGGTGCCGGCGGTTTTGGAGGAGGAGTTACATCCCATGGGGAAGCTCTCCAACCTGGGTGCCACCACCAACCCCCAGTCCCTACCTCTCCATCAGAGGCTGTGGCGCTGGCAGCCGCTGGCGAGGGGAGCATGTCCCCTTCCTCCTCCTCCTCTTCCTCCTCCGTGCCAGGGGCGATGTAGGAGCCAGACATGGAGGACACGGTGTCGGTGCTGAGCTGGGAGTGCTGGCTCTGGGAGGAGGCCATGGACATGACGGACTGAGCCAGGCTGCTGCTCACAGGCTCTGTGGGAGAGCAGAGGCTGAGGGGGCCGCTGGACCCCCCCACCCACTGGTGGGAGTCACGGCACAGCACCTGCTAATGGCAGAGGGGCTAATGGGGAGGCATGGGGTGCAGAGCAAGGACTGGCTGCATGCCATGGAGATGTGATGGGTGCAAAGCTGCCAGCAGCAAGTCCCCAGGGCTCACAGCCCCCCGTTTCTGGGTCTACAGGGTGACAAAGCAGGCATGATTGGTAGCCCCGTGATCCCCATCTCCAGGTCTACGGGTGACAAAGCAGAGGTGACGCCCTGGGGCTCCATCTAATGTCCACAGCAGGGTAAGAAGGGGCCATGCCACCCCTCTTTGCATCCCCCCACAGCGTGACAGTCCTGAGATCACAATGCCACTCTCCTGCCTTGCCAGCGCCTATGAGCCCCACCATGCTGTACCTTCTGGGGATGAGATGGTGGAGGAGAGGGGTGTTCCAGTGCACGAGGACTGGTCGATGGCTCCTGATGATGACAGGGTGAGGTTTTCACTCTCCGGCGTCGCACCACGTTCCTGGAAGAGGAGCCCATGGGGAGGATGGGGTGGGGGATATTTAGCATGGATGGCCCATCTCCTCCAGGCATCCTTATGAATGGAGGAAGAGCCAGGAGGGGCAGCCCCAGCCAGTCTCTCTGGTCCCAAGCCTCCCCCAAACCTGCCGCCCCCCCAGTGCCTCAACTCCTCACCAGCATGTTTTGGACAGTGCTCACCTCCTCACGCCGGGCTGGGGATCTCCTCCTGGAGACCCTCAGCTCTGACTCAGTGCACGACTTCTCATCCTCCTCTTCGGGCAGGATAGAGGAGTTCTGCGAGATGGACCTGGCCAAAGGGGCAAAGCAGAGGGTTTCACCCCTGCCCACAGCCCCCAGACCCCCCCAGACTCCCATACCCACCCCAGTACTCACTTGGAGATGCTCTTCTTCAGCTTGAGCCCCGGGGGGCCGCAGTCGGGCAGGCGCTCGAGGGGTGACAAGGCCCTCAGGGGGGGCAGGGGGCCATCGCTGCCGTAGGAGGGCAGGGTCCCCACGCCCGGGGGGTCTCCCAGTGCTCGCAGGGGCAGCGCGGCCGGCGATGGCGTCAGTGGCCCATTGAGGGCCTCCAGCAGTGACACCACCTCGTAACCCGGGGGGATGTTCTCCGAGGACTGGGGAGAGGGGGAGATGGGGTGAAGATCCTCCCTGGGCCATTTTGCTGATCCCCTCACTCCCAGTGGGGTCAAGATGCCCCAGGGAGAAGCTCAAACCTAGAGAATGGACACCCTGCCAAATACCTTTTTTCTTTTTTTTATTGCCATATCAACCCTGCGTTTTTTGCAAGATGAATTTGCATTAAATAAATAAACTCTGTCCCTCGGAAACATGTGGATCCCCAAACCTCCCCATCCTGGTGGAAGAGGCCAGAAGGGTCCCACCTTCAGCCAGGCACTGACCGAGTGCTCCTCGGAGTCAGAGGTCTGCGAGGCGATGATGGGGTTAAAGCTGGTGGGCGAGAGGGGCCCCAGCTTTTTCCTCATGGCTCGGATTTGAAGCAAGGCTCGGAAAGCTGCGGCAGCAGGGAAGAAAGGGAGGGGTGAAAACCAGGCTTTGAAGGGAGACCTGTCAAAAAACGACACCCTGTTTCCCAAGAGGGGCATCCCCAGTGGGGCTAGGGGGACTGCGGAACTCGAGGGTGGGAGATGCCAGCCCATTGCTAGAGATGCCAGCCCGTTCCTACAGATGCCAGCCCATCCCTAGAGATGCCAGCCAGCCCACCCAAGCTCGCCCCGGCCCTTACGCAGCCTGCAGATGGGGCAGTTGTTGGCCTGGTAGCGCAGGGTGTCGGCGCAGGTGTTGCAGAGGCAGAGGTGGCGGCAGGGCAGGATCAGGGTGTCCCGGACGTCCGACAGGCAAACCACGCACTCGGCGCTGTTATCGCTCCCCTCGTCCTCGGCCACCTGCCCCAGGGACGGGAGGGAACTGCTCAGCCTCGGGGGGCCCCAGCCAACGTGGCACCAGGGTGGGTGCTCCAAAATACTGGCTGGGTGCTCTGAGAGGGTTCTGCCTGGGTCCATGGGCTGCTCGCTCTTGAAATGCCCCCCTGGGACCTCATTGCTCCCCCCCCAGGAGGCTGGGAGATGAGGCCAGAGGAAACAGAAACCCCAACTTTTACATATTAGAGAAGAGCATAAGGCACATCCCATGCCTTGAGCCCCACGCTCCCCATCTAAGCCATCACCCTATCCCCCGAGGGACCACAAAGGATGGGGGGGAAAGCTCAATCCTTCAGCTTTCTGCCTCCAGCAGCTTTGATGCCTACACAAAATGTCCCCAGGCATCACCAGTTCTGTGCCGTGCTGCAAACTCTTGCCCTGAGCATGTTTCAGTGGCCAGACCTTTGCTAGGGGAAGGGAAGAAGGGATGAGGGAAGACCCCTGGGATGCAGGCAGAGGGATGCAGGCACAGACCTTGGAGTCCTGAGTGTTGTACTTGTTCTCGATGCCGTAGATCTCCTGCAGGAGGTAGCTCACACCATCCACCTGCAATCCCGTGGGGAAGGGGTGAGGAGCAGAGAGACACCTTGCCCAGAGCCACTGTGGCTCCCAGCCCCCTCCTTGGGCCTGCCCTCCTCCCCCCACCATGCAGGGTTCTCTTTGCATTGATAATCCCGAAGTTGCATTCCCTGGGAGGCAGGGGCAAGGCTGGGACAATGCTGCCTCCCCAAAACCCTCAGTGCCTCCCCTGCAGGGTGTGCAGGGTGGCTGCCACACCTCGGGGACACCCCAACACTCACCACTTGCTTCTGCTTGAGGGGCTTCACACAGAAGGTGCCGTCGCTGTGCTGGAGGGAGGAAAGAGCACATGGTTGGGCATCCCTGTGCCGGAGCACGCACCCACCCTGCGGCTGTCACTGCTCCCTCCTCGCTCCCAACAAGCCCATTTTACAGGAATTCTGGCTTTTCCCGACAGCCCATCAACAGGTAGCTGTGGGAGGTCACACACATTGCAAAGCTGGAGACTTCTTGGAGGACGGAAGATGGAGTTGAGCCCAAATGCCTCAAAAATGGGTGCTTAAAATGAGGGAATAATCCCAGCATTTGAGGAGCAGCTCGAAACACCCCCAGCCCAGCAGCACCATCCCAATTCCCAGGGATCCTCCAGGCTCTTGTACCTGGTGGGTGCTGGAGGTAGGAGGGGGAGGATGGCCCCAGCTTGGCACTTACCTTCTCAAAGGTAGCCAGCAGCACGTGGCAGTGCCCACTGTGCTCTGCAAGACACAAAGGAACATGCAGGGCTCAGGGGACATGCAGGGGGACGGGCAGAGCCGTGGTGGCAGTGAGGAAAAGCAGGAGGCTCTGCCCAGCTGGCATCCCAATGCCAGCAAACTGGGAAAGCCCATCCCAGCAAGGAACCCCCTCCTCACCCTCTCCTTCATCCACCACTGCCTGCACCACCATGGGATAAACCTCGCGGTCCAGGTCGAAGCCCAGCTGGAGAGAGACAGGGGAGGGAAGGTGAGATGGAGCAGTGCTGAGGCTTCGCCCCACCTCCGTCTCCATGGGGTGATGTCGGGGGCGGGGGGGACCCACCTCCTCCTCGCTCCACTCGGAGGGGTCGATGGTGTGGGAGGGCACACAGAACTGCTGGCACACCCCTCGCTTGTAGTGCACCGTCTCCGACTGCAGGCTGTTGTCCCTGGGGGTGTAGCTGTCCCGTGGAGAGAGGACAGAGTCAGGGCACCACGGGTGTCCCCACACTCCTCCTGCTCTCCCCAGATCACGGAGATGCCAGAAAATGGGAGGGGGTGCGTGTGTCACTCCTCCCCTCCCAGATGCCTCTTGGGGCTGAGGTAAGAAGTTCCAAAAAGGGCTAAAATAATCCCCAGGGTAAAATAAACACAGGGCAGCCAACACAGCATAGGAGGGGACAGGGACAACTCCACAGCCAACGTGGAGAGGTTTTGGGGGAAAAAATTATTTCCCCTGGTCTCCATTCTGACCTGAAGGTATAAAGAGGGAGCAGGATGTGACAGGGAAGGTGGCAGGGGCTGGCAAGGACCTGGTGGTGGCACCTGGGGGGAAACAAGGAGCCCCTCTCCATCCCGAGCACCATCAGCAGCTTCTCATGCCCCGAAGAGGAGAAATGCTGCAGGGGGGAGAGTCTCCCTGTACATCAGCCAGGGACACATACCAGGCTTAGGTGGACACAGGCCCGGCTGGGGAGTGACACAGGCCTGGCTAGGGCCCCTCACCTCGCCACCCCATTGTGGAACTCCTCAGTTGCCTGGTAGTAGATGGTTATGGCCACACGGGCGTCTGTGTCGAAGGTGAACTCCACGTTGTAGTGCACCTTGGCTTTGCTCACTTCTTCCCCCGGGGTCTTCACCTCCTCCGAGCACCTGGGGAGCACAGAGGGTCCAGGAGATGGGCCTTGGGGTGCTCCAGGACTGATCCCCTCGGCACCAAAAGGGGCTGCTGCCCTCCATCAGAGGACACTGAGGCACAACAGGAGTGCCCGGCACGCCCAAGGTCACGCCTGCAGGCTGGGAAGTGCCGCAGACAGATTTCAGCCGTAATCCCGAATCTCGAAGCCCTGCCGCAATCCCCAGCCTCCCTCCAGCAAAGCCTTTGGAAGGTGGGGGAGGAAGAAGAAGCAAAGCACTTCAAAGGCAGCGCTAAGCTCCTTTAATCCTGCGGCACTGCCTGTGCTGGCATGCGGGAGCCGGGAGGGGAAGGGCACGTTTGGAGAGCAGCAGCTCATCCCTCCATCCATCCATCCACCGTGCTGGAATGAGAGCAGCCCCGTGCCCACCATCCCCCGGGAGCACCCGGCAGGACCCTCTCTCCCGGTGGCTCAGGGCCGTGGTGCCCGGACTCACTTGACGAGGCGCAGGGTGTCCTTGCGGATGTTGATTAAGCTCCTGAGGGTCTTCACGGGTTCCTGAGGAGGTGGAGCAGCATAAGGGAACTAGGACGAGAGAGACAGCGGTGAAGGCAGACGCACATGGGGGGGCTACGGTGGCTGTGGACCCCCCAGTGACCCAGACCCAACACCCTACAGAGGGAATTGGGGTGGTCTGGGCATCCTGATGGGTGCTGAGCACCCGCAGCTCCTGTTGGCATTTGGGTACCAGGCAGCACGATGACAGGGACATCCCTCCACAAACAGCAAGGCCAGAACAGCAGGGACAGTTTCACTGGGGAGGGAGCACACAGAGAGGGGCTGTTCCTTCTTCCTTTGGCTGGAGGGCGAGGGGGATGTGGGGCACAGGGCAGGCGGCTGCTGATGGATTTTTAGGCTGCTGGATGAGGCTGGGAAGAGAGAGGCCACAGCTCCCTCCCTGCCCATCAGCCAAGGAAAAACAGGAACAAGTGTCCCTGTTTCCTCCCTGTAGTGGACGGGATTTGGGTGGTGGGATCCCTGCCAGCCCCATGCCCAGAGCAGAGAGCCAGCAAGGCATCTGGGCAGGAGCAGGCAGGCAGCAGCATCTCTCCTCGAAGATGACACTGTCCTTCCCTGTCCTTCCTGTCCACTTGACAAGGGGCTACAGGGCTCGCTGGGGAGAGGGGACAGAGTGGCACCCAGGGGATACCCTCTCCTTGGCACTGCAGTCACCCAAAGGAGACTGAGGGCAGTGGGGAAGGGATGCAGGACCCACCTCCCCCCTCTCCATATCCCAAGGTGGGTTTAGCTCCAGGAGGGATCAGCCCTGCTTAAGGCCCAGCTCATTGGCAAGCTGCCACCATGTGCCAGGGGACAGCCAGAGCCAGGAGGGTGTCAGGTGCCATCAGGGATGGCAGATGGTCGAAAAGCCTCAACTGCTGCCTCTGGAGAGGGAATAGTGTCCCATTGTCCCTCACCAAGGCACCCACCGCACCCCAATACCAATGGGACAAGACCGAATTGCAGGTGGCACTTGGGGATGCCCTGCAGGGAGCCCAATGCCCGTTTCCCATGTCCCTGGTGCTCTCACGTGGGACAGCCATCATCACCTTCCCTGTCCCCGAAGCCCTGCAGAGCAGGATGGATGGGACTGGGGGACCCATGCTGGGCTCAGAGGGACAGGATGGGACAGGCAGAACCCCGCAGCGCAGGCACAGCTCTGCCCCATCCCTGCTCCACCATCCCCACATCCAGCCACCCCACAGCTCCAATCCCACTGTTGCCACGAAAGGCAGATTAAAGCCTAGGCTGGACACAGCATGGCTGATGGCACCAGAGGCTTTGGAGAGGAATTCCCAGCACTGTGGAACTGTGTCCCACTGCTCTCGTCCTCTCCAGGGGGGGAAAAGGGCAGCAGAGTCATTAAACTGCTGTTAACGAACTTTCTTATGAGTCACTAAACGTGCACCTGCAGAATCGAGCACCTGCAGAGTCACCCATTGCAGCTGGAAGGGAGAGAGTGAGAACAGGCTCCAGGCTGGAGCTGAGCCGTGTCGTGACATGTTGTGCCATGTCGTGATACATCCCCTGCATTCAAACTAATGCAGTCATCCAAAATTGCTTCTTTGCACCTCACCCAGCCAAACCAGCCCTGGCAGGGAGAGCACCCATGGGTGCACCCCCCCTCCTGCCGCAGCAGCCGAGGGTGGGCGACGGAGGAGGGAAGGGGCAGCCGGGTCCCCTGGGTGCCACCCACAGGGGCCGTTGGGCTGGGCAGGATGGGGAAGTGCCGCAGGCAAATTCTGTGCTGCAGAAACCACTTCGGGCTCTTTCACTCCCACGTGTGAAAAGCACTTTTTGGGGGTGGTTGGATTCCTTTTTTTTTTTTTAATTAAATTTTACAAGCCAGATTTTGCACATCATTCAGAGGACGTTTTGCATCTCCTCACTTTAAATCAAGCTGAAACACAACAGAAGAAAATGGGTAACGGTTGCGGTGAAGTTAAGAATGTCATCCACATGCCTATAGCAACATTTGGTGCAGGCCAGCTTCTGTTAAAGTGAAATAAAAACCACCCTCAAAAGTCTGTCTTGGGGTTTTTCTACAAGCAGACCCCAGCAGGTTTGCGTGGGCAGGGAAACCCAGTGGCACATTTCAACAGTTCCTGGCTTCCCCTGTGCTCCCTGAGTGCTTCCAGCAGCTTCTCTGCTCCTCAGCCCCTGCATGGTGGCAGCTACTTAAACCTGCAACGCCCTTCCCAGTCCCTTGGGAACCTGTTCCCAGCTGGAAAATCCAGATTATCATGTATCCATGGAGGGGAGAACCTGCACAGCCTCCGGCTGCCCTGCACATCCATGTGGCAGCAGCGCTGTTCATAGCTCAGACAAAGTGCTCTGCTCACAGAGCACTTGGGACACAATTTTTCCAAGATCTCCTGACCTTTGATCCCCAAGGAACCCAAAATAAATCCCCCACCAAAAAGCAGTGGCCATCTTTAATGTTTCCAGCCCAACCAGGGCTCTCACAGAAGGCCAGAGAGCAAAAGTATCGCAGCCAAGAAGCATCAGGACGGGACTTGAAGGCAGCATCAGAGAGGCCCAAGTGTTGCCTGGACACAGGCTTGGACCAGAACCAACACAGGTCCATCCCAACTCCTCCCTGAGCCCCCAAAACTGGCCTGACCCAAAAGTCCAGCCCCAAAACTCCCCGCTGCTCCCCTGGGAGATGGGATCTTGGTCACAGCTCTGCAGCCCAGAGCCATCGGTAATTAAACCAGAGCAAGACAATTTAGCTCGTGATGCTGTATTAATTCTCTCTGCTGTTTCCAAGCTGTTCCTTTGCCTTCCCTGCTGCTCTGCTGTCGGGGCTGCTGACATGGGAACTGCTCACTGGGCAGTTTAGAGGCTTTTACTGTAATCAAGAGGATTTCTCAACACTCGCTGCTGGAAGAGACCCTGAGTGCTGACTTCTCATTTTCCAGGGAAGCACAGAGGATGGAGAGAAAGGCTCTGCCTTTGCTCACCCAGTGTTCGTGGGCTTTGGGGGTGCTCCTGACCTTGGCTCTGCCGGGATCCCTGCTCTGGCACAGACCAGGGCCGGACGCTTCCCTGCTGAAGGACCGCACGATGCTGCCAAAACACTACCGAAGCCAGTTCCAAGGAGGAAACAGGAACCTTGCTGGCAGCAGGCAATGCTCGAGAGCGGGGCCAAAGTTTATCTCAACTTAACAGAAAAGCTTTGGTGCCTTTTAAGTCCTCACCCTGAATCTTTTTAATACTTGACCCCCCAAACTCCTCCAGCCAGGAGGAGTCCTACTGCTCCAGTCCCACTGCTGAGAGGCATCCCAATGAGAGGGGGGACATCACTCCCATGGCTGAACCCCTGCTCTTATTTCCTCCCTTTCCAAAAGCAACAAGCACAAAAACCATCTCCAGGAGCCTGGGGTGTAGGGGCCCCTCTCCAGCCAGGTTCCCTCTTGCCCTGAGACCAGCTGGAGCTGGCAGCACCCAGCTCTGCAAAACCCATCCGTGCTGCCCCCAGCCCCAACCTACCCCCGCCTTTTTCTTTTTATTTTATTTCTTCCCCTTTCTTGCTAGAGCTTGGGGGTAATTTCATCTGTTCCTGTCCAAGCTACTCTACTGCCCTGCACCACACCACGCTTCTGTGTCATGTCCCCTACCATGTGCCCTCCTGTCTGGGATACGGCTCCTGGATGAGATGGGGAAGGCAAGAGAAAGAGCAGCTCTTGGAAAGGGAATGAGAAAGAAATTGGATTAAATCAGCCCAGTTCCCCTTCACCATTAGTCCCCGATCGAGGACAGGGCTGCAGCAGGAACCCAACCTTTGTATGAGCCACCAGAGAATCCACTCAGCCCGCTCCAGGCGGGCTTGGCAGGCTCTGCCCGCGGAGGGGGACAGCCAGCAGCCTTGTACCGCACGGCATGACACGCAGCCACTGCCGGCTCGGGAAGGGGCGCGCCTGTGCTCCGGAGCCCCCCCAGCCCCGCGTCCCCGCCGGTACCCACCACCACGGGCCGGTTCCCCAGGAAGTTGAGGTCGCTGTTCTCGCCGAAGAGGTACCCCTCGGGGTGCGTGGAGTCGAACTTCTCCCCGCCCATGATGAAGTGGTTGGCAAAGTAACTCCCTGGAATGAAAACACAGCGAGCGCCTGAGCGGAGGGGGAGGAGGGGGCTCCAGCCGGGCGATGGAGCGGCACGAAGCCACCGGATCGATGGCTCGGAGGTGACTTTGTCCCCAGGGTCACCTTGCTGGGAGCCTTTCTGGTTGAGCTCACACGCTGAGAGCCCCCAGGCAGGCTGAGGCTGCTCAGAAGCCACGCTCCCTGCCTGCCCTCCCCTCTCCCTGCCTGCATCCCACCCGCTTCAGCACCGCGGCCCAAGCCTGGGCACACAGAGCCGGGATGGGGAGAGGCAGGTGCAGGGGTGCAGCCCCATGGCAGCGCTGGCCCTGAGGGCTGCTCTATCCGTGGGATTTAACAGTGCCTGCTCCCCTTTCCCTGTCTGGGAAATCCCTGCGAGCCCCAGTATGGCCGGAGCCACCCAAGGTCACCCTGACCTTCATCCATCCCCGCACTGGCAGGAGCAGACGGATCCTGGTCCGTGAAGACGGCTGCTGGGGCAGCAGAGCAGAGCTAATCCTGGGCATAAACACCAGCTCGTGTCCCGAGGAGGCAGGAGGGGCAGAGGCACAACCTGACCTGCCAGAGAACCCAGAGCCCTGCGAGCCCCGGAGGAGCCAGGCTGGCTCCCACGCCCCCAGGGGTGCTGCCGGCAAGGGCAGCATGGACCAGGCACACAGCCCTCAGAACGGGCAGGGCTGCTCCTGCCCGGAGCCTGATGTCACAGACCTCGTGTGCCACCCAAGGCAGCGTGTCCACAGCCAGACACTGCCCAGATTTGCTGCAGCTGCCACCAGGAAGGTGGGCAAAGCACAACTGATCTGAGCTCTGTCAGTTCTCAGCCTGCAGCCTTCCCTAGGAAGAGCTCACCTGCAGGAGGGAGGATTTTGGGGGCCTGTAGACCCTCCAGGAGGTCAGCACCTCCCCTGCAGAGTGCTCCACATTGCCCTGATGAACGCTGGGCAATGGCCAGGGGCCCTTCTTCCCTCAGAGCCAAAACACCGGAATGTCCCGGCCCCGAGCTGGGAGCAGCCCCCAGGTCAGGCACTTCTCCACCAGAGAAGAATTTCCTCCCAGCCCGGCCAGGAGCCAGCTGGTGCCTGCTCCTTGTCCGTGAGATCTGGGCTGTGTGGGGAAAGCACATTGTGGCACAGGAACTGCCCAGGCAGGAGGGTTGGGACTTGAGGTGGGAAAGAAGAGAAAGGGGAAGGTGGTCAGGGACGGGGCAGCAGCAAGGGGTGAGCAGTAGCACCAGGAGTCAGTCAGACATGGACACAGTGTCCTGCATCTTGACGGCCACAGGGACAGGGTTTAGCTCCTAAAAACCCCAAACCCACCAGCACAGAGCCATCTGCACCCCCCCAGGGGACACCCCAAACCCAAACATTTGGGGACCACAGATAAAGGAGCTCAAGCTTGGGCTGCAGATCTGCTTGTGGGGACTGAGGTCAGAGCTTGCAATCAGCTTCCAGCAGAGGCAGCAGGGACTGCCCAGGGCTGGATCAGGCTTTAATACTGCACTTAAAACCCAAAACTGAGCCCAAAGCCCAGGGGGAGGAGTAGGGAGGATCTAACTCCGGGGCAGGAGGGATGAGTGGGGTCACACAGCTCGGCCCCAAGGCCCCGTGGCGCAGGGATGCCCGGATGCAGCGAGCCCGTTAGCGAACGTCGACCATCAATTATTGATGCCTGCTGCTTTCAGGTCCCATTTTCTGTGTACATAATTTATAGGCAGCTCGCCTGGAAGGACTCGGCCACGTGGAAAAAAAAGCCCCAAGAGCAAAGTGCCTTCGGAGCTGCCTGCAACGGCACAGCCAGGGGAGAATGGGGCCATCCAGAGCTTTTCCAGACACCGACTTGGAGCAAGAGCAGGAGATGGCAAAAAAATTACATCTAAGCACAGAGAAAAGCCACCCTGGCACTGGGAAAAAGCTGGAAAATGGAGCACAGGCTCTCTGTGATTGGCCCAACCACAGTTTAGTGGGTGCTGGGGACTCCTGTAGGATGGGCAGAGCAGGTGAGGACCACGCTGCCATCACCCAGCGTCCCTGCCAGGGGCTGGGAGCATCCCTGGGTGCTGCAGGCTCCCAGCACATCCCCCAGAGGCTTCAACTCCCTCTTGGCAGCAACAGAACCAGCTCAGTGCTCCCTCCCAGCAAAGGTCCTCCTTGCTGTTAAACAAGAGGCTTGAGTCGTGCCAGGCTTTTCCAGGGAAGCAGCAGCACAGGAAAGCCCAGGGCATCGGCGGGAGTGTGTCGGCGACTCCCTGCACACGGCCGGGTGGCAGAGGAGGGAAGCACCTTCCCAGCCACAGCCACCTTATCATGGGCTGACTGTAAATCCAACGCCTACTCCCGGGGAAGGAGAGCCTGTCAAGGACAGGCACATCTCGGGAAGGGCTGCGCAGAGCGGCCGCTGGAAAGGAGGAATAAACCCAAATTGCTTGAGGTTCCTGGCAAAAAAAAGTCTTTGTGTCCTGCACATCTGCTGGCACCAGCACATGGGACACATCTGGCACCAGCTGTCAGCTCCTTTTCCCCGTGAGTGCCAGCGATGCCACCTTGTCCAGGTGAAGGAGAAGGGCAAGGATCCTCGTGTGTCCCTGTGGCTCTGGCATGCAGTGACACACGTCCTGCACTGTCCCCCAAGCCATCGCTGCCCTGCTGGGCTCTGGTACTGCAGCCTCTGCCTCTCCAACGTTACAGCCTCACTCTCCAAAGCTGCTAAAACAGAAAAGCTCATTCCCAGCTCGTCCCCACGCTCCCGGTGAGGGAAGCACCGGGTTTGCACAGCCTGCGGTCAGCCCAGACGGGTGGCCATGGCACGGCGCTGGCACAGGGACACCCTGCGGCCGCGGGTGCCAGCACAGGGTGCTGTGATGGGCTGGTTAAAGGCTCTGGGTGCTTCTCCCCCTCGGCAGCCCATTATTTAATTCCGTGCACTAAAGTGGGCAGCCAGAGCCAGCGACAGCCGGAGCTGACGCCAAACCCTGTCCACAGCACTGCTGCGTCAGCCCTCGGCCGCCGTGGCTGTGCCACCACCTGGGGTTGTGCCCCCAGGACTGGGAGTGGCACTGCTGGATTAATCCCTGTGCTCCCGCCGCCAGCCAGGGCCCTGCTCGTAGTCCCGTGTGCCCCAGGGGAGCTCGGTGCCAACCTCAGCCGGCGACAGGGGCTGAAAGCTGGAGACTTGCCCCAAAAGTCATCCCAGTAGCCGGGCAGTGGGGTGCATCTAGAGCCCCCGCTGGCTCTCCCTCCCAGTGGCAGCCACTGAAGTAAATCCCTTTGTTTCAAAAATTGTCACTTAACTAATCCCATTGACACCCTGTCTGGAGGGGATGGGACCCCCGGATGGGGAGATGCTTCACTGGGACAAGACACACAGCTGCCCTGTTCCCGCGGGCTGCACTGGCCATCCCGAGCGAGCTCACAGCCCCACAGGCAGAGCCACATCCACAAAAAGAGGGAAATGCCCAAAGGTCCCATGAGATTCCCCTCCAGGACCACATTTCCAAAGCCAGTGGCTGTTTCCAGGTGGCTTTCGAGGTGAGGGAAGTGCTGCTGCCACAGACGAATCGGCTCCGCTGCCCGGCACGTCCTCCCTCGGCTGCCGGCAGTGCGGAAGGCAAATCCCGCTCGGATTAAAGGCAAACCAGCCATAATCTCCCAGGGCCACCAGCCTGCCCTTGTCCCAGTGCAGATGGCTGTGTCACCTGGGCACCTCCTGCCCCTCTCCTCGAGGAGCCTGGGCAGCACCAGAACCATCCCCCCCAGCTCTGCCCAGACCCCAGCGGTGGGGCCAGCCCAGCTGAGCACACCCGGGAGCCCCGGGCTCTCCCTGAAAGCCGGAGTTAAGCATCAGCCTGGTGACCTCTGCCAGCTGAGATGAGTTTGGAAGTGCTCAGCTGGGTGCACTTGCACCCTCCACCCCTTCGTACCCAGATATTTCAAGAGCCCCTAAATAAGACGGGGTCCTAAGGGAAAAACTCGTAATGCATGGAAACAGGGTCCCTACAAAGAGCAATCCCATGGATGGGGTGGTCCAGCCTCATCTGGCATCAAAGTGACAGCGGCCTTGAAACCACGTAAAAAGGGGAGCTGAGAGAGCCCTACGGGAAGCCGGGCTGTCAAGGATCAGCCATCTCCAGCCAGCTGTGCAACCTATTTTAGATTAAAATTTTTTTTAAAGAAGGCAAGCACAGCTTTTCAGGACAAGCGCAGAGTTTGTGTTGGCTGTAATTCTTCCTAAGGAGGTCTTTAGTTGTAATTAGCGAGTAATTTGTCACAGCGCTAACGATCCGAGCGTTTTCCTTATCCTATTAACTACCAAAATAGTTCCCTATTAATAATATTTAGTGCTGCAAGGATCCTGTGCAATCTCCTCACATGCACGCACGGTGCTCCGGGGCATCACCCACCGGTGCCGGTATTTTTGCGGCTCCGAAGCGCTGCCCACCCAAGGGCTGGACCACATCACCCCTCCCTCCCCAGCGTGCCCCCCTCGGACCCCCCGCTCAGCCCGGCCCTTGCAGGGAAAAGTGAGGCACAGAGGGGAGGGACGGATTTTCCAAGGTCACGCACAAGGTTTGAGACAGGGCCGGACTGGGGAGCGGGAGATGCATCGCCAGCAAGCCTCGAGCAGGGAGAGGAGCTGGGAAGGCGAAGGCTCTCCACGGCAGAGGCTGGGGTGCTACGATGGGGCAGAGCCCTGGGAAGGAGGGATCCCCTCCAATCCCTCCCACCCCAGCCTCCCTCATCCTCCCGGGAATTTAAACCCAGGATTTTCCCGAGCAGCCAGCACCGGAGTAACCGGCTATAAAAAGCGCCTCCGGAGCCCGGTGCCGCAGACCACGGCTACAGAAATAATTATAACAATAATGTCATTAAAGTCGCGTCAACTCAGCCAAGTTTGGGAACAGAGGTGTGCTGGCGAAGGGGAGCCCGGAGAGGGGTGACCCCCATCCCTCCCGCGCCGCACTCACGCAGGATGCCCCGCACCAGACCCAGATTTTTAGGGTGCCCCCCCCTGTGCGTCACCGTTTGCTTTGGGGTGCGCAGAGTCACTACCGCCCGGAGCAAGGTCGTGCCCGGTGCCCGCCCGACTCCCTCCCCTCTTTCCCTCCCCATCGGCGGCACCGGGACGCGAGACCCCCCGGGGGCTCACCGGATTTCGGAGGGTATCTGTAGACGGAATTAGCGGGGATATCCACTTCCTCCACCCCTGCGTTCTGCCGGCTGGTCAGAGCCCCCATGGCCGGGCCGGGGCTCAGCGGGCGGGGGGCGGCGGGGAGTCCTCCCGCCCGGGACCGGGACGGGGGCCGGGACCGGGGCT
>VZTA01029365.1:130887-150109 GCA_013398855.1 Mohoua ochrocephala
TTCCCCCCACGCCACTTGACCTTGGCCGAGGGCACATCCCCTTGGCCAAAGGGAGGAAGTTGTTCCCCTCCGGGTGTTTTGTTTTGTGTTTCTTGGGGAGTTTTGGTTTTTTGTTTTCCCTCTCCCCCCCTCCCCGTGTTGAGGGAACCAAACGCTGCCGCGCTGGGGGAAGGAGCGGATCTGGGTTAAGCCGAATTTTCCCCCTTTTCTCGTTCCGGCCCGGCATTGCCGGCAGCAAGCGCTCTGTTTCCCTCGGAGAAAGTCGTTTCGTCAGCCAGCTCCCACTAAAACCCTTTTTATTCCAATTCCTCCCCACCCCGCACGTTTTCGTGCCGCCTCGGGGAGTTTGTAGAGGGTCTGCTGATGGCAAAGCCCCGTTCCCGGTGGGAGAGGGGCCGGGCGAGCAGCGGGAGCTGCCGGCAGATCCAGGCCTCGCTGTGTTTTCACACCGAAAGCCTCATTGGGGCAATTCCTGTCGGGCGGCTGCCGGAAGCGGGATGCAAAGCAGGGCTGGTGGAGCCCACCCCGGCCCCATCCCTGCGCAGGGACCCACCGCTCACCCCAGCGTGACAGGCCCCATCCCATTCCCCCCATCAGCCCAGCACGGAGGGTTTGGAGCCACTCTGTTCTCCCCCTCCCCAACAACGTTTTCATAGCACCGTGTGCTCCACGTGGTGTCAGAATACCTTTTACCTTCTCCCTAGATACTCCTGTTTTGGGGAATTTTTTTAGTGTTTNNNNCCCTCTCCTCCCCCCCCCCCCCCCCCCCCAGCATCCTAATTCGTTCAGTTTGCAATGCCCCACACAGCTCAGGACAGGGGTGAGATGAGTTTTGTGGTTGCAGTTTCTATTTCTTTTTCAAGCGTCAGAGAACAAAGCTGCGAGTGTGGCTGTGGTTCGATGTGGGGGGGCTCATCCCCATCACCCCCACTCCATGGGGAGCTCCCCAAAGCCCCGCAGATTCCAGGCTGTGTGGCCAGGACTCACCAGAGCTGTTTGGGGTGTCAGTGACCGACCCTCTGACAGCCAAGTGCTTTCCTCAAGATGTGTTGGAGGAGGAAGGCAATAATTACATGGCAATTCTTATTTTTTAATGAATATTTCAAATTCATCTCTCAAACATCACCCCAGAAGCTCAGAGCTGTGTCCAGCATCATTCCAGGGCTGGCTGTGGTGGTGGTGGGTTTTTTCCAAAACAGAGCAAATTTAAGGGTTTTGGGGTTTGGTTTTTTTTTTCTTTTTCAACAAGTATCTTTTCAGATACTGCCAAATTTATAGGTTAATTTAAAAAGCAAAAGCTGGATTAGCACCACTTCAAGCTGAGCTCTGAAATGAGTTCTGTGGAGGAATATCCCTGGTTACCTACAAACCTGTCTAGTACCAGCCAGGCCGTGATTGCATTTTTGGGCTGCCCCAGCTCCACAGGCTGATGGGAGCCAGCTGCTGCTTCCCCTGGGCTTGGGGAGCACCCCAACTTCAGGGGTCTGGGCCCCCCAGCAAGGGTTTGGCTGCTTCTCTTCTGATCCCAGCATCGCTAGAGGTGGTGGGGATGGGGATGAGGAGGAACCTGTAAGAGGGATTTAGGTGTTGGCCTGCGCTGGGGAGCAGCAGGGATGAGCCCCAGGAAGGGGGAGAGGCAGTAGCTATTCCCCATCAGAATCAGCTCAATCCCCCCTTGCTAAAGGCAGCACACACTGTCCAAGCCCCTTAACTCTGCTCAAAGTCCCCACGAGCATCCGACAGGAGCTGTGGCTCCAGGAGGGCAACAGGGATTTGGGATGGATTTAACCCAGAGGGGTGAGGCCCCCGTGTGCACCCCCATGTCCAGGCATCCCCTGCCAGTGCATCCCCCTGCCCACAAGCCCCTTCCCTGGGTGTGCAGCCTCATGGGAATTTGCATACACACCCCTATCCCCCTTTTAGCACCTCCCAGTACTCAGTTCAGTGAGTTCTTTGCTGATTTGGGGTCCCTGTGCCAGCCCCCGAGCCTCAGTGCGGGGCTGGGTCCTCCCTAGCGGATTTTTCCTCTGCTGGAAAAAGGGACGGATCCATCACTGTCCAGGTGCTAAATTTAGCCGGGTACCAAGAAGGCAGGGGCTGTACCAGGAACTGGGGGGGCCCTGCTTGCCTTTTGCTCTCTCTGCCTTAACGGGGTGTGAAGGGAAAGGGGGTCAGGAAACTGGGTGAAAGGGGGTCCTGTGGGGCCAGGTAGGACCCCAGCAGCCTCCCCACCCACCGTACTGGACCCCTTTGTGTCAGCCCTGTCTGTGCTGCTCCCCAAACCTGCTTCATCTGTGGGCTTTGAGCGTCCTGGATGGTCCAAAATGTCCTTCCCAGATTCACCGGAGCCTCTCTCCAGGCAGCCCCCACAGCTTTGGGGGAGTCACGCAGGCCCTCGGGGGCTGCACCAGCCCTTGGATCTAGGGGGGTGCCAGGTGTGGGATACAGGCAGGATCCTCAGCGATGGGTCTGGCTGTTGTGGGCGGGTTGGGACCCCCAAAAGCCCCCGTGAGCGAGCTGACACCCCCGTTCTCCTGTGCCCTGCAGATGTGCACCCCCAGCAACACGCCGGCCACGCCGCCCAACTTCCCGGACGCGCTGGCCATGTTCTCCAAGCTGCGCACCTCGGAGAGCCTGCAGAGCAGCAACAGCCCCATCACCTCCATGGCCTGCTCCCCCCCGGGCAGCTTCAGCCCCTTCTGGGCCTCCTCGCCCCCCAGCCACCAGCCCGCCTGGCTGCCCCCATCCTCGCCCACCACCCACGGCCTCCACCACCACCTGCACCACCCGCAGCCCTCCTGGCCCCCCACCCCTCCGCCCGCTGCCCCCCCACAGAAAGCCGTGGCCACCATGGATGGTCAGAGATAAGGNGGTTGGGGGGGTTCAGGGAGGGCCGGGCCGGGGCGTTGGGAGCAGGGGCACGCCAAGAAACGCACTGGAATAATTTTCTAGGTTTTATTATTATTTTTAGGGGGGAGGAGCACATGCTGCCAGGGATGGCACTGACCCATGAGAGCCTCTGGCTGCTCTCTACTCCCCTCCCCTTTTTTTTAAAAAATATATAACTATAATATATAAATATATCTAATGTATATAAATCCAGAGAGAAGGAGCAGCAGCGTGGAGGCAGCTGCTGGGTGTCTGGGGGGTTTTCCCTGTGGCTCTACCCCCACCCAGCATCTCTACATCAGGGCAGGAGTGGGAAGGGGAGGACAGGAATAACAAAAATAAATGGATGGAGGTGGTTGTTGGCACCCCAAATCACAGCCACATGGATGTGGAGCCACTGGACACCCTCCCCAGCTCTGGCTTCCCTGGGCACTTGTTGCAGTGCCCAGAGCAAATGCAGCTCTCTGGCTCCCGAAATTCAGCCCGGCTTCTTGCACAGACCCCCCCTGGACTTGCCCCCAACCCTGTCCTCCCTCCCTCAGCACCCCCAGGGCCTGGGGGTTTATCAAGGTGATGTCCCCCTGTCCCTGTGACCACCCTCTGTGGCGCTTCCCCAGGCAGGGGGGAGCTGGGAGTTTTTTAGTTTTCAAATCAATGTTGCTTAAAAAAAACAAACAGAAAAACAAACCAAAAAAAAAAAAAAAAAAAAAAAAAAAAAACCCCACNCCAGCAAAAAACAGGTTGAAGGTTTTTTATTAATTTAAAAATAATAAAAATAAAAAAAAAAAAATCACTTTTTTAACACCAGCTGTCCCTGCCTTTTCTCTCTGCTGGGAGGATGTCCCTGGCAGGGCACTGAGAATGGGAGCGACCCCACTGAGATGCAGCGTCACCAGTGGGGACTGTGTCCCCCAGGAGCTGCCCTGAGCCCCTGCTCTGCCTCCACTGCTGTCCCCAAAGAGGGAGGATCAGAGGGAAGGGGAGACCCAGGGCCATGGGGATGCTGTGCCAGCACAGCGAGGAGCCCCCCCTGTGCCAGGGGGTGCAGCCACCACCCCTTTCTGTGCCCTCACAAAATCTCACGGCTTGCAGAAGCCCCCCAGCAACCTGGGCCCCCCAGCCCCATCACCCAGCGAGTGATGAGTTCCCCAGGCCTCAGCACTGTGGGGACACTTGGGGAGGGGATGATGGCCTCTGAGTGTCCCCCTCTGCAGAAGGGTCATCAGCCAGAGGACGTGGGAGCTCACCAGGCCCGTGGCCGCTGTGCTCCCACTGACAAACAGCTGGGGTTAAACCCCCAAAACGGGAACACAGCAGCTCTGGAAATGCCAGGAAGGACGAGGAGGCTCAAGGCACAGTCCAAAGCTTCCTGTAGGGATGGGGAGGTCCCCAGGACGGCACAAACTCCGAGGAGAAAAGACAAAAAAAGTCCCCCATCTGTTGTTACTTACCTACCCCAAAGATCACCCAAGGAGGGATGTGGGGCCGGGGGTGTGTGCAGGGGGTGCAGAGGGTGGGGGTGTTTATAGGGTGCATCTGGGTCCTGGGGGCAGCAGATGGGGCAGGGGGATGATGAGCACCAAAGAGGTGACCCCAGCTCCATATCCTACAAATGCTATTGGTCCCAAAGGTGTTTGTTTTTAAGCCACTCAACCCCAGCCAGGAGTGCAGGATGGTCCTTTGTTGGCTCTGCTCTGGTGCCCTGTGGTTTGCTCAGAGTGTTCCCAGTTATCCTACAGGAGGTGGCACTGGGGGGGATCCCAGATCCTGCTGTCCCCAAAGCAGGTTTTGAGCACCTGGTTTTCCCCTGAAAAACCAAACCCACCAGGGAGAACGTTCCAGGGGGGATTCCCTGGGAAATAAGGTGCCTGTGGAGAACAGTGGAGCAGACAGGGGTGGAGTCTGTCCCTGTGGGGGAAGGTTTGGGGGCATCCACCAGGAGGGCAGGGTTTCCACGGGGCAGCCCCCAGGGGATGTCCCCCATAAGCTCTGAGTCCCCTCCAGGTGCCTCTGGGGTTCCCCTCAGGGTTTCTCAGCCTCCCACTCACCCGAGAGGTGGCACCGGCTCTGTGTCCCCCCCCAGTATGTGTCACTGCCTGTGTGTAGAGGGGACATCCCCAGTCCCCCTGTGCACACAGCCACGTGTCCCCAGCTGTGGCACCACTCAGTCCCCCCGTGCTGCTCCAGGGATTGGGGTTTCCCTGCCCGGTACCCCCCCCCCCCACTCGTGACACGACTTGTGTGCGGTCTCAGCACACACTGGGGCTTCCTCCTGCCCATGGTGAGGGGTGGGTGGCACGGGGGTCTGGGGAACAGCAGCCCCAAGCCTTGGGGGTGGCATAAGGGAAAGGAGGGGACGTGTCCCTCTCATGGGGTTGTGGTGTGTTGGTCGGTGGGAAGCAGAGGGGTCTGTGCCTTCCTCGTTCAATCAGGGGCAGCGCTGCAGGAGGGACAAGGGGGTGACAGAGGGCGTTTCTTCTCTTGGAGAGGAGGCAGGCAGCTCAGGGATGCTCATCCCGTGGGATAAGCGACAGCAAACCAGCGGGTTGGGGTGGGGTTTGCTTTTGGCATCAAACCCTGTTCTGCTGCTGCACTGAGGTCCCCATTCCCCCCTTCTCCAGCAGCAAATGAGCTCCTCTTCCTCCTGCTGCTGTCCCAGACCTCCTTTGGGGCCACAGGCTCCCCTGGCAGGGCACAAGTGGTGCTCGTGAGGGCCAGGGGGTGCAGGACACCGGGGCTCTGACACAGACCCTGGGAGGGGTTCGACAGGGGCTGTTTTCAGGACGAGGGATGCTGCCGGCCCCTCCTTGTGCATGAAGGGAAGATCCTGCTCCAGGGCCACTCCATTCAGGACACACAGGTGCTCGGCTGCTCGTCACCCTTTATTTCTGCAGGCTGGAGTCGCTTGCTCAGTCCATCCCCACCGGAGTCCGGCCCCGGTACACGAGTCCGTCCCTGCCCACCAGGTCGAACGCGCCGGGCTGGGAAGGAGGGAGTGGGCTGGCTGCCACACCGGGCTGCATTGAGCATCCCCGAGCCAGCCTCCCCACCCAGCTCCTCCTGGGGAAACTGAGGCACAGATCCCCCTCGCAGATGCTCAGCATCACCCTCCCAGCCTCGGTGTCCCCTGCCTGTATGCCCACCTTCCCCATCCCTACCTTGTTGGGGTCTGGGAGGAGGGGCTCCATGGGCTGCACCGGGCAGGTGCTGGTGTGTTGGCCTCCACAGTACCTCGGGGATCTGCGGGAATACCTCTCGGCTGCCTGCTCCCTGTGGCACAGGGCACAGGGGTGCTCAGTGCCCAGCACCCTGGCACCCTGTGCTTCACCCTGCTATGCCAGGGAGGGGTTCGAGGGTGCTCTCTCTCCTCCAGCTGCTGCAGGTGAGCCCTGCCCACTCGCCCCTGCAGGATCTGCCTTTTCCCACAGCCCCAAGAGCTGCCCATGGCTGTGATAGGTCCTGGTGCCCTTTGCAGGGGACACCAGGAGGCAGGAGCAGGGCTGTCCCTGGGCTTGATTTTGGGAACTCCTTTCACAGGAGGCACCAAGTCCCCACCAAGCCTGAGCTCAGGCTGGCACCAGACACAACTCATCACGTGTGGCTTTAGCACCATCGAGGCAGAGACCTGGGCTAGACGGGGCTGTAAAACCCCTCTGACCTGGGGCAGGCCCAGCTGACCCTCTGCAGCTCCTCTCTGCCCAGGCACCTCTGGCCCCCTCCATCCCACCCAGGGAAGAGCTCTCCTTGCCAGGACAGGGCTCCCCTGTGCCCCAGGGGCCAGGGATGGGTCCCCACGTCCCTACCTGTGCTCCTCTACTTGGACCTGCTTGAGACCATGGGGCAGGCGCCCAGAGAGGCCAGGGGACACCGGTGGCGTGGCCGGGACGATCTCAGAGTATCTGGGGAGGGTGACAGGGGCCACGGGTGAGTGACAGGGGCCAGATGAGCCACCCCTGACACCGCAGGGCACTGCCCCTGTCCCACCCCCAGTGCACCGGTGCTGGTGCCACTCACCGGCCAGGCAGTTGCACAACCGAGTCACAAGGTGAGTACTCGGAAGAGGGCACCTTTAGGAGCCTCCTAAAACAGGGAGAAAAGGGCTGGGCAAGCTCCTGGGGGGCAGAGCCCTGCCTGTGCAGGCAGAGCTGAGTGCTGGGCACGGCGCTGCAGGGAGCTCCAGCATTTGCAGGGGAATCACGGGATGCCGAGCCTGGTTTCTGCACCACCACCACAGCATAGTCCATCCCACTGGCTGGCTACAAAATAAAGGGGGTGCCATGGGGGAAATGGGCTATTTGTGGGGTCCCACCTGGGAAAAAGCTCCAGCTCAGATTAGACAATGGTGAATCCGCAGAGGGAAGCTCCCAAAACCCACTGCTGTGGGAATTTCTCCCAGGGGCAGCCCAGTCCCATGAGAACTGGGGCTGGTGGCAAGGTCAAAGAGGGGGATTTCCCGCACCACTTGCCAGGGTGGGACGCTCCCAGCCTGGGACACACTCGCCTCAGTCCTGCTGGCACCTCCAAAATGTGGCGGCTGCTCGTGGCTGCCTGAGACACGCAGGGATGGGAGGTGGAGGGCACGGGCTCCCACACCTGCCATCCCAACTGGCCCTCACTCCTCGCTCGGTCAGCACCCAGGACCCCCCTGTGCCCTGCCAGGAGGGCAGGTCACGACCCGGCTCTGGCACCGCGTGTCCCAGCCCTGCCAGGGGACAAGCCACTGTCCCCCATGCTTGTCACAAAAGCCTTTGCACCTACAGTCCAGCTTCGGCTGGGAATGGTTCCATCCTGGAGCTGCCTCCTCCTCGTGGCTCCTTGGGTGTCGGGAGCCTACTGCCTCTGGGAGGAAATAATCATCAGCATCCTCACGGTTCCATCTGGGGATGGAACCACTGGATAAATGGATCCAATGCCAGGGCACCACATGGGCCCAGCCGGAGGGAACGGGGCCAGTGCTGTCCCCAGAGCCACTGCTGTCCCTATGGCACTCACCTGCTAGTCCCAGCCATACTCTCAGATGGGATCCAGAGGGTCTGGGATCCTGGGTGGCCTCGTACTGACTGCACCCGCTGGACTGGGAGGTGGGTGCCAGGGGCTCCTGGATGCATTCCCGAGGCAGTGAAACCGCCATCCGGACTCTTTTTCTGAATGTGGCAAGGAGCCTGAGCAAGCAGAGCAGTTTTTCAGCCCCAGCTCTTGCCCCCCAAACTCCATCCCTTTCCCTCAGGGAAGCCCCGTGCCACTGTGAGCTTGGGCTTAAACCAGACCTTGGTCTAAGGGCAGCAAGAGGGGGGTGCAGACCCCAAAGGAGGGGGTGTCTCAGGGGGAGCACCCAGGCAGCTGGGAAGAGCCTCTACCTTGGAGATGCTTATCGTGATCTCTTCACCCTTGATCTCTTCCACATTGGTCATCTCAGGGGGAACATCCAGGTGGCTGGGAAGAGCCTCTGCCTCGGGGATGCTTGTCTTGATCTCACTGTCCTTTATCTGTCCCATGTCGTTCTGTCCCATGTCATCCTGTCCCATGTCATCCTGTCCCATGTCGTTCTGCCCCATGTCATCCTGTCCTATGTCATCCTGTCCCATGCCATTCTGCCCCATGTCATTCTGTCCCATGCCATTCTGTCCCATGTCATCCTGTCCCATGTCATCCTGTCCCACGTCATCCTGTCCCATGTCATTCTGTCCTGTGTCGCTCCATTGCACATTCCGTCCCATGTCCTTCCGTCCCACGTTCCATCCCATGCCTTTCTGTCCCATGTCATTCCGTCCTACGTTCCATCCCATGCCTTTCTGTCCCATGTCATTCCGTCCCACGTCATTCCGTCCCACGTTCCATCCCATGCCCTTCCGTCCCATGTCACTCCTTCCCACGTTCTGTCCCGTGTCATTTGCCCTGACGGAGACCGAGTGGCTGCTTGCGTTCGCCTCCAGCAAATCCTTCCCTCTGTCCTGTGCCCTGGCCTTGGGGGGCAGAGGGCTGATGGGCCGGCTGTCCCCATGCCTTGGCGTGGCTGTCCTGGACCTTTCCAGGAGGGTAACTGGAAGAAGAGATGAGAGGGAGCTCCCCAGGGTCAGGGGAACATGGCTGGGGGCAAACCCAGCAGCCTGCAGGCCCCCTGCCCGGCCCACTGTGCCCTCACACCCTCCAGGTCCCTCCCCAGCTGTGCCCAGAGGTACTTTCATTGCCGATGACAATCAGCCCTTGGTCATCCCACGGGCGTGTGCGCATGATGCCACCATCCTGCTGCCCGTCCGGGGAACCGTGTCCATCCTGGCCCGTCATGGCAGACTGGGAAGGAGAGAGTGGGCTGGCTGCCACACCGGGCTGCATTGAGCATCCCCGAGCCAGCCTCCCCACCCAGCTCCTCCTGGGGAAACTGAGGCACAGATCCCCCTCGCAGATGCTCAGCATCACCCTCCCAGCCTTGGTTCCCTCTCAGCATCTCCTCTTGAGGCTGAACAGCCCCAGCCCCCTCAGCCTTTCCCCAGGACAGAGATGCTCCAGTCCCCAAATCATCTTTGTGGCCCTCCACGGGACCCGCTCCAGGAGCTCCGTGTCTCTCTCATCCCGAGGAGCCCAGAACTGGACACTGCTCCAGGGGAGGCCTCGCCAGGGCTGAGCAGAGGGGCAGCATCACTCCCTGACCTGCTGGAAATGCTCCTCCTAACGCACCCCGGGACACCGGTGCCCTTCTTGTCCCCTCGGGCACAGTGCTGGTCACGGACAGCTCGTTGGCCGCCAGGACCCCCAGCTCCTTCTCCACAGAGCTGCTTTTCCAGCCGGTCAGTCCCGGCCTGTGCTGGTGCCTGGGGTTGTTCCTCCCCAGGTGCAGGACCCTGCACTTGCCTTTGCTGAACTTCAAAATGTTCCTCCCCAGCCCGTTTAACCATTTGGGCACCTCTGTGCCCATGGTTTTAGCAGCCAACCCAGGGGATCAGCAAACGTGACTGATGCCATCTAATACAACAGCGAGGCATTCTTCCCTCCAGCAACAGGATTCAGTATTCCAGACCTGCCCCATAACATCCCTCTCCTGTCCCCCAATCCCAGCCACTGCTCCAGAGAGACCTGGAGGGCAGGGAGCCATGGTCCTGCCTGATGCTGAGCAAGGAGGGGCTGTGGTGGGATGTCAATGCAGCTTGGCCCCAGGGAGGTACCAGCTCCTGCTGTTTCTCCCACCACCCTGAACACGGCCCTTTTCTGAGCAGAAAACATGCTGGGAGCACATGTTAGGCCAGCTGAGGAGCTGCCCTGGCTCAGCCTATGCCAGGTGCTGCTCCTGGTGGGATGCACAGGGAAGAGAATTCCTGAGCACCCTCGGCAGAGGCGCCGGGGCACGCAGTGGTTGGAGGTGCAGGGGGCTGCGATCCCGCTCCACTGGCGGACCTCGGCCTCCTCTTCCTCCTCCTTCTCCTGCTTTCCTGCCCACCAGGAAGTCCTCCAGCATGTCCCAGCACACCATGTTTCTCACCTCCTCTGGGGCTGGGGAGGTCATCGGCTTCTTTTCCAGCCTTTTTTTTGGGAAGGAAGGCATCAGAGCCATCCGTGTAACTGGGGGCAGGATGGGATCCAGAGGAGTGTTGACCCCCCCAGCACTTCTGGGGACCATGCCCTGATGTGGGGGGACCTTGCCCTGGAGCAGGCCCTGGGTGTGCTCAGGGACGTACCATGACGCTGTCCAACACCTGGTTACGGAGGTCATCCAGCATATTCTGGAAGTTTTCCTGGAGTGAGGCAAGGACAGGGACAGGAGTCAGAACACAGGAGCAGGATTTAAAAGGAACATCTGCAAATTAACTTGGCCACAAGACGGAGGGATCCTGGACAGGGCTATGCCAAGTGGCTGTGGCTGTATTGCACAGGTGGACCTTTTGTCTCCCCACCTTCCCAGGACCCAGGATACTTTTTTGATGGCTGTTTAGTTCACAAATGCCTCAGCAGCCCTGTCTGAGGGAGGCAGTGACCTCTACCACCAGCCTGACCTGCAGGGTGGTGCCCTTCTGCCCTCCCTGGGGCAGCACTGGCAGAAGGAAAGTGGAGGGCTCCAGGTGGGTTGGGTTCCACTCTCGGGACACCCTTCCCACTCTTCCCTGCTGGTGCCCTTGACGCTGGGAGCCTCCAAGGGCTGCAGGGCAGGGGCAGCAGGGCAGCAGTGAGGGGCAGCTCCTGGGGGCACCCGTGGCAGCTCACCGGGTCAAAAATCTCCTGCATCCTCTGCATGTCCTCTGCCATGAGGGACTGCTCCACCTTCATCTCATTGACCTCCTCACGGAGCTCCTGGCACAGGGCCCTGACCTAGGAGAGGGGGATGGTGGGGTGAGCCCCAGGGTCCCTGGGGATCAGGTCCTTCGCCCCCACCATGGTCTGCACAGAGCCAGGGGCAGCACAGGGCCTTCAGCACATCCTCAGCAGCAGCTCCCCAGCAGCATGAGGGGGTGCAGACCCCAGAGGAGGGGACAGCTTGGGAGGAGCACCCGGGGCTGGGAAGAGCCTCTACCTCGGCGATTTCTTTTTCATTGGCTTCCACTTTCTGCATCAACTCCTCAAGGAAAGAGGCAGAGAAAGGGCTTCTCTCGGCCCCCTCCAGTGGTTCCCCAGTCTCCTGGACAGCCAGATCCCGCAGACCCAGGTGCAAAAGCAACCCGTTCAGGAGGTTGCGCAGTTGCTCGAAGTCGATGGAGTCTGTCCTTGGTGCCCCGAGGGCAGCATCCAGCATCTGGCCCAGAGTGAGCGTTGCCATTGCTGCTGACCTGTCCAAAAGCACAGAACTGCCATTAACAGGAGCCTCTCATGCTATTGCTCCGGAGAGGAGCAGGTAGGATGGGATGTGGTAGGAGGTGGCAAGAGGTGGTAGAAGGAGGTAGAGGGGCACAGTCAGCGGGCTCCTTTCTTTTCAGTCTCCCCCTTGTTCCAGAGCCCGTGCCACTCACGTCTCTCTTTACAGTGTCCCCCTGCCCTGGCAAAGAGTGCCCATTGTTACACAGCAGTGGCCCAGCCCCACGTGGAATGTCCCCATTGTCCCCCGCTGCTGGCAGTGTCCTGGTTCCAGCAGCCGACAGGATGTACAGGGACCACGTGCCACAACACCTCCAGCCTTCACTGCTTTCAGCCCCAAAATGACTCCAAGGACGGCTCATATTGGGCAGGTGGTACCCCGGGAGCTGCTTGCAGGGTGAGTTGAGCCTGCCCAGGTGGGCTGTGCCCTGTGGAGAGGTGATCCACGTTCTCACACAGCCTGGAGCATTCCAGAAGACTCCAGGAGGAGACCAGCCCCAGAGAGGAAGCACCTCCAGTCATTCATTTTTGAGGTCTCAAAAGCGTGACAGCTTTCCTTCTCCCTTAGATGTGGGGATGGGGGAAGGCTGCTGCTGACTCCATCAATACACAGCTTTTCAGCACCTCGCTCCAAAGCAAAGAGCCATACAAGCAGGGAAAAGCAGATAAACACAAGCCTCCAGACAAGCCTAGGGACAGTGCTGGAACCTGGGCTGGTGACACAAGTTCTTCCTCTACCTCTATTTTCCTTCCTTCTTCCTTTCTCCCTCTCCTTAAAAGTTTAAATTGTGGCTGCCATGGGCTGTGAAAAAATCTCTGTTTCCACATGCAGTTCAGGGAAATTTAACCCATGAGCTGTTCATTGGGGTAGTTGTTTAATTCGCGGGCTGTTCATCAGGGAAGTTTAATTTGTGGGCTGTTCCAAGAAGTTGCCACGTGTTGTTCAGAGAATTTTAATCCACAGGCTGTTGAAATAAACTTAATCTGTGGGCTGTTCCTTGGGGAAGTTTAATCCACAGGTTGTCAAGGGAAATTTAATCCACAGGCTGTTCAGAAGTGTTTAAATCGTTGCTGCCACAGTCCGTGCAACCTATCACAGGGTTTAAACCCTTGCTACCAAAAAACTCGGGCTTTCTAATTACTTGTTTGGGGCTGTTTTGCTTAAATACAGCCCCAGGGTATCCCGAAGGTCCAGGACCACCCTCTCAGGACAGGCACATGCTCTCCAGAGCCAGGTCACCACCTATCCTCCTGGCACGGATCGCGGGGTCCAGAGTGCTGACCAAGCAAGGACACAGGTGTGAGGGCCGGTTGGGATGGCAGGTGTGGGAGCCTGTGCCCTCCACCTCCCATCCCTGTGTGTCCCGGGCAGCCACGAGCAGCTGCTGTGTCTTAGAGGGGCTCCATCATGGAGCTGCCCCCTCCTCGTGCCTCCCTGAATGACAGAAACCTGTCGCCATTGGGAGGACGTGGCACAGCTGCATCACCAGCATCCCCACAGTTCCATCTCTGGCTAAATGGGTCTGATGCCAGGGCATCACACGGCCCCTGGCTATGACAGCCAGAGGGAACAGGGCCAGTGCTGTGCCCAAAGCCATCGCTGTCCCCATGGCACTCACGTGAGTCGCAGTCACACTGTTGGCCAGAGGGTCCGAGCTGCTGGGTGGCCTCGTGCTGGCTGCACCCATGGGATGGAGGTGTGGGTGCTGGGGGATCCTGGATGAACTCCCCAGGGTGCAGGACCCTGCACTTGCCTTTGCTGAATTTCAAAAGGTTCCTCCCCAGCCAACGGTTTCGGGTGCCCATGTGCGCCAAGGAGGGGCTATGGTGGGAGGTCAGTGCAGCCTGGCCCCAGGGACTCACCAGCTCCTGCTGTTTCTCCCATCACCCTGAACAGGGCCCTTTTCTGAGCAGAAAACAGGGAGCACACTGAAGCTGCCCTGGCTCAGCCTGTGCCAGGTTGTGCCTCCTGGTGGGACGTGCAGGGAACAGGAGCAGAGACCTTGGGGCACGCAGTGGCTGGAGGTACTGGGGGCTGCAGTCCCGCTGCACTGGCAGACCTCAGCCTCCTCTTCCTCCTTCTCCTGCTTTGCTGCCCACCAGGAAATCCTGCAGCACCTCCAGCACGCCATGCTGTCACCTCCTCTGGGGCTGGAGAGAGGCTGGCAGGAGGAGTGGGGGCTCTGGGTGGGTTGGGATGAGCACCCACATTCCACTCTCGGGACACCCTTCCCACTCTTCCCTGCTGGTGCCCTTGACGCTGGGAGCCTCCAAGGGCTGCAGGGCAGGGGCAGCTCCCGGGGATACCGGTGGAAGCTCACCAAGTCCAGGGACTCCTGGATGGTCCAGATGTTCTCTGCCATGAGGGACTGCTCCACCTTCATCTCATTGACCTCCTCACGGAGCTCCTGGCACAGGGCCCTGACCTAGGAGAGGGGGATGGCAGGATGAGCCCCCAGGCAGGGTCCCAGGGGATCAGGTCCTTTGCACCCACCATGGTCTGCACAGAGCTGGGGGCAGCACAGGGCCCAGCCAGGCTGGCACAGGGCACTGCGGGCAGGGCTTGGCCTTCAGCACATCCTCAGCAGCCAAGAAGGGGCAGCAACTCCCCAGAAGCACGAGGGATGCAGACCCCAAACAAGGGGGTGGCTCAGGGGGAGCACCCAGAGGGGCTGAGAAGAGCCTCTGCCTTGGTGATGTCTCTTTCACTGGCTTCCACTTTCTTATCTTCTCCATGTCTGATGGGGCGGGAACCACAGGGGCCTCTCATGACTCCCTGCAGTGGCTCCCTGCTCTCCTGGGCAGGCAGATCCTGCAGGCCCAGGTGTCCAAGCATCGCACCTGGGAGGTGGTGCAGGAGATGGAGCAAGATGGGCACAGCCAGCAGGCTCCTTCCTCTTTGCTCTCCTCCTCATTCCGGAGCCTGCACGTCTCCCTGTTTACAGCTGCATCCAAGCTCAGTGCTGGAGACAATTTACTGCAGCAGCAGCTATAAGGGAAAGCCATGGAGGTACCTTGACCACTGAAATTTAAAAGGTAATCAGGGATAATGCAAACAAATTTTAATGAGAATTTCAAGCTTGGTGGCATTTAGTTAACTTCACTTCTGACCCTACCAACAGTAAAGCCACAGCTTTTGCTTTAACAATACACAATGCTTTGGTAAACCCCATACACCCAACCATGGCACTGGGGTTAAATCACCATGGAATTAAATCCAGTACAAGACAGAGGATGGGCCCAACAAAATGGGAACAAATGGCAAACTGTCACTGTTGATGTGTGTGTTGTACAGGAACAACAGGTGAAAGTAACACCACTAATGCCCAAGACATTTGTCTTGGCACTGAACAAAATGTTTGTCACTTTGAAATAACGTCCTGCTGAAATCCTTGAAACTATGCTTATATACACTGGGAAGAGCTGAGAACTATTTGTGATTCCATACAGACCACACCATTACAGAAATAAGCCACCACTCAAACATTTGTGTTTCTAGTTTTTTCCAAAATTAGGGGATGCGACTTCAACTATTCAGTTCTGTCACAACCCGTGAGTTGCTACACTCTACCTACACATCCCAGCAAGATTTCCTGCTCCCCCCCACTGGAATGAACCTTGCACTGGTGGAAAAATTACTGCAGCACGATGAGCTGTGTCGACTGCTGGAAGGTGTCTGAAGCAATGGACACAGAGCTCTAATCACTGTTCATCACAATACAGAAGAGATACACCATGTCTTGGCAAGAGTGATGAGAAATGGAGAACATCACTGGTGGAATTATGTTTGGGTGGTCACCCACTGCAACAGGAATTCCAGATTTCTGTCATTTTATGCTTAATGTACTGTAGTGTTTTATATGTTGGAGTGTTTATATTAGCTAGACAGGTAGCACTGTCCCACAGATGTCCTTGCATACATAGTATTGTTCCATCACATTCAACAGTCTTAAGAATCACAGTATTTAGCTAATGCGATCAAAAATGTCTCTCAATTTATAATTTGAACATAATAAATCCCTGTTTATAGGCACAGAGGCAAGAGGTGGCCACATGGCCACTCTGTGGAGCAAAAGAAGTTGTCTTTAGGCACGGGGTGGATTCTGGCGGTGCCTCGCCCCTGCTCTTGAGCTGCACTATGATCTGAGAAATGCTTGTTAGGCCTTGGCCTTGAGAACAGCACCTGGGCTGAGCAACTCTCAGTCTTATCAGAAACACTGTCTGCTCCCAGGAACTTGTGCTGTCTAACAAGCTCCTGGTTTTAAACAAACAGCCTTGGAAAATTTTCCTTGCCTGAATAACAACCCAAGCAGAACAACATTTTTGTTATCAAACTTTCAAAGAAAGCTGCTGACCTGAATTGTGACCAGGATGAAAAGGAATTATGACCATTCCTCGAGGCTCAACCCTTTGCCCGTTGAGAAGATGCAAAGACATCCGATATGAATATTTCCAGGAGCTTGAGGGGAATTTTTCAGAGGTACCTTGTACAGGCTCCCTCAGGTCTGTGTGTGAGTGGGAATGCACTACAGCAAATATACCAAGGATGTTGCTCTCCTAGATTCTGAAGTACTTTAGATTTTTAAGTAAACACTGTATGAAATTGTTAAATTGTTTAACTTCAGCATAATCAATAGCTTAACAGCTTATGCTGTTAAGGGCTGTTAAACCTTTGGGCCTGAACTGTTGGTCAAGTCTGGGGCTTAGTTTAGCAAGGGGGTCTACTCTGAACCTCGTGACTCATCTTGTGATTCCTTTTTATCCTTGCCCTTTCCTACCCTTACCCTTCCCCCCTCCCCAGCCTCAATGTAGATCATTTTTTGATTGATTTTGAGTTTAGATTGATGGATTTTAGATTTTAGTTTGCTTTTACCACCTAGTAAGCAGCAAAGTGAACCTTGCCAACAACTTTGTGGAACTTTCACTTCTATACCAAAAACCTGTTTTTGCTGATACCTTTGCTGGTGATTCTTTAAGCAACCATAAAACATTCACTCAGGACAACGGCCCAGGGCACACAGGCACAACCCTCTGCTCAGTGGTGCTGTGATTCCATGGTTTCTACCCAAATACAGCCCAGCAAAAGCAAGTCTGAATGAGGCAACAACCCTCAACGAGCCCCAACCTTGCTCCTGGCAGGTCTGACAAGCACTTTGAATGGGAGAGAACAGCAATACTGCTCACACTTTTAATACTGGCTTCCAGGATGAAGATCATCATCCAGCACTGGCTCAGAAGGGGCCACAGACATCTGCAAGGACTCCACAGCTCCAGGTGATCCGTTCAATACTTGCAGTACAGCATCATGTTACCCCTCCAGGCTGAGGAGCCAGGCTGTGATCACAGAGTACAGCTGAGATTTGTTTGTGGTACTTTGAAAATGCAGGAAAACCCATCAGCAACAGCTTTGAGACCTTGTCCAGTCCTGCACATCCCTCATGGGATTCAGCTTGGAGGTTTAATCCATGCTGGATATTGAAGGTGGTCCAAGCACTCTATGCCGAGGTCCATTTGTTTGCCTGGTGTTCACAGCTTGCCTTGCTCAGTCACTGCTGGCCCCTCGGCACATTTTAGATGTTGGAGTGGAATAGAAGGGTGTAGAATAAGGATAAGCAAAACTAAACAACTAAACAATTCCTGTGCTGTTGAAGCAACTGCTTCCAGCAGCTTTTATTTGTTCCTCACATCAGCAGACTAGAGAGTGGGGTAGGTTTTACTGGAGTGTGTTTGTCTCATCAAGGGGAAAGATCACAGTTTGGAAGTTTATCCTTATATCATCCTGGAGACAAAGCCTTCCACATGCATCTTGTGCTGCTTCCTCAAGTGTCCCCTCCACCCAAAAATTAGTATCACTCAAGAAAGGAGTAATCAGCAAGTCCTACTTCCCTGTGGAAGAAGGCTGCAAGCTGCCAAGTGAGCCTTGTTACAGCAACAGCCCCACTGAATAGACATAGCAGCTCTTCAGAGGGCACAAGATTCACAGGAAGCACCAAAGCTGAAAAATCTTACACTTTTTATTGCAGGTTCAGTGTTAGTGTTTTGGAGAGCACAGCTGCATTAGAAGCAGATATTGTTCCAACTTCCCTTCCCCACGAGACTCTGCCACAAACTCATCAGCCCCAGGCAACTCCAAAAATCGCACCTGGTTTTGCAGTGCAGACAAGTGTTCCAGTGAGGACCAAGACCCTCACGTGACTCGTCACTGAAGAGCAATAATGATCCAAAGCTCGCAAAATGAAAAGGTCAACACATTAACTAGCATTCCCTGCTCTGCTGGGACACACACGTCAGCCTGTTCCCAGCTCCCTGACCCAGGGATGGGAGCAGCCCTGCCGATGGGTTGCCCTAAGCTGTCCTTTCGGGATGTTCCGCTAATTTAGTTTTGATGAAAGTCCCTGCTCTGCTGTGCAGGAGAGAAGAGGCCACTGAGCTGGCACCGAGTTGCTGTTGGCTCAGCTCTGCCAGCAGCACAGCCTGAACGTTCCCTTCCGTGCTCTGGGGTGAGACACAGGCAGAAACAACCCCAAAGGCTGCTCTCGCTGCCCACACAGCAATGAGCAGTCTCTGTTCCCTTCTCACAAGCTGACAGCTACTTCTGTTTAGCTTTTCTTTCCGCCCCTACAGGGCAAGAGATAACACACTAAAAAAAAAAAAAAAATCATTAAAGGAACTTAAAAATTCAACACCACCTCATTTCTCCATCTCTCTTAATTAAGGTGTAATCCTCCCCATTGCCAGTGGCCCCTTCTATTCACTTGTAAAGTGCTGGTCAGGTTGATTTTTTTTCTATTAGATCTCATGGCTCAAGACCCTGAAAACCTCAACACTCCTACAAAAATAAACAGTTGTGTTATGCCTATGTTTTATGGTATTGCCTTTCCATGCAGATTTCCTTCTCTTGTGGAATCCAGGACAGGGGCAGGCTCAGGTCTAGTCATCAACAGTGATGTTGCGGAAGAGATAGGCCATGGACTCGCCGTTGTGGATTCGCCGGATGGCTTCCGAGAGGATCAAACTGATATCCACAGTCTTTATCTTGGGGCACTGCAGCTTCTGCACCTCGTGAGGAACAGTGTTGGTCACTACCACCTAGGGAGGGCCAGAAAGGAAAGGAAACATCTGTGTGCTGCTGAAACATTCGGCCTCCCTGAGCAGCCACCCTGGATTGGCTCCAGGAGGGGTGTGTGCTGCCGTTTCACAGTTCAGGGGGAGAAATCCTTGCATATTAGGAAAAAAGATTAAAATAAATGGTCTCCCCTCTGTGACAGTGTTGAGGGGACCAGCATAACCAGCACTCTCCAACAGGCTGGTGGGTCCATTCAGATCACAGGATCTGTTACCAAGGTTTGAAATCCCATCCTCTTCGTGTACCAGCAGCCCCCGACCAGCTCGGGGAGAGGGGCTGCACAGTGAGATTGCAGCCACACACCCCCAACTGCAGCAAGGGAAGTGTCCAGGCAGGGATGACTAATATTTGCATTAGGGAGAAAACACACTCAGGGAAGCCGATCTGATCTAAGCAAGTATTAATCACACATCCTTTTTTTTTTTTTTT
>VZTA01029365.1:150120-181358 GCA_013398855.1 Mohoua ochrocephala
TTTTTTTGTTCCAGTGAAGAACCACCTAACTGAAAGCACCTGATTAAATGAGTAATTCCAGACGTGAGCTACGTGCGGTGGGAAGGACATCAATTTGTGAGTTTTGGTGCCAGCCCCTCCTCTGCAGTGCAGAGAGCAGACTCACCTCATCAATGGAGGATTCCTCTATGAGACGGGGGGCATCTGCTGACAGGAGGCCATGAGTAGCCATCACAAAAATCTTGTAGGCTCCACGCTCTTTCAGGATCTCTGCAGCAGCTACAAAGCTTTCCACGTCATCGATGATGTCATCCTGAGGAGAAACAGAAATAACATCAAAACCAGAAGTTTACAGAGCCTGCAGGGCAGGAGCGGATCTGCACGGTACTGCAGCTTTGGCCATGCACACAGATGAAAAATAGAATCCCTGTCTACTTCAGCTGCTGATGAGGACAGCCACGTGCACGACTAATCTGTGAATGCTATTTCCCTGATTTAATGACCCTTTTGCTAGTGTGGAGAACAAATGTTGTGTCTTGGAAACAGATTAGTCCCTGCACATGCACTCACAGTTTATCATCAGCAAGGTGTATTTCTTCACGGGGTAGGAGCTGCATGTTGATTACTCACACTGCAGCATGGCATAGCAAGTAAGAGAAGCTCAGCAAGTTTTTCGGTTTATTTGGGGGTTTTTTTAACACTTCAGGAGTTTTCTCTTTTCCAGTATGCCCTGGATTTATTCATTACTTGCAGACATCTGACACTTAGAATCAAGGGAGCAAGGAGATTTTAGGGCTTAAAGAGCTGAAGTGTAAAGGGTTTTCAACAGAAAGTTGAAATAACCAAAGCCACCAACACTACTGGAGAAAAGAGTGTCTAATGAACACGTTCCCACTCCCATACCAGCCTTCCCTCCGACCCTCAGGGACAGAGCAGCTGAAGCAAAGATGCTGTGAAGAAGCCACCCCCCACCTGCTCCCCTCACACTCGTACCACAATGATGGCAATTCTTCCTCCAACGTCTCCAACCACAGTTATTGGCGGTTTCTCCTTGGCCATCATCACTAAAGAAGGAGGAAAAAAAAGACTCCAGGTGAGTCAGGCTTGAGTCAAGCCCCAACAGTTCCATCACACAAGAGGCTGAACCATTAAACATCTTGCATTGATGCAGACACAGACGTGCTTTACATGATCCTGACACTCACCTAAAGTGAGAAACCCTCGTTTAACCATCATTTTCCTCCTCAAATGAACAGCACTGCTGCATAAAGAGGAAATTCTCTGTTTCTGTGGGGATTTTGTACTGACCTCAGAAACAGAAAGCAATTCCAACTCTCTAACAAACCCCTGTGCAAGGAGAGCTACAAAGCAGCATCTGGTTTATGGGCAACGTCAGTGATCTTCTTTGTGCTCCAGCACAGGACTCGAAAAAGGGTCCATTCCATGATTGGGAACAACAAGTGGGCTATTCCAAGCAGCACCTCTCAAAGGGCAGCTGCTTTACAAGGTGCAACTTTTCACCTCTTGGACTCAGTAAATCATCTGCAGGATAAGTGCAGTGCAGCTCAGTTGCTTTCTCACATCACCAAACACAGAAGGGTCTTTGAGAGGGTGTAAGAACCTTAATACCACCTGCTCAGGCAAAGAAAGCTTAAGGAAGTTTGCAGAAGCAAAATTACTGATTATTTTTTAAGTGGATTAATGGAAAGAGCAGGACAAAATCCAGTTGAAACTCAGTTCAACAAGCTCAGTGTAACCAGCAATTGGATCAAAGGATACGCTGACAACCTGTGCTACCTGACACACAGTGAAGAGATGTGCCGGGAAATAAGGTTCCATCCCCTCCTGACACTACTTTTGCACTGAAAGGGTTCATGCAAAACCACATCCTGCCAAAATTCCAGCAGCATCATAAAAATACCAGAGATCTGAACTAGGATGCCCTGAGAGTGTCCAGATGTAACACAGCCTTCAGACTTACACCAAATAGCAACCAGCCTCCAGTACAGGCCAGGGACTTGCTGTCCATGTGCCAAACCTCTCATTTGCCACAGGGTGCTGGTACAAAAACTTCCACCAGGGAAAGGACACTGTGGTGGGCAGACATGTGTCAATAGGTGACAATCTGGGCTGATCTAAGCACTGAAGGCACATCTAGCATTTTCTAACACTTACCTGGCCCACCTCCACACCCCTATTTTATGCTCTCCACAGTGAGTGCAAAGTGTCCTACCAAGGCACTTGGTGCCCCTCCTCTTGTAAGCTCAGGTCTTGCCAGGATTCTGGCCACAGAGGCTTCTCAAGTGCCTCAAGGAGTTCAGACACAGCAAGATTTTTCTCCTTTAGGATAATCCACTTCAATGTAATACCTGAGCAGCAGGAGAACACAAGCCATTGCCCACCAGAAAGCCTGTCTGAATATTGATCTCTGCTCTCCTCATCAAAAAAGTCTTACACTAAACTCCCCATCCTGCACAGCAGGATGATCCTGTACTATTCCCGTATCTCATCGGTGCCTGGGAATGCTTAGAGTGCAAGCACAGCTGGGTGAATGAGTCACACTGAGGGATACGACGAAAGCAATTATAAGGACCACAACTTCAAAGATTCTTGTGTAGAGCTGTTCTTCACATCCATGACCTACTCCACAGGCTGGTTTTCCACCAATCTACCAAAACTGCATAAAAGGTGTCCAGTAATTCTGTTTTGTCCAAAGTCCCATCACTCATTGCCAGGTTTTGCAGTTAAAGTCACAGCTACCTTGGACTGAAGAGTTAATCAACAGCTCTTCATGGCACAGATTCCTCAGCCTCCCTTGCATGGTTATTTCTGAGTCTCCTATCAAATGCAAAGTCACGTCTAAATCCTGAAGGAAAAATATTCTTATGAGAAGGAAGATTATTTGTAATAAATGAAGATTAAGCACCACGAGAGATAAGCAGATCATAAATTTCAATTACAGGCACTACCGACCTGCTTAGATTAGTTATGAGTTTACTATCTAGTCTGGACAGTAATAGAGCTCCTGGTGGGAGCTGTGAAGTATCAAAAGGATTCCACCTGGCTGCCATCCCATCCTCCGTGTGTATCCACAGATGAGTGCCATCTCTGTTTACAACAGCCAGGTCAGGGGAAATTTTTCTACACAAATGGTGAACAGGCCTGGGGAGCTGAAATTCAGCACTGTTTTACTCACAGAGACATGGAGTGTCAGCAAATCAGTATCCTTCTACTCCATGAAGGAAGCAGACACATTCCTTGCTATACTTAAAGGCTAACATGGCAACCAGCAACATTAGCAGTGCTTTGCATCTCTTGTCTGTTTTTTAAAAGCTGTATTTCAATTTTGGTTTATTTTTAAAGAATGGTAGGCAACGTGTGGACCTACCCGGATCTTAAAGAGATGTTCTCCCTTTTCCTTGTTCAATTTTCTCTGAAAAAAAAAAGAAAAAAAAAATGCAAGCCAAAGATCTACCCACAACCACATCAAATCTCAACTGCTCCAAGGTGATGAGAGTCTACACAAGGGTTAGTGCAGCCAGTTTCTTCTTCAAAATCTTTGGACATATCAAGATGTGCAAGTCAGAACTGCTATGAGGAGGTGCCTTGAAAAATGATTCAAATAATAAAGACTATTTTCCTCCCAGACACAAAACCTCTATGCTTGTAGACAGAAGAGGGTAACAGAAATAAGCCACGGTGGTACTTTTGCCTGGTGTGTAACCCCTTGGATCATGTACAAGTTTAGGTTAAAGAGCTGTTGACTTTTTCTGGAGAGTAAGAAAAGATGCTTGTGGTATCTGTAGCTTCTGGAGAGGGAAAAATAAAAGAGAAAAAACTAGACCAACCACCATTTTTTATAAAACAAGAATATCAAAGAACACTTTCATTCAGATGTGCATAATATACACCAAAGTACCACATGTTAAAAGCAAGATCACTAAGGCACTAAGAACCAGCATTCCCAGGTGTGTAAACATGTTGCTTTAATTATGTGGTCAAAAATGGATTAAGAAATACTAAAATAAATTTTTTGGAGCTGACAGTGCGAATTAAAGTGACAATCACCAAGAAATACAATGCTGCATTTACAACAGAGCCTGGGAGCAAAAGGCTGCTCAAGAATGAGCTGTTTTGTGTAGAGAAAGCCTTGGAAGGACAGAAAACATCCCTGTGCCCAGCCTAAACACAGGCAAGATGCGGGTAGGGAAGCAGGAACAGACCTATGGTCACTCCAGTTTTTCCCCCAAACTCCCTTTGTGGCAGTTTGCTGGGCTCTGGGATTCAAGCAAACCATTAGCTCTCTGTATAAAGTACCGAATTCCAAAGCCACTGAAATGATTTAACAGATGGTGCTCCACTCTTTTTCTCGAGGACACATGCAAAGAGTCCACACGCATTTGTTAAGGCACAGCCCCAAGCCAGCTGCAAGCTCTGAGACACAAAAGCACACAATCAAAGGGAATAACCTTGGAGCAACGTCCTGTCTCCAAGGCTCTGATTTCAGGGGTTGCAGCGACATGGGCTCTTGCTGCTGCTTTAGCGCAGCATTTTAAGCGCAGTTAGAAGCACCTCTGGCATTTTTCTGTTGTGGCTCCCCACGAATCAGAATATCACATCAGGCCACACTCACAGGACAATAAATAAGCCATTACACTGCCTAGCACTCATTAATTAGAGGCACATGATCCCTGCTAGAACAGGGAGAGAAGGTGCATGCCAGGACGCAGGAGCCCGGCCAATTCACCAGGAAGCCCATGGAGAATGGCACAAAGCACGAGCCATCGCTGTGGGGCTCTGGGGCTGCTCCCAGACACAGGTTTCACCTCTCTCCTGGCTCTAACACAACTGCCTGGAGCCTCAGTTGCCGAGTCTGACATACTCCACGCTGATCTGGTTGTAGCCCAGAGTGGGATGCTCCATGAGAAGTCGCAGCCGCTCCCCAGGAACATCCCCAACCTTCTACCTGCCAGGTCCAGGTTTGATTGCTGAGCCAGGCAGACTCACAGATCGGTTCTGTTTTGACCATTGGAGGGTTTGGGGACAGTTTTGGTGTAAGGAACATCCAGTTTTGAGCGGCAGCATGTGTCTGACCTTTCACAACCAACCACACAGCTGAACCCTGCTACACTCTGCCCTCAGAGCTTTCACCACCAGGAAGGGAGAGCTGAATGAGGGTTTGGAATTATGTGACATTTGAGGTGGGAAGATGCTTTTCAAATGACTGAATTGGACAAGAAATGGGGCATAGCAGAGAGGGTCAGTACAGACACTCACAGCACTGCCATCCCAGCTGCACTTTCACCTCTGCCTGGCAGAGACTGGGACACAACCAGGATGCACAGACTGCTTTTAGACACGGATAACCTCAGAATTCTGTACCTCCAGAACCCAGCTCACTCAAAACCAGGTGTCTCTCGGGCCAGAAAACTGAAGAGAAAAGCAACTTCTCTTGAGAGTTTTGGACAAGTTTGCCCCACAATCCACCCCATGACAGAGAGCTGCCAAGCCACAGCTTGACTGTTTTACACTGCGCCTTAGGCATGCAGGGCTGTAAGGTCATTGGTCAAGTGCTGAGTTTGTGCAGTAGGAGACAAAATAAGAAAGTGGTGATACACAGCAAATTAGTTGGTGTTTGGATAGCTGAGGACTGAAAACAATTTTCCATTGGATTCATAATTAAACTGGACAAGGGCACATTTCTGTATGAGCAACCATTTATAGGGTTCTCCAGCAGCACAACCTTCCACAGCTGAGCGTCTTTGAAGTGACACAGCTGGAAATAAAAATACAATCACATCAACTCCTCCATAGCAGACTAATGTCAGCTACCGATATTCTGGAGGATAGCATCCTCTTCAGAATAGGAGGGGAAGGAGAAGGTGAAGAATAACCATGTGAATTCCTGCTTTCTTGGAAGGACATGAAAAAAATCCCCTTGTCAGAAGGAGAACAATAAAGTCCCAAACTTCACTGCCAAACCCCACCTGCCCCCCAAGGCCCGAGAGGAGTTTCACCAGCAACAAAAGCACCGTTTAACTGATTGAATCCAATGAGGCACAACAGGGGTGACGTAAAATGCCTGCAGTCTTACTTGCCTCCCCTCCACAAGCTGCCCACAAACGGGTTGGATGCTCTCCCTAAATTTCCAAAGATGAGATGATTATCAGTAGCCCAAACCACTGCTGGTGTTGCCACACACAGCAGCACACAGCCTTTCCCACGGGCACTTCTCAGCCACCTTCCTGCTCCCAATTTCTGTCCTACCACCACCTGCCTAGAAAGCTAAAATCCTCCCAAAAGAGAGCTGGATTTTGATTGTACTGTTGTTATTTGACTGCTGCAGGAATACAAACAATCCTGAGGATGGCATTTCCCAGAACACAAGTTTCCTCTTTTTCTTTTGCTCTCTGCTCCCAAATCCATGGCAAGAGCTCCAGAAGCAGGTCAACAATGCTCTCGGAGAACCTATTCACCCCAGCCACACAAACCTCAAAACCTTGTCAAAACAGATATTGGAATATGATCACCTGGGCACCAAGATGAAGAAAATTTCCAGCACTAACAATGGCTGCAGAGAAGGGAAGACAAAAACCAGCCCTCCCCTCCCCAATGGAGCCAACAGCCTGTCTCAGTGGTTGTTATCTCATTACTTACACTTTTACATCTCCCTTGTTTCATCAGCTCAATGAATTCTGTTGCTGAACACTGTAAAAGCACCACCTTTATCAGAGGTTTGTCAGTCTAACATTGTGGAGCAGGCACAGCCAAGGAGAAGAATACTGATGTTCTGCATGGCCAGAAGGAGTTAAATAAAAACCTTCCCCTGTGACTTCTCCTACAACTCCTACAACAATGATATGAACCATTCCATGAAAAAAATTCCACTGGTCCAACTGCTTTTAGGTTGGTTACACCCACACAGATAAACCAACAGAAATTTCCCACCAAACTTTTCTCCTTTTTTTTCCCCCAAAGGTAAGCAGAGAAGCTTGATCTTACATGGCAGCTCCAGGCCAGGATGCACAGTTGCATTTTTGAGCATTGGAGGGGAGTGACGCCCATCATCCATGTCCTGCTCCGTGCACTGAGCCTCTCCATGGATCACTGCCAGCCCCAGCCGCAGCCTTTCGGCGTAAGACTGAGCCCTGCAAGACAACAACAGCCTCTCAGGAAGGTGCTGGGCTGATGCAGCTCCACAGCCCACTACAGCAAGTCTCTCCCAGGCCAACAGCCAGCAAAGGCTGCACCTCTGTGGCTGTTCCTCTGCAAGAAACTTCACCGGAAGTGACTCTTCATTCCTCGTTAATATCCCGAAGCCCACTCTACCTCTTGGCTCCACCACAGGGTCTCCTGTGTTCCTCCATATGCAAAATGCTTTCTGAGATAGTCGGGCACTGCTGAGACTCCAGCAGTAAGCCTGACCCCAGGTGAACCATCTCACTGGGACCTCCTGAGTTTACTCCCATGGGGGTGGGAATACAAAGTTCAGCTGCCTATCTGCACCACATCCATCCCATTTCCAGCCACAAAGGAATTATGACCAGATTGTCAATCCATCTGCCACCCTCCCATACTTTCCCCGGTGTATTTTCCACCAGCTCAGGTATTTTCCAAGTAACTTTTAAGCAGCTAGCAAAGCATCCATTTACCTTTTAGCAGCACCAGGAGATTTGGCTACAATAACTGCATTTCTGTAATCTGGAATCTGGATGTGATAAAAAGTTAATTAATTAAAAAAAGACCTTCTTGCTAGGGAGTAACTGGTTTGATACATGGTTGAATAATTTCACCCATCCTCCTCCCCAGAACCAAATTTCCGTTCTGTGACAAGAAACTAGAGAGGCAACTGCACTTGCTTTTAACACCAGTGTTCGTGTATTCTGCAAAGGTGGGAATGTTCACTATGTTTAACCCTCCCCATATGGGGAAGCCTTGCTCTCACCACGTGGGAATAAATCATCATCTTTTGCACACGGAGAATAAAACCTCCGTGCTCTGCTCCCAGCCCTGCTGCACTCAGCATTCCTACACTCAGCCCAAGACAGAGTCTATCAATAATTCAGAGCAGTCAGAAATCCAGCACAGCACAAAAGGAGAGGGGAGGCAGTTTAACAGGATTTCAGAGGTGATCAGAGGCAGGAGCATAAGTAGCATCTCTCAAATGGCACTAACTCCACAGAGAGAGCAAGCTCCTCTCCCGCTTGTGCTGCAGTTCAGTTTCTATCCAATCATAGAAGTGTAACATCTTTCCATGAAACATGCAATAGGTACCCCCCTGAGAAGGAATTCATTAACAGAAGGATTGACCTAGACTGACATCACCACCTCTACTTAAGCAGAGGCCCAATGCTGCCATCACACTGAAATGAGTTCAGACAAGTTGATATATATAGAACTAGAGTAACCTCACTTCTTCCTGTATATACTGAAGCAAGAAAGGGGATGCTCTCAGGTTGTCTACTGGAAAGCTGAAGAAGCCTTGGATTTCCTTTTGATGAAGGTCCATAGTGATAATGTGTGTTAAACCTAAAGGGGAAAAAAGACAACAATTTATCGAAAATATTCCCACATGGCTGGAGTTCCTTCAATACCTCCATTTTCCCGACTGTTTTAGCTATTACTCAGACTATTATGCCATGTCATAAAATAATCATAAACGGATTAACACAGAAAATTCCACAGACACAATGAGAAACAGGCACGTGATGCCACAGCACTGGGCTGGCCCTGTATTTCACTACAGCATTTCTAGGCCACTTCCCCAGGTGCAAGTTACAAAAAAACACAAGAAAGCTGAAGAAAATTAATTCCCCCAGTGTGGCTCAAGATCTCAGCAGCACATCCCCACATCAAACAGGAGACTGGAAGGACAGATGACCTTTGGGATGCCCAGCAGCACCAATCCTACTGTGCTGCTGCTCCCTGGGACACTCACCTGCCTTGGCGAGCATTGAAGCCAGCAGCTTGCAGACTATGGAGCCCCTCTTCCTCATCTTGCTCTGTTTGCTGTAGGGGAAGTAGGGGATGACCCCAATGATGTTCCTGGCACAGGAAGTCTTCAGTGCATAGGCCATGATCAGCAGCTCCATGACAGCAGTATTCACATCTCTAGGAGATTTGAACACAATTCCAGATATTAGCAGGTGTTTTTCCAATGCAATTCCTTTTCCATTTATACCCAGACCATCCTCACCAAGATTCTAAGCAAATAATGCAACATCTCAGGCTAATGTATGCCAGACCCAGATTGCAGCCACACAGCTCCTTCCATCACGCCACAACAAATTACAACCAACTCTTACACACGCAGGACACGACACCAGCACCCAAGAGCTGCGGACTGGAATTTGATTTTATTTTCTAACATAAGGTGTATGATGATTTCCCTCCATCATCAGACAAAAAAGGCTTTGCATAGAATTTACTTTGGAACACATATCAGTGTAATTTGAAATAAAATAGTCTTTTAAAGAAGCAGCACACATGCAGCCAACACAACTTCATCCACGCTGGATTTCTTAGGGTATTTTCCTCTTTAACAGGGTAAGGCAGGTTATTTTTCCTGCCTTAAGAAATACTGCATTTGGAGTAGTACAAACTCCAGACATGGCACTTTGGTGGAGGTCAGCATCTCCACACTCTAGCTTATCTAGAGATGGAAGGAAAAACAGCACCGGAAATGCTAAAGGACTGTTTCTTGAAAGAAAAAACAACAAAACAAAAAAGCAATGTAGGCAGAGGAATAACAGAATATGCTGTGTTTGAAGGGACCCATCAGGATCATTGAGTACAACTCCTGGTCCTGCACAGGAGGGTCCTGCACCCAACAATCCCACTCTGTCCCTGAGAGTGTTGCCCAGATGCTTACTGAGCTCAGAGAGGCTCAGTGCTGTGACCACTTCCCTGGGGAGCCTGTTCCAGTGCTCAACCACCCTCTGGGTGAAAAACCTTTTCCTGATAGCCAACATAAACCCACCCTGACTCAGCTTCATGCTGCTTCCTTGAGTCCTATCACTGGTCATGAGACCGAAACATCCCATTTACAGTTTGCTTCCCCACAAGGACTGAAGTGTCCCAGTAGGAGTGTATCGATCTGCACTTTAATTAATTTTGGGAAGGGGAAAAAAAAAGCCAAAAAGCCTTTAGTTCCTTAAGACCAACACCAAGAGACACTGTCTGCATCGCCACAGACTGACTCAAGAACTTTTGGGAACTGAAGAACACGTGCTTCAGATGGCAGGACAGGCACTCCTGCAACACAGACTCCCTTGCCTGGGGGTTTCCAGCACGGACAGCCCCCAGTGACACACCACGTCCCCGGCCCGGTGCTGTAGTGGCTCGGCTGTGCAGCCCATGGTGACAGGGCAGGGGCTGGCTGGGCCATCTTTCCACACAGCAGCAGAGGAGTTAACAGCACAGAGCAGCCTAAAGCTCTGCAGAGCTTTCTGGACATTACCCAGACATTGCTCAGGCCCTGTTTTCCTCCTGAGACAGCCACTAGAGACAGCTTCTCCAATTGCTCAGAGACACGACCCGTGACAAACCTCTGACCATTTCCATTTCCCCACTGCTCTCCCTTCCTTTGGAAATTAACCTCCACTTGCGCCTCTCCTTTTGTGAGCCTCTGGGTCTCTGTTGTCCCGCTGGCCCCGCCAGCCCCGCACACACAATGCCATTTACACACAAGAAAGCTTTGTTGGCTCTGGAGCACTCAGCCAAGAATTACATAAAACACAGCCCCCTGCCACACAGGACAACGAGCAAACAAAGAACTGTTTCTTCCCTTTGGTGATTTAGCTGTGCCAGTGGGGCTGTGAGAGAAGAAAAAGATGCTACTATCAGTGTCATATAAAAACAAAGTGGTCAAGCTGAAGCCTATTTAAAGTTCATCCGAGAAATTCAGTATTTTCCATCATTATTTTTCAACTTACTCTTTGTAAATACAAACACATGGAAAGCAGGTAGAGAACAAGACTGGGACTTCAAAAGGCACCAGCAGTCCTGGTGCTGCTGCAGGACACCAGGAGCCGTATTGATGGAGAAGTTATTCAAGGAGGGTACTTCTCCCAGTATTCAAGCAGAATCCCAAGCTGGGCTCTGGGAAGGAAGCTCCTGCAGACCAGCTGGCACAGGCACTAGGCAGAGGTGGATGTGTCTGTCCCTCCAGCAGGGCCCAGGGTGGGTGGGCTGAGATGGCTTCATGCTGAGCCATCACCGATCTGCTCCTCCGCAAGGGGCACTGACCCCAGTCAAGGGTACCAGCTGGAGAAAATGACATCGGTGGGGGAAGCCCAGCCCCAGCATCTCCAAAACAGGTACCCAAGACAGCATCCCAAGTCTCCTTGCGGCCCTCCCCATCTCCGGCTCAGTCAGCTACTGCTGGGAGGGCTGAGCCAAGACCTCACACAGGGGCTGGCAGCTCATTACCAGGACACTCAAGAGACAGCTCAGCTATCCCCCACACCCTGCTTACCACCCCAGAGCCTCCCTTCCTGCTCCTTATCCCTGCCTGGGCCATCCCTGGACACCCCTGCTCTCGAGGCTGAGCAAACACCTTATGTGACACTGTCCATGGACTTTGAAACAATCAGCACCAACACTCAGCACTAAAAGGCTCCTTTTGCCTTTAGAGTACTACAAAACCACCAACTCCTTCATTTTTCTACCATCTAAACATGAACTATTCGATTTTCCCTCACACAAATGCCAGTCCACACACCAGTCTTGGATGCTACCTGTCCTTATCACCTTTTCTTGGTTGTGCTACAGCTTTTAGGACAGAGAGCCTATATCAAATATTCAGGTCTTTCTGTTCTCTCTGTGCATTTAAGATGCAGACTGTGAATTCACACTGCAGCATAACGAGGTTGTTTCCCTCTCTACTCCTTTCCTACCAAGTCCTAATATTTTCTTTTCAAACCTCTACTGAGCATGGAAGCCCTATTCTTAGATTATTCCACACAGTAGTTGTTTTGACGCTCCTGAAAAGCTCCCTGAAATCCACTGCAAAACTGAGATGTCCTTGAACCTGTCCTCTCTAGCAATGCAGCAAGGCACAGCTGCAGTTTAGGAATGAAAGATGACTTGGCTGCACAACACTGGCTCCTCACCTGGAGGGCCTCGAACATTTTGGCTAAAAAAGACCCATTTCTTGGCCCAAAACACTGAATTCAGTTAATGGAAAAACAAGGGGATCAACAAGTTAAAAGCAAGGAGAGGTTTTCCCCTCCCAAAACTGTTCCTGTCCCTAATGCTCTGAGTTACCTCTCTCTGAACACTTCATCTGTTTCATGTTTACACAGCTCTCAGTTACAAGTTATTTCAGAGAACTTCCTCACAAGGGACAACAGAATGGCACCATTCACCCGAAACATAATCCTACAGCAGGGGATTTTCATCTTGTGGAGATTTAGTTGCTCCTTGAGGAAAGAAACACTTGGGGCATCTCTCTGGAGAGAAAGGAGCCCTAGGAAAATGTTTCTGCCTGGAAGAGGAATTCCAGAAGCGAGTAAGCTCGTCTAGTAGTCCTACTGATTTCTTTACCACAGGCCAAGCATTTCACAGAGGAAACGAACTTGAATTCTCAGTGGGCTCTACTTCTTTGGCAAGCAAGGAAAAATCCTGTGTCCAGGCAATTCCACTCCCCGCTACTTTTGAGCTACAATTGAAGTCTGCTACTCATTACTGCTTGTGAGCTCCAAAATCTGAGCAGAATTTGGTGACTTGGAAGAAGCTATCAGAGCAGGAAAATCCACGTTTTGCTAATATCAATACCTCATCTCTGAAAACAGCACCTCCCCTACTCACAGTAGGTCAATCTGCAGTCATCATTTATGTGCAGGCTCCCTTCCCACCACTCTAGTGCTATCCCATTACTCTTCCTGAGCCAGCAAGGAGCAAGGTTCCTGAGGTTACAGATGGTTTTCTCACCCCCTGGTTACTTGCAGCACTTTTCTTACTCTAAGCCTAGAACAGCTCAAAACAAAACCCAAAAAGGCCCACCATCATCGAGAACTGTAAAAGTACACGAGAGAAGCCATGGGCTTCCACCTGAGCTCAGTTTCACATCACTACAGCAAAAGAGGAAGAGTAATCCAGCCTGTAATGAAAGCAGCAGCTGGTGTTTGATGCTGGCTCTGCTGCTTGGTGGTTGGGAGGCAGAGGAAATCACCCATCCTGGGATGGAAATGCCAGTCAGAAATCACCAAACAGCTGAAAGGCCACCAACGCACAGACCAGGGATGTTTCAGTGGAAACCATCAGTCACTCCTGTTCCTGCCTCAAGTGACACACTCCAGCTATTTGATGGGAAGCATCTCAGTGTAGCAATCAATCCCCTGGGAACGTTAACAGCTTAACACTACGTGGGGGCTTACATCTAAGTCAGAGCAATGACAACACTGCAAGAGTTCCACTGGTTCTTGTGCTGGTTAAGAGTGAGCAAACCACTGATCCATCTGCTGATCCACGTGTTCAAACACATCCCAGGTGCAAAATCGAGCCCCGAGTGCCTCACCTGGGGATTGTCTGTATGATGAAGATATCCTGTCCCCGGACAGACTCTTTTATTTCAACTCTTGTTTCTGAAAAGGATGGAAAACAGAGTCAGTTTTGTTTCCAAACGTCAGGTTGACAGTGACAACACACCATGTTTTAGCAGCAACCTTGCCCCCTGGTCAGGGCAGATGAGGACTCGCTCCCTTGCCCTTTGTGCACATACATACGCAGACGAGCCAAGTGGATTTTCCAAAGGCTGGACCCGGGTAGATCTGGCATGACATACCACTGAGTTAGCTGTATTTACAAAGCAAAAGCAGGCTGAATAGCTGTTTGGTTTTTATAGAGTTTAGGATTTTAGAATTTAGGAATTAGAATTTTAAAATTTAGAACACAATTTACCTAACTCTCAATGAGAAATCCTTTTCACGCCTCCATGGAGTGCTGAGAGCTGTCAACAGCACATTCATTAGTGAGCAATTAACCACCCAAGGCAGAACAACCTTCAGTACTTCCAAGAAGGTAACTCAGCACTTTTTGCACTTTGCTCTTTCACAGCTTGCATAGGATCAGCTCCATGCTGGCTGGAGAGCTCGAGGCAACACCAATTTGGCAGCACTGAGTTCAGAGCAAGAACTCCCCAATTTCGCTATCAAGGTCAAGACATTTCAACACTGACCCAGGCTGGAAGTCTGGGTCTCTGCTGAGCACCACTCCTACAGTCCCTGACTCAAACGCAGAAGTCGAGCCCCAAGCAGCTCTGCAAAGCCAAAGCAATGACTCCAGGTTTCCCAAGGTGCCTGCCTTAGCCACTCATTTCCCACACAGTCATGAGCTAGAGGGCAGGGGTAAGGAAAAGGAGAGAAACAGCTCCTCAGCTATGGAATTCCAAGTCTAATTGCCTTGCCCTGGCAGTAACCCTACAGGACTCTGCTGAGAGCAGACTGATCTGCTGTGCAGTGATGAAAAACGACTTTAGATCTCGTAGCAAGCAACCTGATTTAAAACCAACCCCAAAGGGCAGCGAGCTCTCCCCGGCAGGAATGCACCAGCCAGCCCAACCATAACCACAGCAACTCTCCCACTGTGAGGCCCATTCAGGCTGCAAGAGCAGCAGCACCACCACAAATCCTCCACCCCTTCCTCCAGCCTGTAACAGCTCTCTGGTTCTACTCTCTCTTGCAAACAAGGTAACAGAGGTCTTCAAACAGTAAATGACTCTTGGCCACAGAATTCTGCTGGCCAATATCCTTGTGTTTTAGCCCAGCATCTGAAAATGGATGCTTGCAGAGTGTTAACCTCCTTAAAAACAAAAGCAACCTCCAAGAGGCATTTTCCCCAGCACAGCCATGAATTTGCACTTTTAAAAGCAAGGGCAGCTGTAAATTCTGTGTGGCAGGGAAGGGCTGAAAGAAAGGGATAATTTAAAAGTTCACAAGGCAGACACTGAAAAAGCAGGGCATTACTTTTAAACCTGGAGATGTTTTGCTCAGCATAGGAGCATAAAAGATTTGGCAGCACCTAAAACCTGAGGCAGGACTCTAGAGGAGAGTCTGCAGATGGGCAAACAAACAAGATAACAAGGGAAAACAAGGAACATGTTTAATTGCCTTGTCCAAGGTCAGCCATGTAGGTTTAGCACTGCCAGGAGCAGCAGTAACATCACAACTGAATCACTGCACTTCTTGGACAGGTCTGGCATTTCTAAGATGACCTCAAAACAGTTGCAAATAGTAGAGATTTCTCTTACCTCCATTAGTTTCCTGGTACACCACAGATTTCCCCAGCTCAGCACCGAGACGCCTAGAGAGAAAAAAAGGACGTTAGGAATAGAGGAACCCAGCAGTTTGTGCTGCAAAGCAGGGACTGGACCACGTTACACACCACCAAACACAGCACCGCCCAGGAGGGAGCTGAGTGAGCCAGCCAGGCTGCAGAACTACATCCTCCCCTTCTCTGGGGGTCTCCTTCCCTCTGATGTCCCTGAGAGGGGCCTGGGACACACCACTCTGCAGCAGGTCACTGCTGTACCCAAAGCCCGCATGACTGAGCACAGACTCCTGATGGCAAAGGACACCTTGCCAGCCTGTGCAATGCCCCCCTGGGCAGGTCTGACGTGCAACTAGAGTTGAATGATTTACTCAGACTCAATTAATGGCACCTGAGTCACTTTTTTTGACTCCCACCTCTTTTCCTTTCTTTTTTTTCTCCTTGAACCTTCTTTCTTAAATAACTCAACTGATTAATGAGATTTTAACTTCTTTTTTTCAAATTACTTGTTCCTCTTCTCAAATATCAAATCTACAACACTCATCACAACAAAGATTAGTCACCCTCCTTCTCTTTTCAATTTCTTTCTTACAAAACAAAGACTCACTTTGAAGAACATTTAAAAAGGCTCCAAAATGCAGACTTTTCCCTCAGGTGACACTTCAGTATTTAACTGTACTGACAAGTAATCCATTAGTAAGTATCTAAAGGCATTTGTGCTTTAACCCAGAGCCTCAGCTGCGAGACCCTGAAGCAGTGAGATGCGTGGGCCAAGTGAGATGGAGCCAAGGGCAATTCCCTCCTCTCCCAGGATCTGCTCGGTGGCCATGGCCACACAATGAATTAGGAAACAGTTTATGCCTGAAAAATACCTTTGTTCACCACGCTGATTATGGCAGCAGTTTCCTGTCTGCACTTGTACTGTATTTACCTGGATACGTGCCAAAATTCTGCAGATCAGGACTAACCCTAAATAAAAAGAAGTCCACATCTGCTGCTGGTTTTTTTCCTGGTCTACAGCCTTCAGCAGTCTGTCTCTCTCTCCATCTCCTTACCCACTAACTCAGCCTTGCACTTCAATTGTCACAAAGATCTGTGCTTTCAGAAGTGAAAGAGCAACACAGCCTGACCCTGGCTTGCTTCTGTCCCATCAGCAACTGCTGGGCTCAGCTGTGAGCCGAAGCTGGCCTGGAGACTGTGCCTGGGACAGCTGAGGTAACAGACACTCGGATGCCATGGGATATGTTTGCTTAGCTGGCTCCAAAGCACGTCTCTGGCACACACACCCTCCCCACCGTGTGTCTGGCAGCACATTTTGCAATGGCTGGGCTGGTGACTAAACTGCCACCTCGAGAGCTGTACGCACCAGATTGTCACCAGCCCCGCTCGGGTACCAACTGCGGCATCACCCTGCAGCCCAGGCCAGACAAGTCTCACAAATCTCTAACTGGACTCCTCTCAGCCCAGCTGGGTTAAAGCTTGCAGCTGCAATGCAAAGGCATCCTCAGTACCTTCAGTGTCTTCAAAAAGAGCTGGCAGCTGGTCAAGTAAAGGCAATCCTGGGCACCCCAGGGATAGACCCACAGTAGCGGTGAGTTTTGCAGGTGGGATCCTGCTGTCCTGACGAGGATAGTCTGGCATTTGCAATCATCAAGCTTAGTCCTAATCACTGCTATGGCATCCAAGTCCAAACAAGCTCAGAAACAGAGAGACACATACACCCACCCCAGAGCAGTGTGTGGTGGGAAATGTTTAATGACTCACACTCGTTCCTCCACAACTGCACGGCAAGTCTTGCAAGCTCCCTTTGGAGGCACGTGCGCCCTGACTCCACTGCAGACGGCACAATCCTACCTCAGTACTGGGGAAAAAAAAAATCCATTGGAGAGACTGTGCAAGTGCTCTTAGTCAGCCCTGAATCTCATGGCAGGAAGGAAAGCTTCAAAACCAGTCCAGCCAGACTCATCTCAGCAAAACACCCCTTGAAGATGGCACTTTCAGTGCTAAGTGGCGGCAAACAAAACCAGATTTGTGGTGCTCAAGGGGAAATGGTCTCACATTGTACAAGGGGAGGTTTAGATTGGATATCAGGAAATATTTCTTCCCTGAAAGGGTTGTCAAGCCTTGGAACATGCTGCCCATGGAAGCGGTGGAGTCACCATCCGTGGAGGGATTTAAAAGACTTGTAGATGTGGCACTTGGGGATGTGGTTTAGTGGTGGCTTTGGCAGAGCTGGGTTAACAGCTGTGCTCAGTCTTAAAGGTCTTTTCCAACTTCATGATTCCATGATGTAGCCAGAAGAAACCAGAGCCCAGTGCTCTCCTACTTGCTGTACAGCAGCAATGCAGTTTCTGTGCTGCTGGAACAAGAAATCAGAAAGGTAAGTTTGCTCCCCCATGGCAAGAGGGACACTAAAACAGCTTGGCTTGGGGCGCTAAAACAGCTCAGTTGTCAAACCTGGGTGCAGGGAGCAGAGAAGAGACAGGACGCAGATGACAACTTAGAGGAACGAGCGGCTCTGGTCACACAATAAATCCCAGCTCTGCTCCAACTGTTGATTGCAAGTAAACAAGAGCAGTGGATACGAGATAAAACTGCCCAGGAAAGTCCCAGATTAGCCCTGCCTGCAGCGCTCCAGAGTCCCAGGAGCCTCAGGCACAGCAGGATCCACAGGCAGCTCCCCCAGAGCAGCTGAGGTATGTGCACCCCAGGGGCACACCTTGCACCAAATCCCTTCCTGGAGGCTTTGGTTAGACAAGGTATCAGCCAGGGAAGGAGTCTGATAAACCTTGACTGAGTCAAGGACAATAAAGAGGGGACTGTTGGTGCAACTCCTGCTGTAAAGCACCAAATTCCAGAGGACTTTTATCAAAAGGGATATTTGCATGGAAGTCAAGGGCAGGGCACAGCCTTATCGACCACGCAGCCTGGCAGCAGCCATAGAGTTCAAAGATAAATTTCCCCTTCCTATTACCTCTCCCTCGTTTTCTCTCCCATCCCAACTCTTTTCTCTCTAAATCCTCTCCATCCTGAAGCTCCCAACTGGTTGTTGCTTTAAGGGATAGAGGAATTGAATTGACAGCAAGAACCGTTTCCACCCAGCTCCAGGACTAACAGCACCATCACGTGAACCTGGGCTGCCACAGTTACTGATCACTCGTCTGCAGACACAGGCAGACCTGCACTAGGACAGAGAAGGTGCCACTGCAGTAACCCAGACCACACACCCAGCAGAGATAAAGCTGCTTCTGGGAAAAATAACATTTTAGGGCCTGCAGATAAATCACGTCTCCAAGCAAAATGAGCTGCTATCCTCACACCAGCTCCATCACTAAACCAACTCCTCTGGGGCATGACAGCATCTAAGAGAAAACCAGAAACCTCTTTATGGCTTTAAAAATCCTACTCAGTGCAACTGGCCAGTAAAAATTCCTATTGATCTGGAATCTCTCTGTAAACACTGCCCAGGAAGGATGATCTAACTTTCCGCAGTCTCAAAACATGCCAAAAGGATATTAAGCTGTGAATACAAAAGTGTTTATAAAACCTGTCTCAAATTCACCTCTAAATGCAAACAGCTCAGGAGTCACCTATAGTTTAATGAGGAAGTGACACACCACAGTATTTCAGGAAACACTGTGAGGCTGTATCAGACTGTACTTTAAAGTGCTCCACTGAAGACGGTCAAAAACCACTGCACCAGACTCTCGAGACAAAGGACAGCCAAAGAGACTCCATGTTCAGCTGAATCAAATTTCAAGGGGCAAATGTACTCGCAGTATTTTGTGCCATCAGAGCCTGTTTCGGTGCCCCTGAGAAGTGCCCTCAGCCCAGGCTGTGTTTCCTTCTCCCCCTCTGTGACCAGAATCCAAGACATTTGTCAGGTTATCTCCGTAGGGAGCTTCCGGCCAGCTCATAGCGCAAACACTCAATTTGAAGAGAAATCTGCACACAAAGCTCTTAATTACGATATTTTATTTTGGCAATATCCTCTTCATTATAAACACTTTCCCTGGTCTCAGCTCTGCAAACTCCCAACTCTCCCCACATCTACCGACTCCAGGAACCGATACAGACTCAGAAGGAGCTGGAGCAGAGGACAGAGGGTCTGTGCTGTGCCTGACTGTGGCCAAATCAAGCCACAGCCTGACTCTGAATTGCTTTTCAAACTTCAGCAAATCTTTAAATAAAGATCAGTCATGGTCCAGCCAGCACAATGGCAGCTCTGCAGTGCACTTCCTAATCCCCCAGTACAAGAACAGCCAGGAAAGGGAAAGGGAATGGCAGCTTCCTGGATACAATCTCTTCAGATATCCTTAAAGCTATCTGAGCTCTCCTTTGCCTCTCTCCATCCACCCAGCATGACTGGATATTTGAAGAACAGTCCCTACTGCTCATCTGCCACTGGAATCACTTGTTCCAGCCATGCCAAAGCCATGCAGTCCAACTACTGGCAAACAGCAGGCAGATTTTCCTCTACTCCTACCAGCCCATTCCTGGTGAAGGAACTTCCCCTAAAGCTGTGCTGGCCAGCACAGAAAGCTCCACATAAGCCCAGCCTGCTCAGACACTTTCTGTGCTCCACTTAAACTGCACAGAGATGCTCTGACTCCCCTCTGCCCACCCTCTCATGTGCTGGCAAGATGACCTAAAGAGTACATTTCCTGCCAGAAATCCTCCTTCAGCTGAGGGAGGCTGCTGCAAGTCCTCTGAACGTACTGTCTCCCCTCCAAAGCAAGGCTCACGTCCCACCCGGTCACGGAAAACACCACCCTGGGTTTAGCGTTGAGACGCAGCTCCCTGCAGCCAGAGGTCAGAACACAAATCCCCACGTTTTCCCAATTCCACGTTGTTTAGGCTCACGGCAATGCTTTATCTTCAGACCACCAGCATTTTCCACACTGCAAACTGAGTGAATCTCTGGAATACTCGCATCCACAGTTGGCAGTGAGACAGTATCACATCCCACATCGCGGAGCTGCAGGAGCACTGGGGAGGCATTAGCAAGATTCAATCACCAACCCCCTCCAACCCAAACACACAAGCAGTGAGTAGAATGTAATATTTGTGCCTCCTGAGCTAAGCACTGCAGTCAGAGGGAGAGCCAAATGCATCTGTTGGATTAAAGATCAAAAAGACTTCCTAGACCTCCCTCCCCCTAGCAGCACACAGGCCCATTAGGGACCAGCACTGGTCACAGAAATTATCTTTCTCCTCTGCAAATCAGGTGCCAAGCGTCCTAATTACAGCAGGAGTTTTCTTTCCATCACAGAAAGAATTTAAAATAAAATAATAATCCCTCTCAATTTATAAGAGAAAAGTAAATATATATGGGTTTATTTACATTTCAGTGGTGCTGAATCTAAGGAACATCTTCATTATTTCAGGTTTCACAGGGTACTCATTATCCAGCACCATCTCCTCTCCCTGGCAGCCACTACCATCAACTAAAGCTCTGAAAACCTAAAGTGAAAGTAAGACTGACCATTAGTCACTGTCCCATAAGCAGAGAATGCTCAAGGGGAATTGTGAAGATCAGAACAGTGCCAGAACATGATGCTCAGAGCCTGAAATGAAAGCAGCTCTGGAAGTTTTGCAGTAAACAAAGTGAGGAGATAAATCAGGTGCCTGAAAGCTGGTCAGTGTCACACTGCTCCTCTCCAGGCTTGAGATTCTAAAAAGGATAAGTCAGGACTACTCAAGTAGAGATCTTAAGCTCATATCTACAGGTAAAGAACAGAGCCCAGATGGACAGGTGTCTCAAGGGGCCCTACTCCTAATATTGCGTGTTGTTTTAAAGTTCTTTTACTACTTTTACTCAAGGTCATAAAAAAACTTTAAAAAGAACGCACAATATTAGAGGACAGACTCACCCTTGTAAGATTGCTCCAACTCTATTTAAAGGTGCAACTGACCTCCCCAGCAAAGAACAGGCTGGGATGTGAGACAGGGGGAAAGGCAGCAGCCACGCATCTTTTGCAACCTGAAAGAACAAGGGATGTGTTACAGATCACTTGAAACAGCCCTCGAGCTCCTAAGGGAAGGCAGTGCAAAACCACTGCTCTAGATGCTGAAAACCCCTTTAATATTGGGAGATTTTTTTACTGTGGGCAAATTTGTACTGTGAACGGCTCCAGATTTTGCACCCACAACAAAGATAAATGTCCTTAAGCCTCAGTTAAGCAGCAGCTGCGTATCACAGGGCTGTGCTCGTGCCACCACCGGAGCATCCGACATCCCACGGCTGGCAGAGCCAAGGGACAAACTCCACATTGCCCCTATTAGAAATTTACTTGGTGAGAGATCAAAGAGGGAGCCGGGAGGTCACTCTGGATCCAGGTCCTGCTTCTCTCCCCCCCAGAGCATCCCTGGGATAACATCAGCGCGTCATCCCAGCCAGCGCCGTGGCCTGGGGAAGCCTCTCTGTGTCTCTTCTCATTTCATCTTTAAAAAGAAGGGAGTTATTTGTAAGACAAAGAGCAAGAAATAAGGATTGCCCGTTTGCTCCTTCAGTCCTGAGAACTCAGAGCTCGTCCCCAGGGGAATTCTGTTGTGCTGTGTTGACGCAACACGACAAGCCCTGTAAAACCCTGTCCCATCTGTTGCAGCAAAACTTACTTTTTTATAGAGAGATACATTAGTTTCAGGGTTCAGCGAAGGGAAAGTGACACAGAACTGACCAAATATAGCAAGAATACATGAGCCAAAAAAAGGAAAAAGCTTTCCACTCCCAAACACAAGGATTTTCCTCCTAGCCTCACGCTAAAAGTAAGTCCATCACTATTATCCTACACACCTCCCAGCCAAACAGCGAAGTCAGCTCCGTGGAGATAATCTGTGCTAAGGATTGAACACAGTGTTCATTAAGCGAGTGGGACGAACAGCAACGTGTTTTCACAGTTTAAGGTGGCAGCACACCTGTACTTAAGTCCTGTTTCCAATTTAAGCACACCCTTGGAGATGGGAATGGGACAGCAGCCGCCTGGCAAGGATAACTGGGGTGCTGTCAGCCGCAGCAGGCAAACAAGCACTGAGACCTCTCGATTTTGGGAGCAGCTGCCTATGAACTGTAGCTGAGAAACAGCAGAAAGAAAATCCAAATCCTGTTCTAAGATGACAGCCCGATACACAGGTGCCCTTCTCAGAATAGTCCCTTCAGCTGGGACTGCCCCAATTTGAACCAAACTCATTTGACCCCAAAGTTCAAGTGCTGGGGGAAACTCAGAGCTCTCTGCACCGAGAGCCCCATTTTGGAGGCAGCTGTCACACCGCTCACTCAGCAGGGACCCAGCGCATCCGTCCCGGACAAGACAAGGTCAAACTCTGCCTAAATTGATGGGCTGAAGAAAAAAGGGGCAGACTTTTACCCTGAACCAAACAGCACAAGCTGCCCAGCTCTCCCACCTCCCCAAAATCCGCTCTGGTCAGTGCAAGGTGCTGTGCCGAGGTGCACACGGACACTTCCCGTGCCCCAAGCACGGAAGCTGTTGAGAAAACAAGGTCAAGAGCCGGAGAAAGTTTTGAGCATCCTCCAAACCTGCTAAAAACACTTTTCTGAGGTTTGCCCAGACACGTTTCACCTCCTCCCTCCCCAAAAGTAACAGCCTTTGCTGCAGCCCAGCCTTTCCAGCAGTGAAATGGATATCAAAGAAGGAAGAAAGCGGCGGGTCCATTTCCATCGCTGGGTCAGGCAGAGCTGTTGAAGATTCCCAGCGCCAAAATCTCCACAAAGGTGTTCGCAGGAGACGCCTTGGGAAGGCGGGGGGGATGCCAGAAGCTTCTCCAGCCGCTCGGGAGGGCTCCTGCCTGCGCCGGGGAGCGATGGGGGAGAAAGAAACTTGAAAGAGAAGGCAACTTACTCCGTGATCTTCTTCGCCAGCTCGGTGGAGGCTGCTGTGGAGTTGGCCGAGAAGACCCGGTAGCCACTTCTGGCCGCGTTCATCGCCAAAGAGTCATGCAACCCCCGTGGAGCTCGAAAGTGAGAAAAAACAGATTTATAAGGCAACAACAGCTTCCGTGGCATCCTTTTCTTTCCTCTCCGCCACGATCACCGCCCCTTAAGGGGTGGGGAGGAGGAGGGGGAAGAGGAGGGTGGGGACCCTTCCGCTACCTATGGACTTGCTGGTCCATTCCTGCGGCGAAGTATGAAAGGGAGGGTGGAAATTTTGATTCTTAAAATAAAATGGAGCAGCAGCTGCCTTGGGGAGTAGAGGGGTAGACAGACAGCGGGTAACCCCAGCCCACGCCCACGCAGTGGCCTCTCATGCAACAGGGGAGGGATGACCCCAAAATTAGGGGGGTAGCAAGGTGGCGAGGGGCTCCTTTGGTTGGAGAAGGTGCGGGTGAGCTGAGGGAGGAAGGTTGGGGGGGTTCTTTGTGATGCAGCAGGGCTGGACCGGGGTCTCCGCGGCGGGGTAGGGAGTCCCCGTGACGGGGGAGGTCTTTGGGGGGGACGGTCCCATCCCGCTCTTCTCACCCAGCCGAGCGAGTTCCGCCACCCGGCCAGAGCGCCTCTCCCTCCGCCGCCATCTTCTCAGTGGGAAGAGCCCGCCCCCGCCGCCATCTTAGGTGAGGGCACCGCGGCCGCGCTCCCCCCTCACGGCGTCCCCTCACCGCCTGCCCGAACAGCGCCGGTACCTCGGGAGGAAAGCGGCAGAAACGTCCCTCTCCGGGGGATAAATGCAGTTCCCGCTGCCCGAGGGCGGCTCGCAGCGCGGCCGCCTCCCGCTTCTGCCCGGCGGTGCTAGGCACGGGTTGAACGCGGTGGCTGAAGTGCCCGTGCCTAAGATGGCGGCGGGGGAAACGGAAGCGCGGCGGCGGCGCTCTGGCCCCGCTCTGTGGCGGGGGCGGCGGGAGGACCCGCCCGGCCCGCGGCTTCCGCACCTCCCGCACCTCGTTCCCGAGGGAGTGCTCCCTGCCCGGCGCTCCGGTGGCCGCTCTGGAATGGGGACAAAGTTCCTCGCGGGTACAGGCACTAAATGGCTTAGTTAAACAGGAAAGTGCAGCTCCAACCCACCTGGCAGAGCGCTGGGCTGACCTTTCCATGCACTTCTATATAACATCTACAACACCTATTAATTAAATATATTAACGTATATATTATTATATAAATAATGTATACGTTTTATTTATAAAATACATAACGTATATAAAATAGTCAATATATAACATAGTATACGTATGACATATAATATGCATTTTATATAAAACTATCACAATTATATATAAAATGTATATTATATGCTCTATGTTATATGCATAGAATGTATATATATCGAGATATGTGTATATATATATAAGGAGGAGGTGAAACTTGACTGAACAAATACATATATATGTATTTACATTTTGTTTTAATTTTTTATATATACATGTATACAATATACATCTCAGCCTTGGCAGCTGGGAAAATGAGAGGAGATGACAAAACTGTTGGGATCCATCCCCTGTGGTCAGGATGGCTCAGAGCACCCCACAGTGCAGCAGAAACGATGATATATGACAGAAATTACGTATCACAGGGAAAGCAAGCTGCATTAATTCAATCACCAGCATCGCCCCACATCACTTGGTTCACCCTGGAGGGAGAGGTTTTTCCTGGCGGTTCTCTAAGTCGCTGTGCAATACCATCATCCCTTGGCCTGTGTCCTCCCAGCTGGGAGTGAGGGAGGAGGAGGAGGAGGCCTGGTGGGCTTCATTCAGGACATGGAGGAGGTTCCCCTCCATGACCCAGTGGATTTCCAGCTGCTCCGGCACGTGATGGCCACGGTGCCTCCAGCAGTGACTCCCTGTCACAGACATTTCGTGCTCAGCTGGGAGCTGCAGCGCTGCCATCAGCCCCCTTGCGCTGACACTTCATTAAAGGTTGTCTCTCTTCAACATCCTCAATGCAAATGAGACAGAATTGTCCGTACAGAATTGTCTGTATGCCACCACTGCCCAAGCACCAGGATGGAGAATTTTGTCTCCCTCCACCACACCTAGTGACATCTTACCTGTCCCTGCAGTTCCAGCCCCACATCTCCCTCCTGCACGTCATAAATCCGTGCCTTGTCAGAGCAGGGGCTACTCCAGTTCGGCTCTAGGGGCTATTCCAGATCGACTCCCACATCCTGGCTTGTTCCCCCAAGGCAAGGCAAGGCAAGAGCTGACAGCATCAGCTGCCCGAGTTCACTCTGAGGAGGCAGCACAGCCAGGCCGTGGCATTCTGATCAGACCTCCAGGCTGGCATCGTCCTGGGATGAATCCGCAGCATCCGTCTGCCAGACAGCCCAGACACCCCTCCTGGGCACCCCGACCCCAGGCTGAGAGAAGTCACAGCACCTACGGTACAGCTGGTCACTCCTCACGGGGTGCTGCCTTTGTCCTTCAAAAAATTTGGGGGGAGCCAGACTGTTTTTGTGACATAGGAAGCTGGCTGCTTCCTGATGTTCCTCCTGCACCCACCAGAGAAATGGCAGTTCCCAGGGGAGCCAGGCACATCTTGCTGCAGGGACACTCAAGCAGGGGGGACATGCCCAAAGGGTGGGGAGGGAATCCTGGCACTGCAGGAGCCATGGCATATCCCTCTGCAGAGCACTCAGCCTCCCACCACCTCCCCCTGCCAAAGACCTGCTGCTGCCTTCCTTTATAAAGCCCTTCCCTGCCTGGAATCAGGCATGTGGAGAAGGAAGGGCCGTTTATCCCCTTCCCAGCTGGCTCCTCGCTCAGCAGCGTCAGCACAGCAGCCCAGGGATGATGCTGTGGCCTCTGAGTGCCCTCAGCCTCTGCTTTGCCCTCCGGGTACCCCCAGCACCCTCCTCCTGTTGCCATTCCTGCTGTCCCATGGGGTGCTCAGAGCCATCCCAGCCACAGGGAATGGACCTCATCGGCATTGTCACTTCCCTGCCCTTTCCCCAGCTGCTGAGGCTGAGATGCAACAAGTTTGTAGGTTCTGCTACAGGGCAGCCCCCGGCACAGAAGACAAGGTGTGCACATCTCGGAGGGGCTGGGTGTCCCAAAATCACTCATTCTGTATTCCTGAGGCTCCCCCTCAGTGAATCACCAGCTTCATCCCTGCGGGGAGAGGCCAAAGCCTAGTGGGGGTGGCCCTGCGAGTCCCACCGGGATCGTTGTTGGAGCTGCAGGGTTGGGATCAGCCCCGGGAAGGGTGGCGGGTAGAGATCACGGTGTTATCGCTGCCACAACCAGCCTTTCTCCTGAAAGGGGAGCGACTCTGATTTCTCTGCGGGCTGAAGGTCATGCTCGGTTTTACAGCCAGGCAAAGGAGAAGAAAGGAGCAATTCTGTTTACTTAGGGAGTCATTAATATCCCAGCTCCTGGCATGTACAGAGGCAGCAGGAACCTCCCCCACAGAGCAGCAGAGAGCGAGGCTGTGCAGCCCTTTATTATTCCATTATCAGCCAGGCAGGATTAGGAGGGCGGGTCAGGGAACAGTGCCGGCTTTGAGCAGGTTTAGCTCCTTTCCAAAGGCTTATCCCGGCTCAGTCTCACTCTCTGGACTGGACTCACTTATTCCCTGCGCCGAGGGGTTTGAGTAATGCTGGGGAGAGAGTGGGCACGGGGTCATGGAGCTTTAATAGCCCAGCAGGCAAAACCCGGGAGGTTCCTTTCATTTTATATGTTGAATTTCAGCGACCAGGGAGGGCAGTTCCTCAGCTCCGGCAAGTCCTGCATTACTCCCCAGGGAAAACCAAGCCTCGGCGCTGCTTTGGGGCAGTTCCGTGCTCGGGACAACCCGGTGCTGGGGCGGGACAGCCATTCCAGGCGGCTTCCTGCAGAGCTGGATGACGTTTTGCTCTTTATTCTTACCCAAGTTTCTCCCTGGAGCCCGGGTGGGGTGGCCGGAGAGTGCCGATCCCAGCCCGGCAACGAAGGAGGAGCCGTGGGAACTGAGGCAGCAAATCCCTCTTCTTCTTTCCCAGGCCAGAAATGGGGTCTGCGATGGGATGTTGTGTCCCCCGTAAGTAATTCCACTCTGGGAATGCTGCCCGTAGGCACCGAGCATCGCAGCAGGGATCACCCCTGGATGAGGATCGAGCCTCCCAGTCCCAGCCCCAGCCCCAGCCCCAGCCAGGTGGTTCTCATTGCAGCCTCTGACTCACCTCCCAAAAATTCCTGCGCTCACATCATGGCAGGAAACCGCTACCGGGAAGTGGTAAAACCCCTGGACGGCCTGAAATTCGGCTTCCCCCAGCGAAGGGGGAGATCAAACGGCAGACTTTGGCCTCAGTCCCTCTGACGCCAGGGCTTGTCATCGGGGGGACGTCTCGACGAGCGAGTGTTGTGTGTGTGTGGTTCCTCCAGACTCAGCAGCTTTTTGCCTGGCGTTTAGTAGTGTTTTCCCTGAGGAGGCCTGAGCTCAGAAATGTTTTTGAGCAGATTATCAGCTGGGAGGAATGAGCTCAGCTCGTCGGCATTGTTCAGGGCTTCCCGGTGAGTCCCGGGCTGTGCCGGCAGCTGCCGAGAGCTCAGCGGAGAGCCAGCATTGGGGAGCAGCCCCCAACAAGTTGCAGAGCCTGGCTGTGATTTAGGAGCTGCCACAAAAAAAAAAAACCAACCAACCCTGAGCCCCTTGGAGGCTGAGAATCCTCTCTGGGCCCTGAGAGACGTTGGATTTTGGGGGAAACCTGCCCCCCCTGGGTCATGGAGGCAGGTAGAAGGTGCAGCCACTTTCCCGAGTTCTGCAGCAAATCAGTGGCAGAGCCCAGACCTGTGTCCTAGCTCAGGTGGGATGTGATCCCAGTCACTTTCCTGCAGGAGATACCTCTGTTAGCTCTGTCCCCTCCTGCTCTGTGCTGGTCCCCTGTGTCAGCCCCAACCCCACGGCTGAGAGGGGCTGATCCGCAGCCCCGGGGCTGGGTCTGCGTGGAAACGGCTCCATCTCCGCACCGGCCGCTCCCACAGGAGCTGCCTGGAAAGTTCCCACTGCTGCAGTCGGTGCCTGTCCCTCTGCCAAGCCTGCAGCCCTGCCAGCCCCGATGCAGCGCCAGCCGCGCTATTTCTGGCTCCACCTTGAGACATGTACCTTCAGCAGTGGGAACGATGCTAAAAGAGATGGATCCGGGAGGAGTGCATCCCCCTCCCGTTCCCGTTCCCGTCCCCGGGTGGCTGCCGGCAGACGCGGCAGAGCGGGCAGGGATGTGGAGGAGCTGTGTGCCTCGGAGGGAAACGCTGCAGTTCATCTTGCAGCAGAGCCATGTCCTCTGCACGTCTCCTCCGGGGCTGGGATGTGGTTACTGGGACCCCGAAATCCGGGCCTGCCCTGGCACCTAGAGCCCCACGTCTCTGCTGCAGCCCCCGGGGGCACGAAGGGTTATGGAAGGCCTGGGAAGCCCCCAGGCTCTGTGCTTTCTTCCCCCAGGATAATTCCCAGTGTGGATCAGCTCCTCCAGCAGCTGGGGGCAGGAGCAGGAGGAGCCTGGGGCTGGAGGGAGCTGAGGGAGGTTATTGCCATATTTAACCCTTGGCTTCTTGCACAACTCAAGACAAACCTTGTCTGCTGTTTCTGCCTCAGTTTCCCCAAACTCAGAGCACACATCACCTTGCCCAGCGAAACCAGGGCATGGTGCTTCAAATGTACAAACCTTCTCCACCAAATGATGTCTGCGGAGTCTGGGATACGCCAGGGGGGACAGGAGCTGGAGGGGTGTTTGCTCTTGAAGGGAGGCTGGTGGTCATGGATGGGCTGGACACTCTGCTCCGTGGGCGAGTCCCCTTTGCAACGAGGAAGGAGGTGGGGGGATTCTCCACGGGCCGTCCCCCCACCACGCCGGCTCCGTGCCACATCCCCACGTCGCATCCCGGCACTTCCCTCCCACACACGCGGCCTGAGCAGCGCCGCGCGGGCGGGAATGGAGCCGATCAGGACAAACCCGACCGGCAGTCGCCTGCCCACAGCCCGGGAGCTGCTGAGCACCCTTCGGGCTGCCGGTGGGGTCGAGGGGCCTCGTTAAGGCTCTCATAATTAAGATAGCCCCAAATGACTGGTTATCAGCACGGGGAAGGAAGCGATCCTACTTCCACGTTAGACATCACGTCTGGAGGCAAACAAGTGGTGTCCGTGTGGGACCGGGCTGAATCAGCCTGTGGCTGCGGGGAGCAAAGGGACCTGCCTGGGGCTGGTGGTGGCCACCATGCTGGCCACGGCACGGAGTGGGCGTCCAAGGGTGGCACAGCATCAGGTCAGACTTCTGGGAAGTGCCCACAGACCAGAACTGAGACGGAGAAGCCCTGTCTGTGTCTCCCCTGCCATCACAGAGGCTGAGCCTGTGCCAGTCCCATTTCCCGTCTGAGACAAACCTGGCTGCAGCCCCATCATTTCCCAGCCCTTGGCATCCCCGCCATGGGATGCCAACCCTTCTTGCACTCATTGCCGGCCTTGACACCTCGTGATGAAGCCACTCTCAGCCCCTTTCCCCACAGCACGAGCATGGCCAGCAGAGCCTGGACGGGCATTCCACTCCTATTTAAAGCACGGGCTGGCAGGACGAAGGGGGATCCCTGCAGCACAGGGCCTTGGACGGATGTAGCATGGTGAGGACAGAGCCCAAAGCAGCCTCATGGTCCCGTGGCACCTGCCAGGAGCAATGGGACAGCTGCTCTCACATCCTCCCAACACGACTCATGCCTTCCTGAGCGGAAATTGGGAGCGGGTTAGTCACCGAGAAGGGTGAGGGGCAGGTCAGGACGCTGCACTCCCCGGCATCCAGCTATTTCCTCCCATGACACCTTGCTGAGGAACCTCGGGGCTGTTTACAAACGCTGGACTGTGTCATGGCAGCAGCCGGGGAAGCGGCTGAGCCCGAATCTCACCCAGAATCAGCTGCGAGTGCTGCAGTTCCCAAGCCAAAAGCATCAGGGCTGGGAGCAGGTTTTGCCCCTCTGAGCATCCCTTTGTACCCACAGCACCCGGGGAAGTCTTTCTGGAAAGTGCAACACTCCAAATCACAGCATCTCGGCTCTCCACGTAGGTCTGCTCTGGGAAAACAAGACTCAACCATGTTACCTGCCCAGCTGGTCATCCCGTGCCCTCCCTGCAGTTTCTTGGCCAGTTCCAGAAGGTTTAAGCAGGGACAGAGGGCTCACTGCTAATTAAACTGCCCTAAGTGTGAGGAGTGATGCCTCCCTGAGGTGCAAGCTCAAGGTTAGGGCAGAGCTACATCCATGGGGAATTGGTTGGCAAAAAAAAATATCCTCGTTGTGCTGGGCCAGACCCCTTGGAGCCCGGCAGTCCCTTGGGAGGGTGAGGTCAGTCCTGTTGCCAGCAAAAACTGCTGTCAATGATTTTTGCCAGCTGCCGTGAACACAAAGCAGCCCCCAGCCTTGCTGGCACCCTCCAGGCAAGTCCCCTGGGCTCTGTCCCCAGAGCTCTGTGCCCCAAGGCGGGGTTCACAGCACAGCCCACCTCCCTCCACGGGGCTTCATGCCCATGGCAACCTCCAACCCCCACGGATACCTGATGGCGAGCCACCAGTAATGGGTAGGACACCACCCCTCTCCATCCTCCCTCCTGGAAGTGTCCCTTGCCGGCTGCCTGCTGTCCTCAGGCCTCGCCGTGCCTCGATTTCTCCAGGCCCCCGCTTCACTCCTCTCGTGCTTGGAGAGATGCAGGAATGGTATCAAAACGCTGTTCAGTCCAACGTGGGGGCTCCAGGGACCCCTGCCAGCGCCCATCCGTGCCTTGCTGGGAATGATGTGCAAGAACGGGGGCGGGGGTGGCTGCCGGGTGCTCTGCCTCCCCTCTCCAGGCGTGACCGTGGGTCTGTTCCCTGCCATCCCCAGCACCGTGGGAGCACCCACGCCAGACACCCACCCCGGCAGCGCAGAACCACCCGCGGCAAACCCACGGCGTCGCTTTGCCCCCGCCCGTCTGCAGAGCCGGTTCCCCCCCGGAGCCATACCCGGAGCGCGGGGCGGCGCTTGGGGAAACTGAGGCAGCTGCCGGGGGTGTGGGGGGTACCGGACCAGCCCCGGGACGGGCCCCCCTC
>VZTA01029365.1:182085-253101 GCA_013398855.1 Mohoua ochrocephala
CATGGGGTCACTCGGACCCCCGCCCTCCCCCCCACCCTCCCCCTAGTCTGGGGGGGACAGGAACATCCCCGCGCGCAGGGGTTGGTGGTTTCTCTCCCCTTTCACCCTTAATTTGAAGAGGCAGCGGGGACGTGGTCACACTATGGGGGCCCTTTGCACTCCCCCCCAACCCCCCATTGCTCCCGTTCGATAACTCCAAAGCTCCAAAGGGCAGCATGATCCAAGGAAAAAAAAGTAATCATTGCTGACGCAGGCAGGACGGGAGCCAGGCTCTGTCCCCAGCAGGTCCCATCCATCACTTGGGATTTGGGGGCAGGCAGATCCCCCCAGGACCCCCGCGGCCCAGCGGGAACTCAGGGCAGCCTGGAGGGGTCTGGGTTTCTGATCCCGCTCCCCTCGGGAGCTGTCAGTGTCTGGAAGGGGAGGGTCCTGCTTGGGGGCCGCGTCCCCCAGCTCCCGCAGGCAGGGCAGGGCGTGCTGGCAGATAGTTGAACATCTGAGCAGAGATTCAATTATATGCACTACTTCATTTATTTGGCTGTCCAGTCGCTCTGATCAGACTTGGAAATTAAGAGGCATGCGGTTAGAGGGATCCTGTCAAATCACATTTAGCCCAGCTCTTCCTTGCTTGGATTTTAAAATGCAGCTCTTTTTTTTACATGACCTGCAGCTACAAAACAACTTTCTGTCTCTCTTCCTAAAGAATTACAAAAAAATCCAGTGGAATGGGGTGAGGGCAGAACCAGTTCCCCAGCTCTATTTCCAGCCTGAACTCTGCAGCTGGAAGTCTCCGAGCGCTTTCCAACCCTCACCCTGTGAGCAGGCGGTGCGAGGGTGCCGGGGCAGGAGCGGCTCGTTGCACACAGGGGCCTCGGGGGAGCCGGGGGAAGGAGGATGGGAGAAGGCAGTGCAGAATTTTGCAGTCACTTTTCTCGCTGAGGGCCAGCAGGATTTGCAATCCTCCTCCCTCAGTTTGGGACAGAGCTAAAAATGCCCCTCGTCCACACCCTGCGCTCGCACGTGCTGGCAGAGAGGCCTGTGCGGGACTGATAAGGCCGTGCTGGGAAGCTGCGGGTAAGTCCGTGCAGAGAGTCCTGTCACCCTGTCCTCACGGGAGGGGGACCTGGGGAGCCACCAGCGATCCCATCCTGGGGCTGTTGCAGCTCCAGCATCCTCTGGGATAAAAGCCCTGTGGAATGCTGCAGCAGGGATAAAGGGATGATTCCCCCTCCTCGTTTCACCCCAAGGGTTAAACAGAAAGTCCCTCAGCAGCTGATAACCCCAAAGCTGGGGCTGCCTGCAGCGTGTCCCAAACTGCAGCTATCCAGGAGGGAACAAACCGCCTCCAGGCTTGTGTCCCAACAGGGAAATCCAGCCCCAGGAAGCTCAGCCCCAGCCTTATTCCGCCTGCCACGCTTGCTCCTTGTGCCCAGAGAGTTTCCAGAAGGATGCAGGGATGCGGTGGAGTGGCTCGGGCTGCAGACAGCGGAGCTGTGGCAGTGTGGTCCCAGCCTGAGCACGGCCAGGACACGTCACATGGGAGGATGTGGGCAGAGGGAGTGTAGCAGAGTTTGTGGCAGCAGCTGCAGCCCCTTCCTCCTGCTGACTCAGATTCTGCTCTACTCAGCATTTGAGGCTGAAAGCGACCACACTGTGCTGGGAAGTGGAATCTTGCTGGGATGCCAGGGACTGGCCGGTGTTGTGCAACAGGAAGGGTTGGATGGGTCAGGATGCTGCTGAAATCTGTCTCCCTGTGTATCATCACTGCTGGGCTCCAGCTCTGATCCAGCACCCTCCAGTTCCACCGCAGGGCTGAGCCCGGTGCTGCCGGTGACACCAGTACCCACACTGGGATCACTCCTGTCACTACTCACAGCCTAGTACCAGCAATCTGTCCCTTGGGAGGGAGTCATGGCATCCTTCTGTGCCCTGAGCAGGGTTTGTTTTCCCCCTTCAGCCAAGGAGCTGATCCTCAGGGTCCCAGCCTTTCCCTGCTGCCCAGAGGAGGCCACAGGGCAGCACCCGCAGGTCTCGGCAGGATTTTTGGGCAAGACCCAGTTGCAGCTCTGTGTGTGCGTGAGAAACAATGTGCCTGGTTAACACTGCGGGGTTAAAAACTGTGTTTCAGCTTTTGAAGTGCCTTTGGCCTTTGCTTTTCAATATCCAGGGCTGGAGGGGGGAAAGAGAGAGAAAAGCCACCCGTCACCTGCCTCCAGCAGCTGGGGCTTGAGCCCAAACCCTGCGTGGGGGCTTGAGCCCAAACCCTGCGTGGGGGCTTGTCTGCATTTGCTTGCAGGGGATTTAGTGCCCGTGAGGACCAGGGAAGCTCCAAAGGGTTGGGAGCAGGGTCAGCCCAGCCCTGGGGTTGCTTTTTGTTATCCCTGACCCAAGCTGGAGCGGCCTGTCCTCCGGGTGCTTCACTGCTTTCCCCGAGGGCAGCTGGTCCCTTTGTGTCTGGAACCCACTGATAAGGGGCTGGGGAGGGTGGGGGGACCCTGGGCAGCAGTGGGGGAAACCAGCTTGGAGCCAGTGCCTGGAGCCAGTGCCTGGAGCCAGCACCCGGAGCCAGCCTGGAGCCAGTGCCCAGAGCCAGGCCCAGCCCTGGAGCTCTCACAGGCAGATCTTTGTTGTGGACTTGGTGGCAGGTCCCAAGCAGCTGGCGAGGGGACAAGGAGGTGTCCTGGAGGGTGACAGCCCCACTGGATCATCCCTGGGGCCAGGAAATAATCCTGGTGGTGATGAAATCAGCAGAGCTCTGTGTGCTCCCAGGGCTGGCACGGGCATGGAGATGGGCATGGAGATGGGATGCTCCGTCCCACCTCCCCCCAGGCAGCTTGTGGAGCTCGTGGCCACGACTGGTGTGATGCTGGATGTCACTCAGAGGAGGTGACACATGCGGTGACACATGTGATAACCTCCATGGCTCCAGGTTCTCCTCTCCCCACCATTGTCCCCACTGTGGGTGGCAGGAGGGGTTTAGCTGTAAACCCCTGGCTCATGTGTTCAAACAGCTCAAATCACTGCAGGTGTGCAGATGAGGTGGGGGCACCCCAGCCCAGTGGGGCTGAGAGGGGGTTCCCGGCCCAGGACGGTGCTGGGAAAGGCCTCGCTGGCCTGACTCAGCAGCTCTTCCTGCTGAGTCAGCCGGTGCAGTCTCGCACGGGGCCCGTGTGCTGGGGTGGGCACTCACACCCCCCTGGGCCCAGGTCACAGCTCAGGGGACCCAGAGATGGTGGGGACACCCCCAGCCACCCCAAAACTGGCTTCCCCCTGCAGAGCCAGGGATCTCCAGAGGCGCTGTGAGAGCCCGAGGCCGCTGCCCTCCCTCGTTTCAGGGCCTGGGGTGCCCAGCAGCGCCCGGGGATCCTGCCCTCCTCCTCCTCCTTGTGCCTCCCTCGGGGCAGCTCAGCGGCCTCCCCCTGTCCCCCTGCGCGGGGACCACGGGGCTTGGGGAAGGAGAGGCTGGAAGCAACTGGGGAGGCAGAGGGATGGGACCCCTGCCAGGCTTGTAATTACAGCCGGGCCGAGGCCCTCGCAGGCGAAACCTGAGCCCCGTGGGGAGCAGGGGAAGCAGGAGCGTCCGTCTGCCGGCACAACTGTCTGTCCTGGCCCCGCTCCATCTGGATGGATGTGGGGAACTGGGACCTGGAGTTCTCACCCCCTCCGCTCTGGTGTGGCTGGAGTGCTGCAGGGCTCCATCCTGAGTGTGAACATCTCTGCTGGTTGTGGGGGAGCTCAAGATGAGGGCCTGCAGGCCCCTGTGTCCCGTCTCTGCCGCCTCCCCAGCATTCCCAGCAGGGACCCTCCATCCCTGCTCACCCCCGTTGCCTCGGGGTGGGGATGCGGCCCAGGGCGCTTGTGAGGATGGGGGAGGGCCAGTTCCCCTTCCCTTTTTGGTTCTGGCTGGCAAAGCCCTCCCGGGGCAGGGCCATGACCCAGCACCCTGAGCCCCCTGTCCCCCCGCAGGTGACAGCTACGGGGTGCTGCCCCGGCCCTGCCACGCGCTGGTGCTGCTGAACCCACAGAGCGGCTCTGGCCGTGCCCTCGACGACTTCCAGGCAGTGGTGCAGCCCATGCTGGCCGAGGCCGACATTGCCACCACTGTCTTCGTCACTGGTGAGTCCACAGCAGCTCCTCCTCGTCCTCCTCCCCCCTTCCTGCCCAGGGATCCTACCTGGACACTGCCACGTGGGGACAGGTTCCTCCAAGGGCCTCTGACTCCCTGCATCAGCACAGCTCCGGGTCCTATGGGATGGTGCCACTCGAGGAGTGACTGCCTCGCCTCCTGCATCCCTGGCTGGAGTCACCATCTGGGGCTGGGGTCACTGTCTGGGGGGTGGCAGCAGGAAGGGCAGAGGGACGGAGGGTGATGCTCAAACCTCTCCACTTTCCCCGGCAGAAAGGCCCCACCATGCGCATGAGAAGGTGCGAGATGAGGACCTGTCGCAGTGGGACACGTTGGTGGTCATGTCTGGGGATGGGCTGCTGTTCGAGGTGAGGGGCACCACGGGGCTGGGCAGAGAGCTGGGAGAAGGGGGTGCCTGGGGTAGGAGCCGAGCTCTGAGTCACGAAATCAGGCAGGGAATGGCAAAGGAGAGATGGCACCAAGCTTGGAGTAAAGCAGCCATGGCCTCTGTGTTGCCCTGGGCAGGGGCACTGTGGCCTCTGCTCCCCCCAGGCTGGGCAGGGCCCGCTGGGTTCCTTGGGTACCACAGGCTCCTTCATCCCTGCAGGTGGTGAATGGGCTCATGGAGCGTCCGGACTGGAAGGAAGCCATGAAGAAGCCGTTGTGCATCCTGCCAGGAGGCTCTGGGAATGCCCTGGCTGCCTCCATCAACTATTATGCAGGGTGAGTCTCAGCCCTGTGGGGCACCCGCTGCCCCCTGCACCGGCCACAGCACTCGGGGCTGCACTGGAACCAGGCAGGGATGAGGGAAGAGAAAGGCTGTGTGGGCTCTGGCCCAGGGGAGGGTGCTGGGATGCCCAGGGGTGCCCGTCAGAGTCCTCACTCCCCACAGGCTGGTGCAGCACAGCCCCATATGTGAGCAAGGGATTAATCCCTGTGTATCCTACTCCTCCCACTCCCTTTCTCTGCTCTGGGCTCAGAGACCGGTAAGGCTTTAACCCAAAGGACCCATCCCAGGCACAGCCAGTCCTGCGGTGTGGGGGACCAGGACTGCCCTGACTCGGTTCCCTCTTTCAGGAACTGGTTTATCCATCCCACCCCCAGCAAAACCACTCCCAGCAGCTGTTCCTAAGGGACACTGTCACCCAGCTGGGACATGCCCCAACCATGACACGAGGGTTGAGGTCTGTAGGTGGATGCTGGGGCAGCAGGAGGGGTCCCGAGCTCCAAACTCACGCTCTCCATCCCTCACAGCTACGACCACGTCGCCAAGAAAAAGCTGCTGACGAACTGCACCTTCATCCTGTGCAAGGGGCTGTACACGCAGATGGACCTGGTGTCGCTGAGCACGGCCTCGGGCAAGCGCTTCTTCTCCTTCCTGGGCTTTGGCTGGGGCTTCATCTCGGACGTGGACATCGACAGCGAGAAGTACCGCTGGCTGGGCAGCGCCCGCTTCACCCTGGGCACCCTGCAGTGCCTGGCTAAGCTCAGGGTGTACCAGGGCCGCCTGTCCTACCTGCCCATGGCCACGGAGCAGAGCAGCTCCCCGGCACCCCGGGATCCCCACGCGCCCATCACCAACGGCCACATCCCGCAGCCGGCGGGGACAGAAGCGCCCGGCTCCCCGCCCCCCGACTCGCTGCTGGTGCCGCTGGGCCAGCCCGTGCCGGCGCACTGGACCGTGGTCCCTGAGGAGGAGTTTGTCCTGGTCTATGCCATCTACCAGTCCCACCTGGGCACCAACCTGCTGATGGCACCGGCGGCCCGGCTGCACGACGGCTGCATCCACCTCTTCTACATGAAGGCCGGCATCAGCCGCGTGACGCTGCTGAAGCTCTTCCTGGCCATGTCCAGGGGGACCCACCTGGACTTGAACTGTCCCCATCTGTGCTACGTCCCCGTCCGGGCGTTCCGCCTGGAGCCGCGGGTGGCCGCGGGTATCATGACAGTGGATGGGGAGGCGCTGGCCTGCGAGCCCGTGCAGGGCCAGGTCCATGCCCGCCTCTGCCGCGTCCTCAGCGGCTCCTGAGCTCCACGTTCGCCCTCCCTGCAGCGCTGAGCTGCCGGCACGGCCCGGCGCGAGGGTGGCAGAGCCTTCCTCCCACTCAGGAACCCCCTCCTTCCATAGCAATAGGTCTTGGGGGGCGTGGGGCTCATCCCCTCGCTTTCCCCCACGCTTAGCTTTACCCCCTTGGGCCGGCCACCAGTGCTGTCCCAAAAATGAGCCACAAGCCCCATCAGGTACTCGGTGCCGGCGAGATGCCAGCGCGTTTTATCCTGGTACGAGGTCCCGGCCCCCAGGCGGCTGCGCCGGCACAGCCCCGTCCCCTTCCCAGCTCGGACGCACACGGTGGCATTGCTGTGTCCCCGCCCCGGAGCCAGTGCCACCCCCCAAGGGAGGGTCAGGACCAATAGATCTAATACAATAAACCGACTTTTTTAAGAATGTTTCTACCCAAAGCTTCCTGTAGAAGCGGAGTTTATTCTTGTGAGAAATGCAAAATAAATATCTAGCGTTTGCAAAAAAATCCCCGGGTTTTGAATCCGAGCTCACGGCTGCTGGCAGGGACAGGGCTCACCCGCGGCCTGGCTACATGAACAGCAGGAGAGGTTTAGCTCAGCACCGCAGCCCTTTGCTCCCTGGCATCCCAGGAGCAGCACGGAGCGAGGGGCCCCGGAGTTGCTCCCAGGGGAGATGCTGAGGATGCAGGACACGTTGCCACCACCCACCCCCATTTTTAGGGTGCAGTGATGCCTCCCTGCTCAGCCTCACGCTGGGGCTGATCGTATCCAGGGAGCTCAGCCCTGCAGCGACATGGGGACATCCTGGGGAAAGTTCGGTGCTTCTGAGCGACAGCAGGGAAGGGCTCATGGAAGAGGTTCGAGGAGGGGGTCGCTGGAGCTGAAGGGTTTGGCTTTCTGCCGGCAGCAGGGGCCCTTTGGGGGGCTCTTGCATCCCTTTTCTCTGGCTGCCCGGGGCCAGCTGGACCCCTGCGACAGGTCCCTGCCCTGGGGCTTGCCTGGGGGGGGATTACTCAGCCTCTTTGGTATAAAATTGCAGTAATTAAACCTCATTTTCAGCGCTCAAGTACAAAGCAGGAGAGTAAACAGTGGTGGCTGTTTGCATTTATTCAACTGCAAACTATGCAATTAGGATGGCAGATCCGGGAAAGAAGAGCACGATTGTCCTCCCCCCATGGCCTCACTTGCTCATGGAGAGGAGCCCTGTTCCTGAGCCAGCAGGGCAGGCAGCAGCTGGGAACCACCTCCCGAAATAAAGTTATTTCCCCTGTGGCATCGGGCCAGGTGTAAAAACAGGCTGAGCAATAACTCTCTGACCCTGTTGAGCTGCTGGAGGGAGAGCCCATGGCAGGGGATGCGCTCAGAGCTCTCGCTGTCTCTGTCGAGGGACACGGATCAGCAGAGCGGAGCCGTTCGGGCTCACAGCGCCTGAAAAGCTCCCTGCAGGCTCCTCCCGGGAGGGCTCTGTGGCTCTCAGCAGCAGGTTGGCCGGCATCGCGCTTGCCCTCCCTTTCCCGGGTTTCGCTGCACAGCTCTGTCATCACCCATGTGCTTCCAAAACCTGTTGGAAGGCAGCAAAGGGCTCTTCCCGGGCCGCTGCTCCCGCACAGCCCTGCGCTCCCGGCACCCAGGGAGGGGGCAGAGGGTGCTGTGAACAACTCCAGCACAGCCGCGAGTCCCAGCACACCGAGACGCTGCCCCTGTCGTGCCCCTCCGAGCTGCTCCTGCAGGCTGAGGGGGGCCAGAGAGGGTCCCCGGGGGGGAGAAACGTGAGCCAGGACTCCCGACTCCACCTCAGTGAGGGCTCCAGATTGCAGCAGCACCCGGCAGGTGCGGGACGCCCTCGGCCCCCAGCGGCTCGGACACGGCTATGTCCAACCTCACCCATCACACACTTACCTCTGCTGAGGTGAGGGGCAGGGCAGGGCACAGCTCCCCGGGGCCTACCAGGCTGGGAGGCTGCAAAAGGGGGGTTTTTTTTGCCCCGAGTCTGGCCCTGATCACCGGGGCCGCCAGCAGCCGTGCTGGGGCACACACTGAGCCACCCGCGGGCACCAGCAAGGACCACAGAAAACAAAAACCCCCAGCCTGGCAGATGCCCTCTGTAAATCAGGGGCTTGGGGAACTGTTTCTAGGGAGGCACAGAGGCAGCCCCTCCCTGCCAGACCTGCCTGGATCCCTCTGGGCTCGCCAGCCTCGGCTTCAGCCAGCGGGACCCCATCCAGCCCCGAGGCTGGCGCGGGGATGCACCGGAGAGGGGCAAGTGCCAGAAGCATGGCAGGGGGTGGCGGGGGAAAGAAAGAGACAAGTCACAGAACTACTCACAGAGGCAAAATTTAATGGCAAGTCATCTTCCCTCCTTTATTACACCTTGGTTAGCCAAACAAAAAAAATCTGCAGGTAAAAAAAGTTTTAATGGTCACACAGCACTTTATACATATATCATAAGCAACCAAGCATCCACATCTGCACGTGAACGACACACCTCTAAGCATGGCCTCAATAGTCAGGTTTGTTTTTTTATTCATTAAATACTGTACAGAATCAAGGCTACAAACTGATTTTGTAATGCTTCTTCCCCATCCCCAGCACTTAAAACAGTTACAGGCTGCTCTCATTTGTACATCACACAGTCGTGTAGCCAGTTTTAAGGCTAACAATATGCATCATGCTTTGGCTTTTTTTGTGTGTTTTTAAATTTTTTTTTTTAAGGTTTTAGCCTTTTAAATTTTGTTACCCTTAAATATTACATACATACACAAAAAATTACATAGCTGCAGTGTGCTCACCACCAACCTCATCACCCAGGAGCTTCACATTATCAAAAGCATTAGAAAATTTGTAAACCTCTGTGCACGCTTGGGTTTGGGACAGCTGCAGAGAGCGAGCGGTGCCGGGGGGAGCAGTGTCCCCTTCCAGAAGGCCAACATACACCTCCGCGGAGGGAGCCCAGCCTGTGCAAAAGCTCTTGTCTAGGATCAGAGACTTTTTGGGCAAAGGGAAGGACTGGTGCCTGCCCGACCCCTGCCCTGTGAGATGAGAGCTGCAAGAGTAAAGGAGGGGAAAAGGGGAACCCTATAGCTCCTCCATCCCCAGTGGGTTTCTCCCTCCCTCCGGCCCTGGTCCTGTGGGTCTAGGGGCAGCCACAGCCCGGCTCTGGGGACAGAGGGCGTCAGTGTCTGGATCACCAACCGTGGTTTTGCCTGCAATCCGCCTCTGCCTGTCCTTCCCCTGCCCTGCAGCAGTGGCCTCACCTCCTGCCCCCGCTTGCCCCCACTTGCCCCCAGCCCTCCGAGACGCTCCCGTGCTCCGCTCAAAGGGATCCATTCACTTCTGGACGTGGCCACGGTTACAGCTCCAGCTCGCCCTGCCCCACCCGTGGCTCCCAGCACCTCTCTGCAGCCCAAAGTGGGATCTGCCAGACTTCCCACCTGCCAGGCAGGGAGGGCTCCTGGAGCAGGGCCGGAGCTGCTGCACAGATGATCCACCCACAGAGCCGTGTCTGGAGAGCTCTGCAGCCCAGGTCTTCATCACAGCCAAGCCCTGCATCCTTGGGAGCACCGGGAGAAGGACGTGTCTTCCAAAATCCCGATGGTGAATGGGGCCATGAGCAGGGCTTTGTGCAGCCAGCCCCTGGCTCAGGAGCATCACAGGGGCAGCAGGAAAGCACAGGGAGCTGGGGGGTTGGATTTGGGCTGGTGGGTGCAGCCCTTGGTGTTTCTGGGAGCAAGAAGCACCACGCCAACATGCTGGGATTGTCCCACTGTTCTCCATTTCTAACCGCAGCCACACCGAGCAAGAGCAAAAGCAAAGGAGAGCTTTGGCTCCATCCTTACCTCTGGCAGAGCCATGTGCTCAGCCCGACTCCTCCCTGGGAAGCCTGGCACCACTCACTGTCTCCCTGTGCAGCTGGAAGGACTCTCCCTGACAGGCTGTGCTCCCCGTGGATGCTATGTGGGAGCCTCTCCAATGCCTGAGCACCGGGCAAAGGCAGCAGGACTGGAGCGTGACTGCCCAGCTCCGAGTGAAGGTGTGTGCAGACAGGACCAGAGGCCTCAGGAAGGGGACTTGACCAGGGGACTCTGGCAAGTCACTGCTTCAAAGTGCTCACGGTGGCCAGCTCAGGCTATGAAACACAGGCTGCCCGTGCCAGGTGTTTCCCAGAGCGCCCAGTGGTTGGGATTAGGGATGGGGTGTGCTGTGCCCACAGTGCCACCGGCCACAGCCAAGCCGCCATGGGAAACGGCTGGCAAGGGCAGGAGCTGATAACAGCCCAAACCAGCGCTGCTGTAACAGCACAGGAACCAGCAGGGGCTGTTGGTGCTGTAACAGGGCCTCGCCATGACACGGCTTTCCTGCGGTGACCCTGGCTCCAACGGCTCCGGAACACCCGTGCACAGCTGGATGAGGGAGCAGCAGCCACACCAGGTTCATCCAGATCTAGAAGAGGCCCCAGGATCACTCGCTGCTGCCTGCCCAGGTGAGGCCGGGATCCAGAGTGGGTGTAGTGCTGTGTGACAGCCGGGATGGCTGGGAACAAAAGACACGGAATACCTAAGCAAGTAACAAGGGCAGAACCCCGAATCCCATGTATTTCTAGAAGACAGGCATGCATGGTGGGGAAAGGGAAGTTTGCCTCACTCTGGAGAAAAAGAAGTGGGGATGGCTAGACTTGTCTCCAGGAGACCGACCTGGAAGTTGCAGAACTGGATGGGAAATCTGCAGCACTCCCAGGACAGCAAAAGTGCCAGGGCAGAGCTCTGGCCCTGCCTACCAATCCCAACTGGAAGAACCTCGTAGCTATGGGTGAAACAACTAAGACTAGAGCAACTCCGTATGGTGTAGACAACTCCAATGCAAACACAATCCAATGTCTAAGTACAGATAAGCTGGGGTAGACTTCATAGAACCCATGGGAACGCCGAGAAAAATAAAAGACTGGGAGGGCATTGCCCTTCATTTCCAGAAACTACAGCAATCCCTTCTCCTGGCTGGAACCCCACCAGAACAAACTGCTGGGTGTAGCGCTGGGTGGGAAGAGTCCTTGTGTGGAAAGGTGCCCCAAGATGAAAGTGCAGAGGGAACGTGGCTGCAAGACTGCTTCTGTGCAGGTCTCAAATCTTACCATTGCAGGGTCAAACTTGCAAGAAGAGCACGTACATGGGACAGGGGGAAGGAAGAGGGGTTGGGGGCAAAGAGTTATTCATGCTTAAACAACCTTTCCTCAGAGGAGCAATCAGGCCTACCACCTTCTTTGGAACAAACCAAGCTGAGGAAGAAAAGCTGGAAGGAGAAGCCAGTTGATTGGTAACAGCATTTGCCAATTTACTTTCTGCTGCTTTCCCTTCTCCCCTGCACCTGCCTGTCCCTAACCTGATGGTTTATTTGTCCTCTGTCCACTCTGGGATGTTGGCCCCTGCTAAGGCAGCCCGGTACTGCTGCAAGACACCGCGGATGCTTTTAATGAACCCCTTGGACAAAGGGAAGAGGGGAAACCCAATATCAGGGTAACCGCTCTTCTCCGGCAGGAAACTCCTGTAGCTCTTTCTCCTTTTCTTTGGTTTCACACTGGGCTGCGAGGCAGAGTCCTGGGCAGCCTTCCCCTCGTCCGTTCGGTCTCTGGCCAGGTCCCCCCTGGCTTGGCCTGTGCTCTCCGAGTCTGAGTACTGTTGGAGGTCGCCGGCGTTGGCCGTCGTGGTCGGGAACTCCGACTCGTCCAGCTCCTCCTTCCCGTCCAGCGCCGAGTCGGACAGTTCGGCGGCTGCCCCCTGCTCCGAGCTGCACTCGGCCAGCGCCCCTGCCATGTCCCCGGGGCTCTCGGCCAGGCTGCCGCCGGCGCACACGAGGGAGGCGGAATCCGCCCCGTTGGCCTGTTCGTGGCTGCGCTCCACCAGCTCGTTGGTCTCCAGCCAGGACTCGATGCGGGACACCAGGCGCCAGCCGTTGCAGCGGAAATGCTCCCGGATCTCGTGCTCGAAGACCTCCACAGGCCGGCGCAGCAGCTGCATCATGGACTGCACCACGCGGATCAGCGTCATCTCGTTGTAGCAGCGGCTGTTCTCGTAGCCCTCCTGCAGCCCCCGGTCGCTGTCGAAGCCCGCCTCGTTGTAGTAGGGCTCGTTCACCAGGATGAGACCTGCCGGGAGAACGGAGACCGAGGGGTTAAGGGAGGAACACCAGGAATCGCCATCCCCTCCCAGTCCACTCCTGCCAAGGGGGTAAAGATCAAGGGTCAAGCACAGGCCAGGCTGAACCCCCAGAACCTGCAGGATGCGAAGGACTGGTGTTGCAAGGGGAGCAGAGTGTGATGTGGTGGGGACCTCAGACTCTACAGGGAGTGGCATCCACGTTCCTTGGCTGGCAAGAACAGCCCTCTGCCGCCAGCACAATGCACAGGGCACACAACAACAGAGGAGGTCAAAAGGGCAGGAAGGGAGAGGTTTCACAGCTCCTTTCACTTCCCTCCTTTAAAAAACCCCCGCAAACACAACCAAAGCTTTTATTTTCCTCCTCCTCTTAATCAGAACAAAGGCCAGACTGCAGCTACAGCCTTTGAGCTGGCCAGGTTCTGCCCTATCCAGCAGAGTCCCATCAGACAGTGCAGTTCTGAGACACAGAAGACTGTAACAAGTCACTTTTACCAAGATTTCTCCTGCTTGCTTCTGGTCTAATGAAATTACAGGAATGTAGCAACAGCACCAGCACTGCCAGGCTGCTGGCAGCCTGCCACAAGCTGCATTAGAGCTGGGGAGATCATGAGTCTCTCAGAACCCAGGCAGCAGGAGAGGAGATTTTCCCCTAACACCAAGTTGCTCCAGTAAAACATTTAGTATTTCATTTTCTAAATTTGGATCCTTGGCTTTGTCAACGAGGAAAGGCTTTTATGGTGGTGTCCTTCCCCCACAGGAGGATACAGGTGGACTGTGGGAGTTCAGAGGAGCGGGAGTTGCCTCCAGTCAGCAGGAACCCTTGCTCTGTGTCAAAGGTTTCTCATCACACGCCTGGGCTCCCTGCACAGAAAGTTGTCCATGAGGAAGTTATGCGATTTAGTCTGTCTGCTCCCAAACTGGATAGGGCAGAGCGAAGCCCCATGGCAGGAAGCCCTGGGGCTCGTCTAGGCACACCCCTGATTATTCTCTGCTTTGGTAGGAGCATAAACACCAGCATCATGTGCAAAACATGCCCCATGTAGGATGGGCGGGTGACTCAGTGGGGATAAAAAAAAAGTCCTGCAAACGAGGCCCAGTTTAGCAACTGCAGCTAACTTTGGTAACTGGCTGAGGACACAGTGGTTCACCTTTGTCAGCTCAGAGTAACAAGCAGACAACTCTGCTTGGCTGCTGCAGTGAGAAGAAGGGAAAGCATTGTGTCAGAGCCCTGGGATGCAGCCAGAACTCTGGGCATGAGAAAAGCTGGCACCTGCTCCCACTGCTCAAGCAGAGAGGTAAGGACACTGCTTTGTCCAGCAAGGTGAGAGCAAAAGGCAGCACTAACCCAACTGGGGTGGCAGATCCCATTTGTGTGCACCCCATAAGCCAACAGCCCTTCCTCCCTCTGCCTTTTCCTGCCCCACAGGCTTGGCAGGAGCATTTACCTTGGATGGAGATGAGTACTTGAAGGAGACTGGATTTACTGGTCCACCTTTCTGTCCCCTGAAATGCACACACAAATATGTTAAAGGGCTGAAAGCACCATCCGTTTGCTCTGTGACTATTGTCAGATGAAGTGAGGCCCCGGTCTCTCTGGATTCCTGTTGCTGACATCCTGTGGCTCACGGCAGGAACAAGGAACTGACTCCCCCAAGCACGTGATGTGCTGGTGTCCCATCTCAACAATGCATCTCTCCGTTATTTTTTTACCAGCACCACACCCCCTCAGGCCAGCTCTGTCTGGAACGGTGTCACCTTACACACCAGCCAGCAGTTCCAACCCCTCCCCAGCTGTCCTGTCCTGCTCAAAACATATTTCCCTGGCTCTGCTTATTCCAAGTCTCCAGCTGGACTTTGTACCATGCTACATGGTTTGTCCACAGTGTGGAAGACAGGGCCCTAACCCACGGGACACACCCCATGCTGGTGTTGGCATCTCTGCTATGGCTGCTCTGACCACAGACTTCTCATCGAGGAAAGACAGTTGAGCCAAATACAGACCCAGGAAAAGCCAAACTACACCAATTATCTGCTCCAGACACCTACAACAGAGCCCAAAGCCCAAGCCACCCCAGCTCAAGCACCACCCAAGAGCAGATACCATCCAAGTCTGGTAGAAAGTGACTTGTTCCAAAAGCAGCCCAGCACAACCCCTGCTCCCCAGGGACAGGTGGACAATGGCATTACCTTGCCTATCCAGGTCCCCAGGAGGCTGACACACACTTTGCCATTGTCGTACAGGTTGGGATTCAGTCTCCCACTGCACTGGGAGAGGTAGCGGAAGAGAGGCGGGACAGCGGGGTAGATGTTGGGGAGCTGGATGTCGAAGAGGAAGAGGCCATCTTCGTAGGGTGTGCGTGTGGGCCCTTTGATAAGTGCTGAGAAGAGATCCTGTGGGGAGAGGCAGGAGGTCAGGCACTGGGAAACACCCTCTTACCCTGGCAGGGCTGTATTTATATGGAGGGAGCGTGGGGATGTGATTGACTCGACCCCTTGCAAGTGCCAGCCCAAGCAACACGCCTCAGGGCGCCTTCCCTCAGCAGAAGCTGCACCCTGAGAGCAGAGCGAACCTTTGCATCTGAAGCAGGGCCTCGAGGATGGCCAAAAATCCCAAATTTGCTCCCTGCTGCCACAGCCCCTTGCTGGCTGCCCGCCTGTCTTCCCACTCAGCACCAGGAACAGGCTCCCTGCAATCAGCAGCTCCTTGTTTGCCACCATGACTCAGGGAATGCAAAAGCAGCCATTTTGGGTAATTAAAGCCCTGTTTCACATGCTGCACACATTCCTGCAGCTCTAATGCAAAGGATTAGGGCTAAGCAGGGAATTCCAAAGACAGGGATCTGGATGCTGAGCCCAGCACTACCACAGAGGCATCCGAGAGCAGGCACTTGCCATTCGATCCTCGAAGGTTTTCACCATGATGCCATCAGGCAGGGAGGTGGCCAGCAGAGCCATCTCTTTCCGCACGGTGCTAAAGAACTTCTTGGCTTCTGGGGGCTGGAACTCCATCTTCTTGAAGGCATGGGAATCTGTGGGGCAAGGAAGAGAATGGGATTAACAGCCTGCCTTTGGAAACTGCCAAAGGTTCCTTATGAAGGCAAATCTACCCATGTACAACATGCATCATGTGGAAGAGAGGAGTTAACTTGCTTTGGTGCTGAGCCAAGAGGCAGGAGAGATTATTTCCCACACAGTACAGCAACCACAACCTGCATCTCCTGTTCTCACTGTCCCACACAACACTGTCCCTGTGGCCCAGCGAGGAGCCTTGTCCCACAGCTGGGACAATCCCACAGAGCAATGGTCCTTTCTCTGCCAAACCTAAGCGCAGCTCCCCATTTTCCCTTGCACACACCTGCAGCTTCACAACAGTTTGGCCACCTTTCCCTCCCAGGTGTGGCCTGGCTGGCTCGTGAGCACCTTGGGTTCCACTGTCACCCATGTTCCACACAGCCAGATGCGCTTTTTTATTTCTGGCCATTAACATTGGTGCCAGTGAATAAGGACATTCACTCACCAAGGACACCCAGCACAAGAACACCAGCTGTTCCTGCTCTGCTTCTCAACCAATTCAGCCCTGAAAAAAAGCCTGAACAAACCCTGCTACTTGCAAGGAAATGTCTGCGGCCCTCTGACGTTAGTTACCACCCTGGGAAAGAGGGAAGCACACTTCTGAGGCTTGGGAAGGTGCAGGAGGAGTGCCTAGAGATGCTATCTAAAAGCCATGCTTAGGTCCCAGAAAACACTGTGCTACAGAAGTTGGCTTAATTTCTTCTCTCCAGTTAATAAGCTGTGAAAAGGACTAAGAAGAAGAGAGGATACACAATCCAAAAGGTTTGAGGCAAAGGTTTTGGATAAAGAAAACACTGCAGGTCAGCAGTGAAAGACCGAGTATCCCACACTCACCTGGAGCGTACTCCAACACAGAGAACACTTCTCCCTTGGCACTGGTGAAGGTGACTCCAGGCTTGCCTCCACTCTGCTGGCAGAGCACTGGTGTCTCACTGGGCCACTCTGACCTCACTGGTGTCTGTGCCTCTGCTTTTTCTTCCTTCTTCTCAGTCTCTACCATGGCTTCCATCTTTTCCTCCTCAGCAATAGCCACATTATCCAAGGTCTTCTTTAGATTTTCCTGCAGCTTTTTAATATCGTCCAAGAACTTCTTCTCTCGAGTGGGTTTTTCCAGTTCCACAGTTGGGGAGGTGGGAGAGCCAGTCAGCAGCTGCTCCACAGTCATATTTTTCAGGCTTTCCAAGATTTTGATGGCCTCCTTTAGTTCCCGGAAGCTCTTTGGGGCTCCATCCTTGCCAGCTTTGTCTGTAGCAAGATCTGCAACTGCCATAGCCACAGCTCCCTGGACTTGTTCTTCTACTTTTTTCACCTCCTCTGCTGCTGGTTCCTCAGGCTCAAAGTCCTCAATTTTTGGGTGGTCATCTTCCATGAGGCCATTATCTGTCTCCCAGCTGTCACTTTCATCCTCCCACTCCGAGGATGCCCCGCTGGTGCTGCCGTCGACAGAATCGTAGTCTGACTCCTCAATTTCTGATTCAATATTGTACAAGTGCTGAAGGAGAGCAGAGTTACACGAGACTTAGGCTGAAGAACGGTTTTAGTTGTTTTTAAAAGCAAGCCAGGAAAAAGGAGTTTCCATCTGGGATTGGTTGGGCTGTTTCAACCCATTCCATCTATACTGGCACAGATTATGAAATCACACAGCCCCATCCCTCCACTTTTCCAACTATGGCATTGAGGGTAAAACTAGGGCAAGTTCTAGGTGGGCTGCAGTCCTCCCAGTGTCTGGGATCCAGCCCTGGAGAGCAGGCAGCTGCCCCACAGCTACCTGGATGCCCCAAGGTTTCAGAACACAGAGCTCAGAAGGTATTTGGTATCATGTGAGGAGTTGGTATTTCTGGTCCTGCTTCTGCACCAGCAACTGTGTTGGCACAAAGCTCTCGTTTGGCTGCCTCCACACTCTGTCCTTCCAGAGAGACAATGCTGGAACCAGGAACACATTCCCATAGCAGCTTTCCTCTCCTGTGGCACACAATACTTGCCAACAGAGCCTTGCTAGGCTGCTTTAGCTGTTATATGTGGCTACTGCTTAAAATTCAGCCGGGACAATGGAGCCTCACCCAAGTCGCTGAATAAAGCTCTTACATAAAACGTTCTCTTCCCTCTCACTACTGGAAGCTGAACACATCCCCATTCCATCCAGCCTCACCTCCTACAACCTGCTTTTGCACATGCTGCGTGTCTCAGGAGGTCTCTCTGCAGGGGTTTACAGACCTCCTCCAGCTATAAGCACCAACACAGAACCAGGGGAGCAAGAACACCTTTACAGGCCTGTGTTTGCAGTCACAAGATTGGGAGCATTTCATCCACAAGCTTCTGACACTTGAGTGACAGCCCAAGAATCCTCCTAATCTTGCAAGATGTGACCCCAGAGGCTAAAGCACGTGGACCCTCAGTCATCTTGTCAAAGCCTTCAACTGAACCAGCACTGTTGAGCCAGTCCTGTGCCACCCGGAGACAGGCAGCCAGCAGAGGTTAGCTGGGTTCAACATAAGTGGCTGCAGGCAGGAAAAGCCATCAAAACTCACTGCCCTCAAAGCTAATCCAAATCTGAGTCGGAAAGTTAATTAGCCAGTTATGCCATCTTTATTTTTAGAGCTGTGAAAAAGCACCCAGACAGCTCGTCTCTGGGCACATGGTCAGGCATTGATAAATCATGGTTTTACCAACTGATAATTCATGCTCCTGACATTTCCCTAACTCCCATAATTACGCAGACGAGCAGAATCGAAGGGACTGGCGTGACACAGCAGGAGCTGCTGCAGAGCCCTGGCACCGCAGTGTGAGAACAGCCCTTTGTGGAGCACGCATCAGACCTCTGATTGTGCCTGTGATCCAAGCACATGTGACAACAGGGGGAAGGGAGACAGCAGCCTGCTTTGTACGCCCCAGTCCACTGCCATAGTGCAGGCATTGACTATTCTACTGTAATTAATGCAGAGCTGCTTGGTTTAAAAAGGAATCTTGCTCAAGTACTTTGTACTCGCTAAGGCATCTCTGCAGTGGAGGCAGTGGTTGCTCTGCCTCAGTGACAGAATGGGACTCTACAGATGCAGGTTGTCTTGTATCTTTAGGCTGTCTGCTTTCATTCCAGGCAACAAGGAGAGAAGACACGGGATGAAACTGTACGGGGAGTAGCAAGTATGAGTACAAGACAGTACAGCAAAAGCCTTAAAAGAACCCAAGACAAATCAGCGGGGTGCAGTGGATTAGCAGTGTGGCTGTATCTTTATTTTTCAGCTTGCACTCAACCCTTTCCCTCCCTGCCCTGGGATAAGATTTGAGTCTGATCCCTAGGTTAGCTAAGGTGACAATTTGTGGCTCTGGCCCAGCATCTGGAGAAGTTTCTTCAGCCCAAAAACCCCACTATGGTGCCATTTCACAAGAGAGACAGAACACGCAATCGTCTTTCGGCAGTGCCCTGGTTGGGCAATGCACTAACCCGGGCTCCAGTCAGAACCGATGATCCCTGAGCCCTGCAAAGCACCAGGTGCTGGAGGCCAGGAGCAGGGCTGTGGGCAGAGCTGGGAGCATGCAGTGCACTTCCGAAGGCAAAAAGAGCCTGCCCAGGCTTTCCTAATCACTAGATTTGAGAGCAGCTGTGACCAACCAGTTGCCCAGACCTCCTGACAAAAGGATTTTCCTGTGCTAACAGAACTGGGAAGCCACCCTATCATATGGGACTGCACCAATCAACGGAGCAAGATTCCCCTACCCAGTGCATCTCTCTACACACAGGCTTTAAGTCCAAGCCTTGTCACTCAGCTAAGAATTAGAGGGATATTGGAGCTGGAACAGGACCTCACCTGAGGCAGAATGATAGTCTTGGAATTGTCAGCCCACACCACTTCCACCTTACTGCTGACATCCACACGAGCCACCTGTCCGACCGAAGGCTGTGGAGACAAGAGCGGTTTGTCAGTTCCTTTTCTTCCCCAGGCACTTCAGTGCAGAGCAGGAAGGATTTGAGAAACACGTTCCCCAGCTGGAGAACCACCTAGAGCAACACTTGCATCCTACGTACAGAAACCACACAACTCTGCCATGGAGGTGGGGAGAACTCCCCTCCACAAGGAGCAGGAGGGCTGGTCTGGCAGGAGATCCTGATCTCTGACAGGACCAGTGGCCTTTCAGCGCCAGCAAGGGGCAGGCCCTTCATGGAATGGGGGTGCCCTCTAGTGGGGCGCCCTCGGCCCCCCCCCAAACACCCAGAACCAGGGGCTCCCCAGAGAGCACAGGCATGAACAGACAAGCCACAGTCGAGCAGGGTGTGCAGCAAGGAGCACCTTGCCCTGCAGCAGGTTATTTAGGTCAGCTGAGCAGGCTGGGATGTGTTTTGTGCTGTAAGAGCCACATTACACCTTTTACCACTTTTTTAGGGTAGCAGGCTCAAAAGCTGGAGGTCTCTCCAGGGGTGTTTCCTCTACAATACAAATTGTTCCTTCTTCCCCCAAGGAGATCAATCAGCTCAACAAAATTAACACGTACATAGCTCAGATGAAAACCAGAACCCCAGCCTTCTGTTGCCAAGTGAAACCGGTTTCATGACAAATCCACCTTCACGGTTGCTCAGGAGCCCACAGAATATCCTTTTATTACAAGTTACTCTGAAATCCTAAGCAAGAGTTTTATGAAAAGCCCTCAGGCATATGTTCAGTTCTTGTCTCAGCTTTACTCTTGCTCTGCTGCAGACTGTCATCAAGGTCAAAGGATTTCAAGGTTACATCTCCACCAGACAGAGATCTGATATGTTATTCATGACAGCAGGGGACACCAATACAAAATCAGGAAGCTAGGGAGTTTAGGATGCCCATGTGGGGCCTAAAGCCTTCCTATCAACTTTTCCAAGTGTCTCCACCAACACTTGGTGGCAATGCGGTCACGTCACTGTGCCCAGGACCCACCTCATCCTCCTTGGCCGTGGCTCCATCGGAGTTGCCGATGCGGATGACGATGTCGGTGGTGCGGAAGCGAAAGTCCGGGTGATCGGCGATGTCGTACACGCTCACATCCTCCTCCTCCCCGATCAGCTGCACCGAGACACAGCGCAACACGTCAGCCCCAGGAGGCTGCACTGACCCCCAGAACACACCTTCGCCACTTCAAAGCACTTCGTGTTTTATTTTGTCCCTTTTCAGCTGCTCCCGACAGCCTGCAAGAGGCTGCTGCTGTCCCTTATTGTCACCTCATCCAGTAGCATGAGGCACAATCAAGGCACAACAATGAAAGGAAGCAGATGTTCTGTCTCATCTGCTCACCCTCACCTTTACCTCAGGGTCCACGTCCCCATGACGAGGAGATGTGCAACCACAGTGTTTTATTCCCTTCTGTACACCCAGATTTATCAAAGCAGTTCACCGGGGTAAAGGGTAAAGTTTACTTTTGAAATGATCCAAGGCAACAGGAAATATATGACAAAAAACTTGTCATTTAATGGGAAACATCTTTCCTTTGATTTCTCCTGGAGAAAGAGAGTTAGGCGCTCACAAATTGTGAGAAATGAGTGCAGCACAACCCCAGGCCAGACTCATGCTCTGCTTCTGCATGTAACGGGCCCTGCTCAGTTATGACAGTGTGGTCCGGCAGCCTAAGACAAAGCACTGTCGACTCCCCCTCTCTTCTCCAACTAGATTGCAGTCTATCAAGACTATGGAAAACACAGCAGCATTCCTACAAATCCCAAGGAAAAGGCATTAGGGTGACTACGGGCAATAGTACGTGGCAGAGGCAAGTACAACAACGTGCAATAGGTTGATCCTCTTTCTATGAACCACGCAAAGACATGGGGCAGAAAAATCCTTATAATGAACTCAAGAAATGAATTGTCTGTGAAAACTTAAGCAAAACTCTTCATCCATACCAGAACCTGACAATACCATAGGATGTAAATTCTCTGCCTGGTCTTTGCTACCTCACAGACACTGACAAGTATGAAGCGACATCACCTCCAGCTAAGTCTCCCAGGCCCATAAGCACTGTTCCCTTCCTCAAGGACACACAATCAATGCAGAGCTGCTTCCCAGGCTTATCTGTGTTTATCTGTGAGGCTTGTGTTATTTTGCGGCTGTTTTCCCTTAGCTGGTTGCAGCAGGCACTGGCTCCTGCACTTACCTCCACATCATCTCCACTGGGTTTCAGCTTGAACCACTTCACCACACAGGTACGGCCGATGTGGTCCCCAGACTGCACCACTCCATATAACCCAGGATCCTGGGAGCTCTGAGCTTTTGGTCACAATGGTAGGGAAGAAAACAGACAAATCAGGCAAAGGAGCACAGACTTTACTCAGTGACTGAGGCTGTCAGCTCCTGGGCTCTCATGGCTGAAGCCTTCCATTTGTGAATGGCATGAGGAAAAACAGTTCTTCCTACACAGTGAAAATTGTTGCCAAACTAGAATGGTAGAGCTGGAGCTGATGGGTAACTTTAGTTTCCACAGACTACGTGTAACCCAGAAGACCAGTCAGACTATTACTCATCAGAAATGGCCACATAAAACAGCCTCTATTTATGCTAAGCCAGCTTTCCTGCTTCCCAGCCTGAGTGTCTTCTGCTCCCCACTCCTGAGGGTCTACCCCTGCTAGAAAAGGAGCCGAGAGCCAGATGGTGGCATCAATATTTCATATCCAAAAGCTGTAAGTCTCCTTGAACTTGTCCCATGGCCCTCACTAGCATCACCAATTGGTTTGGTGAAGAAAAGGGATTCAAGAAGATGCCTTTGGATCCCAAAACTCTCCATGAAAAAGATGTGAGAGTCCTGATAGATCAGCCACGAAGAGAACGCAGCCTGATGTGAGCTGTTTTGTTTCTCTCCACACTCTGTGACAGAGCTCAGAGCTGTTGGCCCTTTCAGGGCAGGCAACCCCTGCTCTGCAGAAACACTGAAAATCCTAGTTTGCCTCCTTGGCATTTACTCCTTCCCCATCCTTCCTGTCGTCATAGTTCAACTTTGGTATGTAAATAATGGTTCTCTGCTGCCATTCCTTCCAAGTCAGCTGAATCACTGCTGTCCCTGTCAGGTGCCCACCTCAAGTGAGCACTAACAGCTACAGAGCACATTAGGAGATCCAGACTGAACAATACTTTGCAATTAAGAGCATTGTTTTGGCACCCAATACCTCTTTTGTCCACCACAAAATCGCCGGGGCAGAACTCGTTGTTGTCCAGATGATGGACAGGGATCAGCTCATTGGAGCGGATGTTTGTCTCCACGGTGCCATCCTGCCACATCACATCAGCTGAAGTCATCGTGGTCACCACTTCCACAGCGACCCTGGCAGCACAGAAAGGCAATGAGTTACCAAAGGGAACATCAGGGATCAAGATGGACCTCAGCAACACAAAGAAACATGGATCAGCAGGCTGGGAAGCAAGTCAGGAAACCCCATGTAGAGCCCATGGAAGCAGCCACACACAGCAGGCTTTGTTTTGATGGGTTCTCCACCCCTGCAGATGTTACATTGCTGAAGGAGGAATGACTTTCCAGGGAGCTCCTGCTGAGCTCACTTTTATTCCTACTGAGGCAAATTAACATCTACCAGCACCCACTTTCTGCCCCTGACAGAAGCATGACAGGAGCTTCAAATAGTCTGAAACCTGAGATCTTCTCTACTGGAGCACCTTCCAGCCTGACAGCTCTGAGGAGTCTTTGAAACTAGAAGAACACATGACTGGAAAGATAAATCATCACAGCCCTTCCAGAAAGAAAAAACAAAACAAAAGGAAAAGAGGCAACACAATGAATGTGGGTAAAGCAAAAGGATTTTGTTTAAAAGAGAAAAGTGTCCTTCCCAGCTGTTCAAACACACATGTGTCACACATGCAGCTCAGAAATTAAACCCAAACATGCCACAATGGACCGCATGCTGGTTCTCTGCTGTGGGGCTTGACAGGGATGCTCGAGGAGGCAAAGTGCTTGGGGCAGGAGGGACAGTCTAGCTGGACAGTCTTCTAATGAGCCCTCCACTAATTTCATCTCTCCTACAGCACAGAACAAACCAAATCCCACGCTGACTTTAAATCTTCCCTTTACTTTGCTGGCCAGGCCTTCCAGAATAACACAAGTGCTGGATTTATGTTCGTTTCAGAATCAAATCAGAAAGAAGATACAATAGGCAAATACAGCTGTTTACCCCCAGCCCTGTTTTTATGAATGTCAGAGAAATATTTTTAAGTGGAAACAAGATGAAGTTTGTAGTAGGGCCAGCACTCAACAGCAGAAATTATCAGAGAAGGGTCTGTAACAGGCCAAGTGTGTGTGTGTGATATGCAACAAGATGGTTTCTGGGGGACACAGGACATGTGCAGGTGAGGATGGGAGTGGAAAAGCTGAGCAAGGAAATGAGGCAGTCTTGTCTGCAGCAGTATACGTGGCTTCAAACAAAAATCAAGATTTGATGTTAATAAAATCCCTGTATACCCTCACTAAAAGATATCCAGCGGTCCGTGTGCTGCACAGAGAGCGGCAGCAGGTCACTCACTGATGGCAAAGCCACATGCTGAGCTGGCCCCTGCAGCCAGAGCTGCCCAGGAGCTGACACATCACATGTGGTGACCAAGTGCAGGCAGCCCAAGGACTCGGCATTTCTCAGCAGCGCCTGGCAGAATATTTCTGATGGCCTCAGCGCCTCAGAGGAATATTCAGCAGCACTGGCCCCTCACACTGAGCTGTGCCCAGCTGCCACAGGCACCCTTCACAGCATCAGCTGGGGGCTCTCGGTCTGTGCTGAAAAAGCCTCTATTTCCTACTCTCTGTGTCATGGCTGTCTCTGCATCTCCTTTATACGGAGCTGCCCAGATCCAGCACTGGAATTTCTCGAGGCTGCCACAGGGATTTCTATTTCTCCCCACTGCCTCGACGGTGCAGGGAGCCACCAGGTGCTCTAGCAAAGCTCTCCTTAGCAAAACCTTCAGTAAAACAGAGACACTTAGCAGGGGAGTGAGACATGAGGAATGAACCCAGCATCCATTCCCAGGAACTCTATCACGCACTCCCAATTTTTTCTCTCACTTGGATACTGCTCTGCTGGGCATTGTGACCTTCAAATCTAATTTCTTCAGAACCCACAAGGACTACAGGAACCACTCCCCTTGCATACAGGCAAAGCTAAATACCTACACAAAATGCAAATGAAGTTCATGACATTCTCAAACTACCGGATCCCTTGAATACTGATTATATGTCACTTTCCTGGGAGAATTCTCACATGTTCTCTTGCACCATTTGATGCAGGATCTGTACACATCTAAGCAGCCCAGGGAAGCCAGGGGACAGGCAGACCACTTGTCAGATGTCCTTGCATCCCATGAAAACAGTTTAAACACTCCTAAATTAAAGGCAAAAGCTGCTGAGATCCAGTTTTATCCAGGAATGGGCAGATACATGCAGTGCTCCCTCCCCCAAGCTACTGAAATTAATTCCTCCAAGGCTCTCAAGGAGTGAGTGCAATTTGTTCATTAAAAAACTCTAATATTAAGAAGTACACTGCTGGCAAAAATTGCAGATCTCTGCAGAGCAAGGCGAGGATAACAGAGACCATGGCAGCACTACCACCTGCCAGCCCAGAGCTCCGTGCTGCTCTGGAGACAGCTCTGTAGGACAAGCTGTCCATGGTCTGTCCTCAGCCTCTCTGCAGAAGCTGCCAATAAGGTAACCAATTAGTGTCATGTTTAAGCTGGGTGATCTTTATTCACCTCTTTCACTGCACACAGAGTCCAGCACAGCACAGATACGCTGTCGATGCCCTGAGGCACAGCTGAAATGGAATAGCATCAGTGTCACGTCACGTGGCCCCAGTTTCATCAGAAGCTGGACTGAGACCAAGCTGATTCCACACAGGCCACTGCACAGTCATCACAAGATAATTGCTGGCAGTTACTACCAGGTGGTGCCCAAACTCACCATTATCCCGCACCCGAGTTCAGGTGGTGCTTTACATCTGAGCACTTGGGTAAGGGAGATTTTGGCAATTACACGTGGGTGTGGAAATCCAGCTCACCTGTCTCCCGGCTTAAACTCTCGTGAAACCTTGGTCTTCTTCTTCTTGTGCTTCCTCTTCAAGTTTTTGATGGAAAGAGGGATGCTCTTCTTGCGGCAGGTGCCGCTGCCACTCTGGGATGAGGCAGTGGAGCTAGCAGAAGAGGTGACAGAACTGGTGTCATCAGTGTCATCAGCTGCCTCATCGTCAGCATCCTGCTCCATGGACTGAAGCCGGTAGTCAGGCAGCCCTTCATCCTTCAGGAGAAAGGGAGGCTGCTGCTGCTGCTGCTGCCGTGCTGCTGCTCCCCCTTTCTCCTTCCCTGTTTCTTCAGGTTGCTCCTCCTTTCTCTCCCCAGGACTTGGTGCACTGTTGGAAGAGTCATCCAGTTCACACTTGGATTCAGGCTTAAGCTCTTCTGATTTTTGGTCAGCAGCTGCAGCAGACTCTTTGTCAGGGGCTTCACTGGTGCCCTGAGACTCCGGAGAGCACGACATGATCTTCACGATCTGCTTCTTCAGCAGCCGCCTCACCTGGAGAGAGCAGACGTGGGTCAGAGCTGGGCCTGGACACTCAGCAGGCTGCCAGCCAGCCTGGGGAATGCTCAGCTTTGTGCACCCATGGGGCTCTGCACATTGCACCTGCACCAGAGTACTCTGCAAACCAGCATCTCACACTGCTCTGCTCAGGAGCAGCACTGCACTAGCCCAAGGAAAGTGAGCTTTGCTCCTTCCGCTTATTTTAAGCCTGTTTTGAACTATTTTGTTATGGAAGGTCACAAGAAGCTGCACAAGTTAATCTACGTAACAGGCACAGCCATGCAGAGAGGTCACCATCTACACACTGATGACATCTTGTTATTCTAGGAACACCATGGCTCCATAGACAGCAGGTACAGACCATAGCATGACTCACTTGGCCTAGGAAGCAAAAACAACTTCCTTGTTTCACCGTAGCAAGGATTTAACTGAACATTTCAGCTCCATGAGACTGCTAAGGAAAACAACATGTTTTTAAGTCCCAGCTGTTAGAACACACTTGACCCCTGCAAGGAGACACCTGTGTTGAGGCCCTGTTCATGTTCTCTCAAGGTGTTGGCTGCATGCTTCACCCAGTGCAGTCAGACTGCTCCACAAGGTGACTTCCCTGCTGGCAACAACAAGCCATTACTCTTCACAACCACTTCAGGAGTCACATTTCAGACCACATGACTACCAGGAAGATCTCTGCTTTAAAAGCCATAGTGACCAGAAATGCTTAGAGAAGTCAACGCCTCCCTCGACTCCTCAACTCACCTTTTTGGCAACTGATCCTTCACCCAGCACGCAGTTCCTCTCGGGACATTCACAGGTGATTTTTGCAGGTTCCACTTTGTCTGGGAACACGTAGAGGCACCTTTCCCCAAGCTGCCTTTGGGCATGGTCAAAGCACCCCAGACGCTTTACCCTGGCAGAACAGGAGAGTCATGAGCACAGAACAGAAGAGTAACAGAACCCAGCAGTGCCCAAGGCCTTCACAAGGCTGGCATGGCCTCACACCAAGAGCTCTGCTTCAGGGGTGGCAGAACACCACACCAAATCATTTCCAGGCACACAATTCTGAAGGAAAAGAGGGAATCTCACCAGGGACTGGGTGGGGATACAAAGGGTTTGGATGAGACACAAGTCGCTCCCCTCCCCGGAGCTCCCCCCCCTTCCCCTCAGAGAGAGCTGCCAAGAGATATTTGGGGTTTTTTGCTGTCATTCGAGAGCTGCTCCCTTCCAGCACATGAGCTCCAGGCAGGACCCACAGCGACAGTGTTGTTGCTCATCCGACTTGTCTTTTGAGCTTTCCCAGCCCATTCTGGCAGCTGCAGCCTGCAGAGGGCACCAGTTGCTGCCTCAGCACCAGCCCGGGCTGCAGCCGCACCCCTGAGCCCCACCCCAGCCCCACCCCTGACACACACGGAGATGCAGCCTGCTCCAAGCAGGAGTGAAAGGCCAAGGGAAGAAGGAAGCTGCTGCCAGACACCACTCTATGCACCTGTCAGCTGGCGAGAACTTAGCATTAGTGGGATGCTTGCCCTCGTGCTGGTAACTCAAGTGTATGCTAAACTAATTTGGAAGTTGTTATCTCGTATTTTTGAAGCTCTGGGATATGCAGGCATGCAACATAGAAAAAAAACCTGCTGGAAACAGCAGCATTGTGTCTCTTCACTTGGTAGGCCTGTCACCCACAGCCTGTGCAGGGCCTGGGTGCTGGGAGTGAAAAAAAGGGGTTTCCAAGGGATCTCACCTGGACAGCTTCTCCTGGCTGATTATTGAGGGAGGAGGGCTCACACTGTCGGTACCTCCAGGACAAAAGCTTTTAGTGATCCAAGTAACCTTTAGTTCTACCACCTGTACCTACAATGTAATGACAGAAAAGGCAATTTAACTTTTCAGAGACTTGCCCAGACCAGTGTCTCAGATCTCTGCCACAGGAAAGTGGCAAATGTGCTTTTATCATTTAATATGGGCAAGTGCAGTTTCACCACATCCAGGACAACTACAGTGCCCCCATAGCCTGACTCCTGACAGCACAGAGATTCTACAGCTTTTAGCTTCAAGGAAAGACAAGTGGCTTGGGAAGGAAGCTATGGTACACATAAATCAGCAGCCCAATGTCACAAAGAAATATGCTAATAGATTTGGAGCTGCTCCTTCTTTAAGCAAAGAGTCAGCCATATTTCTTTTTTGGACAGCATGCAACATCAAGTTTCAATAGAAGATGTGCTCCTACTACCCTAATGATCAGCAGTACCGCCCTCTGAGTGTACTGACACGTGATCACTTTACAGGGTGCCAGCAGGGACCCTTGCTAGGATGCTCAAAAGTCCTGCCAGTGCCCAATGAGAAATCTGTCACCTCAGAACACCACAGCCACAGCACATTTGCTCATGGGAGGTTACCATGGCAAGCTGACTCTGCTCCAAACAGCCAGCCAGGGACTGTGCTCAGCAGAAGGTGGCCACGTGTCAGGGTGTCAGTCCTTACCTCTTCCACCACCACTCTGAACTTGCTCTTTGTGCTCAGAACAGGCTTCACACCCGAGAGCCACTGCACACTGGAGAACACTTTAGATGGCCCAATGAGGACTTGTCCAGGATAAAAGCCATATGAATCATCAAAGAAGAGACCCTGTGGGTGAAATGGAGGGGAGAAAAACAGCATAAAGGACTCTAAGATTTAATATTCCAGCATTTCCCTTCTGTCTTTTGTGACCAGTAAAATTAACTATAAAGGTAAAGTCTGCAAGATGCCCATCTCCTGAAGCTCGTCCTCTCCTGAAGGCAGCCCAGCAGTTCCTATAGCAACCTGCTCTGTCACACATCCAGACAGGACCAGGACTTGGTGCAGGAGAAGCAAAGCTACTTGCAAGAAACAAAAGATGCATATTTCCACACAGAGGTTCTCAGTAACAAGGTAGCCAAGGCCAGCTGAGCAAGGACATCTCTCTCTTTTCCATGCTCTAATTCAAGCACCTACAGCTTTCAGAGGCAGAGGACGTGTGCCTTCACTCCTGTTTGTCAAATTAAGTGTGCAAGCATTATTCCCGTCTCAGGTGGATTAGTTAATATGGCAGTTCTTTGAAAACAAAAACAGGACAGTAAACACAACAACTGCTTTCCTAGAACTCCTTCCCACTGATACTGAGATTCAGAGTGTGGGGGCGGACAGAGCAGTTTAGGGTAGATAAAATACTGAGCACGAAACTGCATCGAGTCTTGTAATTTGTCAGAAGGGATAAGAGCAGTGTGACAAGATCTAAGTCAGGTAAGCATCTAACACACAGCAATTCTGAGCACAGCATCAAGAGTAACACTGGAGACAGCCTGTGATTCAGCCCAAACTGTGACTCCCCAGAAGATTATGTACACTTTAAAGGCAGCCTGACTCAAAACAAGCCATCTCAAAATTGGGTAGCCAGAAGCTGAATGTTGCTACGACATCTATTTAGCGAGCAGAAAACACATTGCACAACCCAAAGTAGCAGAGACTGAGGTACTGGAGAACATTGAGCGACAGACCACTCCTTTTCTGTACAGAACCAGAAAACCAGAGCAGCACATCCTATTGAACTGATATTCCATTTACTCTTCAACAAGCTGGCATCAAGTTCTAGCAGAAGTGCAGTTTTAGATCAAAGGGACCTTTGCTTTGAAGGCTGGGAAGGATAAGAGCTCAGTGCTTTGCTAGTTCCTAAGAATCACACGTCATCCTCTGTCATCTCCCAACACCGCTGCCAGGAGTGCAGCAAGGCCCTTTGGAAGAACAAGCAAGCCGTCATCAGCCTTTGAAGGTGAGAGAGGTTAGATCCCATCACACAGCAAACTGTTTTACCCAAAAGCCAGCAAAACCTTCCCTGCCACGTGTTTTGGAAAATGCCAGTATGGTGGCAGGTCTCCATTCAAAGAATGCCATGGACTGCAGTAACAGGGGACATTATTTTACATGACCTGAAAACCCGCTTCTAGCGGAACACCTGTTAAACAAAATGCCTTTTTCCAGAAGAGGAACAGTTTTTGAAAGCAGTAAATGGAGTACGAGCCTTTAGAAGCATGTGCAGCTAGAAGGAGCAGTGAGTGAACTGCCTCGACACCAGCCACCTGACAGCGTGTTACACAAGTTGTTTACGAAGAAACCAGTTGGATGTATTAATTGTCATACCTCCTCAAAACCTGCTCATTACTAACATCACCTTTAAACTGTTACTGTAAGCGATACACCATTTAATTCTAGGGATTAATAAATGCCTATGAATTTTGCCTTCTCCCGCCCTCCTGCACAAAAAAGGTGCCAAGACAAAGTTGATCAAAAGGACTCTCAGGAGAGCCAGCAGCTCACCGAGTCACTGACGTGGGGACAAACGTCATACAGCTTGGCTCCATCTTCCGTGCTCATGGAACACCTGGAAAGCAGACAGGAGACAGACGGTTACATTCCCAGAGCCACTCACCCCAAAAGCAAACAGCACCCAAGGAACTGACACTGCCTGAGCACGTCTGGCCACACACCCAGCAGCGTATCACTGAGCTTTTATGGTCCAGAGAAAAACTGGTTATAGACAAGCTGTAAAAGCATTAAAGGTATCTAAAGGTCCCATTCAGCATGTAAAAAACCAAGCTAAGTAACAGGCTGGGTGCTGGACAAGATCTGTCTGCTGCAAAGGTCCCATTTGTTACTCACGCCATGCTGGCAACTAAAGGCAATTTGGGCATATTTTCTTCAGTAATAGCTTCATTTCCAGAGTGAGTTCTGGTGGCATTTCAAATGCTTCATTAGGAAGAGGTTTTTGCAGTTACCTCACTTTACACAGCTATGCAGGAGCTGGTACAAGATTCTAAGCAAGGTTTTAAATTGCACCAGTAACTGCAGGCATTATAGATAGAGATGTGTGGCTATTTTTCACTCCTAGTTTAACAGACACCTAAGAACCTTCCAGCCTGGGCTAACTGCACAGTAACATAGTCAAACTCTCAGATGCATCCACCAATCATCTGCTACAGCTCTCACATTACTCACTTCTCTTAGACAGACTCAGAGGTGGCTGCAGGATTGTGGATTTGATTGTTGTGTTCTAAACATCAATGTCAACACTCAATTTACAAGACAGATGGGTTATTCCCCAGCTGCCAGGCCCATACGCCTCTTGGCCCTCCACTGGTTCCTTCCTTCCCTTGCATCAAGAGTTTGTTGGGTAAGACAGGCCTCAGTAAAAGAGTGAATGTAGTGAATTCATAAGGGTTAGCACACAAGTCACTGTCTCACATGCAAGAGGAACAGAATTCAGATCCTTCTGCTGGCTTTGCAGAAATTTCACCACGTATTTCTTTCATTATCTCTGGTTAAATCTTTCTCTAGACTTTGGATTGTGTTTTCCTTTATAAAAAATTCAGTGAAAAAGCAAAGCTGTTCTACCTTGGACTACTTTTTCGTCTTTGATAAAAACCACTAGCCTGCAAGTTTCCACAATTTCACAGACCCTTTTTTAAGGTAAGAATTCTCCCTGCAGCTCAGTGAACTTATGCTCTCCTACTGAGAAGTAGTCTGGAACAACCACCCATCTTAAACAGCTACTTTTGCAGAGGAGAAGCAGTTTAAAGACCAATGTGCTTTAGTTCTGGAGCACTGATCTGCTGGGATTGAAAAAAATTGTCACCTTTCACACTACAGCTTTTCCAGAGGGTTGTCAATGAATTTCAATGTTTTCAGAGAAAGATGTATTCTCTTGCTCTACATCTGAAGATTATGCAAGCAGATAACTTATCACTATGTAAATGAAGCCCAAACTGTTTCTTGTTCTCATAAAACAGATCAGGATTGTGCAAGCCGGGGGGACAGTCTTTCACGGGAAGGAAAGAAGTACCTGGCACCATTGGAGAGCTTGAGGATGACCTGGTTCTTCAAATCATAGACCTTGCCCAGCCAGCAGTCATAGGCTATGTAGTCACCATACATGAAAGGCTGTGATGAAAACAGGAAACAAAGCTTTATAAATATCAATTGTTGTAGCTGGAGCCAATTTTCATCACTAAGACTAATTTTTCATCTCAGAGGAGCTCGTATCCTACTGTCTTCCCGCAGGCTATGACTTGGGATGAGTTACGACATTCCTGGCTCTTTAATCCCAAATTATCTTCATCTCAGAGGAAAAAGAATGATGAAATCCTACCCCACCTGGTCTCTGGAAATCACCTACCCACTCAAAGAGAGAACCAGATATTTTTGAGACTGTTCCAGCTTAACAGAAATCTGCTTGACTCATCTCAGCATTTTTATAGCCTGTTTAAACAGCAGCGGTGTCGCGGCTCAGCAGCTCTGGGCCACGGCCACGGGCTGCCCCGGTCAGGTTGCCACACCAGCTTTCCACACTCAGTGCAGTTCTCACACAATTTAATGTCAGTCTAGCCCTTCAAGACAATTTGGTCTCAGCAATGTGATGAGAAACACAGAACAGATGGGGAGATGAGGAGATGCTGCATCATCTTCTCCCAGGGAGGTTGCTTGCAGCAAGTTTAAAATAAAACCAAACTGCAGATGCATCTTGCACAACATGGATGCTTCGCCTTCAAGACAGATTTGAAGTACAGCAGCATCTCTCCAGACCACCAAGCCCTGGCTCCCACGTGTATTTTGGCTGTGTTCTCACCCAGATATGCTGCAGGTCTTTGCTGTTGACAGGGTAAAGGATGCAGTTGGTTCCCACCAGCTTCACAGCGCACTCGATGTTGACGTCAATTACAGTTCCACACTGACTGTCCTGAAAACACAAAAGGGAAAACAGGTTTGTTACCTAGGGAAGGTCCTACATACAGATGTATGTGTTTCGTGTAGAAGTCGTAAGTGCAGAGACAAATAAACTTTAAAACTAAACCCCTTTTTACCCTTCAGGCCCTTGTTCTGCAAGGGCATTTCACAAAACACTATGAGAGCTCAGAAGGCGAGATCGCTATTACAGACCTGTAGTGTTTTCTTCCCCGTTAGAATTTGAAATGGCTGCTGAAGCAGAGACTCCTGCACCTGGTCAAGTAAGACCTTACTAAATCAGGTGATTAGTATTTACTTGCTTTAAAATCTGCCTGGCTCCCTGTTCTTTTCAACTGAGCGAATCTCTGCAGCTCCACAGGACCAAGGCACAGGTACTGCCCTGAGTCGGCAAAGGCAGGGGCAGACCAGCAACAAAACAGAAATTCTTTAAAGCTGTTGTGACTTTGACTCACATAATTTTGCAGGACATTATAAATGGTCTTTATTTTGTGCCATACTGAAAAAAAAATCTGGCACCTTTGGTCAAATTTTAGGGTTTGCAGACAGATAATTTACAGTTGGTCTAATTATAAGATGGTTTGTCATTATCTCCCTCACTTTTTAACAAAGTTTTAATCTTTTTTGTCCCAAAGAAAAGAAGGCATGCTGTCAGGAGCCTTCTGGGGGCAGCTTGGCAGGGAGCACACAATGTGCACGTTGCTCACACATATGGTGGAGGCCTGCAAGGAAGGGCTGCTAACCCAAACACTGTCAAAGGCAGCAGCTGCCCTGGCCTCCCGACAGCTGGGACAATCGATATTCTTATTGATTAAAGACCACAAGTCCATTATCAAAGCTGACTGAGGGCCAGCATGACAAATGCCCTGGTATGAGCTGTCCTTATCTCAAACATCAAGGTCTCTGCTCCAGCAGGACTTGAGCACAACACTCAAAGGGCTTATACCCTGCAAGAAGTGGATTTGTTTGCTCAGTTCTGTTCTTTCAACCACGGGAAATGTTTAGTCAAGGCTTTCACTCAGAGCCCTGGGCAGCCCTTGTGGGAGTTCAGGAGTTTGCTGGTGCTCGACTCATTCAGTTTCATCTTGAGGACTGGCAGTTGGAGCAAAGACAGCCCAGCGTAATTCCTGGACAGACTGCTCAGCCTTTTGGCTGGCTTGCTTTCCACCTGCCTGCTGCTGGTTCTCTCCTCACACCACACCAGCCCAGTGCTCTGCAGGCCCAAGGCTCCCAAGGCGATGGGATCAGGAGAGTGGGACCTGCCCCAGGTAGAGCTGTGCCAGCACAGCCAGGAGGGCTGGGAGAGCCAGGCTGGCAGACCCCAAAGCAGCAGGGGCTCATTCCCCTCCAGCTGCTCCACATATCACTCCCATTCCTTTCCAGAAGGGCTGGGAAGCAAAGGGAGCCTTTCCCAGCTTCAGCTCCATCACAACAGACTGCAGCTAAGCTTGTTGCCTGCACAGGCTGCCAGGAAAGAGCCCAGAAGAGCTGTACCATCACTCTCACCTGAAAAGGGTTGGCCAGAACTACATTGGCTTCACAACAGCTGCTGCCAGCACGATTCGAGCCGTGGGATGAGTGAGGCCTGCTCAGAAGTGGCACCTGCTCAACAAGCCCACAGCTTCTGCAGGCTACAGCACAGCCACCTGCCCTGCTTTTCCTCCAGAGTAAGCTAAAATAAGTATACCCACATCATCCTCTTAACTGTGCTTTGCAGTTCAGGCCCTGTGTTTTAGACTGTTTGTCAGTCAGAACCAAAAAACCCTCAAGAAACAAATTCCTTGCCCTACACTGCGCATTTCAGAATTAATTTTTCCTTTATCAGCAGCCAACATGACAGCAGCTCTGAGACGTGATACAATCCAACACCTGTGATTTCTGTGGATCATATTGTCTCTTGGTCTAAAACCCCTTTAATGGATGGTGAAAGTATAGCAAGCAATAAAACCAGGACTGGAGTCACTGATGTACTCCAACACCCTCTGCCTGTTCTCTAAGTGAGTTTCCCATGGAGGAGGTACCTGCACCACCCTAAAGGTGCCTCCCACCTAACTCAGTTGGGTGCTATTAGTCATGGCCAAGAGCAACAGGTTTAGCTCAGCTCGCTTCTCCTTCCAGTTATAAAATGCTTGAGCAAGTGCAGAGGCCTGTCTGTGGTTAGGAAAGCAGAAATCAGTGTTGTGAGCAACCCCAGCACCTAGAGGGCTGCTGAGTCACAGTTCTCCTCCCTCACGTGCCATCGAACCTTCCTTTATTATGAGTTTATTTATTTCCCTGTCACATGAAACATTAGCCTGTGACAGAGGAGGCAGATTTGCAGGCTGAGGGGGTTCTGCTGAATCACTCGTTGAGTTTATAGCAGAGCAGGCCCAAAAAGAGACATTGCCAACTTGTCTCATCTTCCAGGGCAGGTCCTCAGCCGGGCACAGCTCAAACACACCCATCCTTTCATTAGCTGACCCCACTAAGGGAGGGGCCAAATGAAACCAGTTGACATTTCACAGTTCTGTTACAAAAGTCAATTTCCATCAACCCCAACAGCAGAATTGGAAAAGGAAGGTGACTGAACTGAGTGAGGAGAGCTGATGGGTTCAAGCCCCGCTCACTCCACAATTAAGTGCACTCCCTAGACCTTCTTCCTGCTTCTTCTGCTACCCTGACATCGTGCACCACACTGAATATTTAAGCAGTGAATGGATTCCTTCCCCATCAGAGACAAGGCTTTAAGGCAGACCAGCAAACTCCCATCCCAGAGTCCAGCAGCTCTGGAAACACAGCCTTCAATCCCGTATCTTCTACCTCCCATCCTTCTACTCTTTCTCTCAGCACTCCCTTTTCGAAGAAGAGGATCTTTATACCACCCTTACTCCTTTGTCTAAAAGGGACAGCATTAGACTGGCATCCTTTGAAGCAACAAAATCCAGGTGTCTGACAGATTACAGACCTATTTCTTACCTTTTCCCCAAATTAGCATATCACCTGGAAAAATTAACTCTGCCACTTTTCCTGCTTCTCATCCAGCTGGATTAGACTTTCAGGCCCAACTGCCTTCAGTGAAAATGATCTCATTTTATGCATTTCCCCCTGAAGCAGTCTTTCCCCACACTCAGTGCTCGATGAGAAGCACATGGATTTGAGTCAGCTCTCCTCTCTTGAGGAACAGAGGATTTCGAGTCCTTCCCGCTCAAGGTTAAAAACAAGCCCTAAGAGAGTGTGTTGAATACAGAATAAGTTCCACATTCTCCATTTGCCAGGCCAACTGGCGCAGGGCAACCATCCCACATCCTGAATTTGGCAGGCTGACACTTGCAGGTTTTCTATTTTAAACGCTCCTGTAATTTTTGGAATATATGTGTTAGCAAGTAAAGGTTTTCTTTGGGATAAAAGGGGTTTATTGTTTAATTTACCACTAGCATTTAAAACATTTGAGGGTAAGGAAGTAAGTATAAGTCATCCTCGGATTTGTTACGCTTTTTAACAGAGAGAAGAAATTGAGTTATAATCTCACCATTCCATCAATTTAAAAAATGAAGTTACTGGCCACAAGGATCATGCAAATACCATTATTTAAACATGCAAACAGACAAAAATGAATGTGCAAGACAACTGCTGGGTACGTATCTACCAAAACATGTGCAGCAAGCCAGGGGAGCCAATTTCTGCTCAAATGAGAATGGAAATTGCAAACAAAAACAGCACATACATGTTTGCCAAGAGGAGAACAACCTGCTGTCCTGAAAGCTTAAAATGACTTTAAGAAGCACTGGATAACAAACAGCTGAGAGATAGGACTCAAAGTATCCCCCTGAGTGAGAAGAATATACTGAAGACTCCAGCTGTGCCAGGTACAACACTCTGAACAGCCGGTAATTCCATTTTCTACCTGTTCATTGTTTTGGATTGGAACTCTTTCATAAAGCTGCAGTTTCAGAAAGATATGTTGACTTCAAATTTCCATTTCAAACAACCATTAAATTTCTTAAAGAAATACTTTGCTTCAGCAATTTTCAAATTATCATTCAAGCTTTTCATTCCTTTTTTTTTTTTTTTCTTTGTAATATTCTGCGAAAAAGGGGTGGGTTTACTTTTATTAATTGACAAAAAAAGGCTTTATTAAAAAAACTACAAAAACCCAAACAAGCCAGCCAGGTCAGAGAATAGCCTTCTCTATCCCTGCACCAGGCTGCACACCATGTGGTGCAACTGCAGCAGTTAGTGGCCAGCTGCTTCCTTCATCACAGCCTTGGTAGCCACACTGCTGGAAGCAAGTCAAGAGAAGATAGAGGCAAGCACATGGCAGGGCCATATGGCTCAGGGTTAGAGGTTAGCTCTGAGCCACAGCAAGAAACTGCCAACCCTGCTGAGCTCCTAAAGAGAGCACGTCCCATCTGATCATCGATACTCAACAACCTCCCCAGCATTCCCCACACAAACCCCAAATCCACACATCTCTGATAGGCACAAGTGCCATCCAACTACAACAGAGTGGCTGGGACATAGAACAATATCCAGAAAGAGCAAAGGGAACAATTATCAGCTGCTGTTTAAGAACCAGCTTGCTTTCTGTCAACCTAGCTGCGTTGGATGCTCCAGCGGTGTTGGGGTTTGCTGTATTTCTGGGAGAAGCTGGAAAAGATGCCGTTTACTGTAGACTGAGAGGTCTCCCTGAAAATATTCCCTCCAAATTCTCTACCAGAGCACACGAAGAGGCAAAGGCAAGCAGTGGAACTGGGATCTGCCCCCACTCCAACCTCCCTGCTAGGTCTGGGCGAGCAGGTCCACAATCCCCACTTCTCAGAATGGATTAATGTAAAACTTTAAGAATGGCAGGGTAGACAGGCTTCTTGTCTCCTTCCCTGACCATGACTGGGATTGCTTGCTCAGGAGACCTTTGCAGATACGCAACTCTAGAGAGGCAGCCTTAGCAGAATTCCATTTTCACTGGATGCAGCTAAGTCTATCCAACACACTAAAAATAGAACATGCTCAAAGCATTACTGTCCAGCTCCATTGAGGCAATTTGGCAAGTCCTAGAAATCCATGCAGCAGTATCACAATCAAAAAGGGACGAAGGAAGAAAAGCACTTACGCTGGAGCTCATGTGCCTGACCACATCTCGAGGGACCACTGAGCGATCTTCAAGCTTCAGCTAAGGAGAGAAAGAGAGATTGGCTTTAGTGACCCCAGATGATACTCAGTCAGAAATAACATGACAAATACAAATGCACAGTATCCCAACCCTCCAGACCGAGGAGGATTGCAGCGGAGGATGGTGAGGCGCTTCCATACACAGCGTTAATCCCCTTGGCACATTTGCGAAATCCAGTTGACAGATCTGACATCAGTAACCAGGGGATCCATCCACAACTGTGCTCTAAGTCAGCAGACACATCAAAAAGGGTGCAGACATTGACTCATTCATCCCCTCAAGTCTCCCTCTTCTCTTCCTCTGCCTGCACCACGCATCATTTCCTACCCACATCCAGTCTATGTAGTACAGAAGACACATCACACCACAGTTCTGTGTCTCATCCTGCACGCTTTTCACCCAAGATACTCCCAAATATCTGTGGAAAGCCTGTTTGGCCCGGGACACAAAGCAAGGTCCTGCACAGTAAGAAGTCTTGGCTGGCAGGGGAATAGGTGACAAATCCACTGGAGCAAGCATTTGCCTTGAAAAAAAAAAAAAAGGAAAAGAAATGGCTGTTTCTGCACTTAGAAGCTCTCAGGTACATGCAGGTAACAAAACATCAATAAGACCATGGATAAAGTCAAAGCACTGCTTATTCCAGCTCTTGCTAAAGCACTTGCTGGCAAAGAGCTCGTTCTGGCAACAAAGGATGTGGTTGGACCATCCTTACTTACCCTACAGCAGCTCACACAGACCTCTGGGCACCAGGAGTGTTACTGGAAAGGGAATGTATAACTTGATGAATCTCCAGTGATTAACCAAGTGATGCCCTTCAAGAAGTGGCCCCTTCATCCAGCTGTTTCAGTGACCTCAAGACTACTTGCAGGCTATTATTTCATTAAGTGTTTTCAACAAGCTTAAAACTACCAAGTACAGCTGCCATTGAATACACTGGAATGCTACATGAGGGATAATGTCCTAAGGGAGTCCACAAGACTGAACTCCAATTTCAGGCTTGTTCAGCCTCCCAGTAACTCAGCTAAAATCTCCCTCTGCTGAACAGGGAGAAGCCTCATCTGCATTTCAGTGGTCCAGAAGTCATTTGCATTGGTACATCACTCTGAGCCCTGCAAACACACTCATTACACACCCCGTGCTCTGGGAAGCGCCACATGAATGCACCGTCAGGGACAGAGCCTCTCTCGCATCTCACTTCCAGAACCCACCGTGCCGCTACTGCCGCATCCCTGGCTTTTCCTTGTTCATCACCAGCCTGAACTCCACTGTGCTTTGTCAGCATTTCATCCTAACCCACTCCCTGGCTTACAGCCTGCTTTACTAAATTAGACAAATCTATAATCCAAGAACAGGATCCGGCATCAAACCAAAGGACCTGAGCATTTATCATCTTCTCGATTGCGTGTTTCAGCAAGAGAGGAAGAGACCCAGCCAGCCAGGCTTTTAGACCCAACTTCTGGAGTCAGAACCACACTGGAGTGGGAAACCTGAAGCCCACAGCCCATTTCCAGATTGTAGAAGTGTTTTCACTGCCTCCCACATCCCACTGCGGTATATAGATAGACATCAATTTTTATACAGCTTTCTAAAATTATTTGTTAAAGTAAGTACTCTATAGGCAGCCTTTTGAAATCCAGCATCAGGCTGCAACATTCCCATTCCAGGAAGTACTCGAGCGTGAGCAGCAGTTCGGGTATTGTAACTTTTCTCACTGCACAGCTCCAAGTGTATGATGATACTTTCATTTCAAAATGCATTAGCGCTTAAATTGATGCATTATGTTTCAACACATCATACTGTTCCCTACGATGCAGCCTCTGAAGAACCCGGACCATCAAGATGATTCCATGTTACCCAGCAGCAGCAATATCTCTAGGTTAGTCAATGCTGGTAAATCACAGAAGCTGTAAATCAGCAGCATTCCCATTTTGTGATCCTTCCTCAAGAATATAATCATACAAATTCTTCCCAAAGCAAAGTATAAAGCTTTCTCTACAGGGGGACTGACTATATTTAACCTATTTTCAGGTCTCTCAGTTTATAAAGGCGGCACAACTATTTTCAGCTTCATGTGCTAGACCCACCTGTCTCAGTCGCAAGGAAAAGCAAGCCAAGGAGTAGGCAGAATGCCAGCATCAACAATAAATACTTCACAGGTCTGTCATGTCACAAAAGACTGTCAAAACCCACAAGAAACCCAACCCGAGTAAGCTGGAATGGCTGTCGATGAACACAACAGTTCAGTCATTCCTCCTGTCCCCTGGTACACCCAGAGCGATGCGATGGACAGCCCCCTCCCTCAGCACCGAGGGAATTCTGTTGCAGAAGCACTTTTAAAATAGGTCCTCACGGCTCAGCTGCTATATTTACCTCTATGAAAGTCAGTATTAACATGGCTGGGTTTATGTTCTAGCTATGTGCCTCAGTAACAGCCTCAAGAATGAGAAACAGCAGTTTCCCAGGGATGCTCAGAGGAGTCCCATGCCCCTGTATGCCAAGCTGGGCTCCCTCCTCAAATGCAAGATGCGTTTTGTGTTGCCTTTTTAAAAAATAAATTCACTATTACAAACATTAAATAAGGCAAACCAAAGACACTCATCACTGCACACACATTTTACCCTGGTGAAGAGGGATGACACACCCAGCCTGGGGTCAGTTATGTTCCTTAGGGCCTTGACTGCAAAAAGAAGTGGCAGAATAGCTCTGGCCCCCCTTTTTATTTCCTTTGCTATTCAGATGCCTGAATCAGTGCCTGAGCTCCACAGCAAATTTACTCATCAAATGGCACCAGCTGCAATCTAGAGAACACCTGATACTTCAGCAGGGCTGATGATGCACTCAAACCACACACAGCAGGAGGGGTACACAAATTCTGATTTTCTGCATAGAGAACAAGCACCAACAGGACCACGTTCCCCTTCCCAGCTGAGTCATCTCACCTCAAATGAAATAAGGGAGCCATCGGGGTTCACACCTGGAACTGGGCAGACTGGGAAAGGACAGACATTTCCACTGAGCATGAACTCATTAAGCCTCGGGAGCTTTCTGCTTTCATCCACTTGCCTAATTTTTTATTACAAACTTGTAATTTGAAACCAAATCTTTGTGGTTTGGGTTTTGTTTGTTTAAATTAACAGCAGAGGTTGAGAGAGATGTCTGTGACAGAAAACTGGATCCTCACTTTAGCAAACAATTTGGCAGTGAGGTGTAAACATCTCTGGGCAGGGGCGGGTTAAACTCCCACTGTAACTCCCTGGGTTTAACCTCTCAACTCCATTGAACAAATGCAAGATATGGTTCCGATTTTCCTCTCCAACAACTCCCTTCTGACAAGGGCTCAAAATCAGAGCAATTTACTTTGATGATCTGGACTAGCCACCAGTGCCAAGCATTGTGGCAGGTAAATAAGCAACAATCACTTCTGAAGTTCAGTGGCAAATAATAGAGGAGTCGCTGAGATTGATAAAGGGACAACTAGCCCTGGTTGGTGTGTATCCAAACAAACCGAGTACTCGGTGGTGGCATAAATCTCTGGTCACTCTCTGCAAACCTAAAGCAGAGCTTACATTCACTAATTAGCAATTCGGGTTTGCTTGTAACATCATTGGTACCCAACAGTGGACAAAACCACTTCCACACAGGCTCCAGCTACCAGTGTCACCAACCCCCAGAATGTTTTATCCAACAAAGGAGAAAGGGCAACACATTCATGCTTACTGCCAGCACATCCCTTCCTTTCCTATTCCCACACAGTTTCTTTTCTGCATGGGGCAGGAGTCTTGGTATTCCGCTTTAGGAGAAACAGAAGGTGGTAACTCTGCCTGCAAATAGCATTTTGGTTTGCTACTGCCACACTGCACTCCAGGTGGGCAATGTTGTCACAGGAGGTAGCAATGGACAAACTGTCCCCTGCTCCAAACATCCTAAGAACAGAAGCTGGGAACAAGTTTCAACACAGAAGGGAACCTGAACGGATCAACCCACAGTCCTTGGCTGGTCAGCCTCAAATATGCCAGGACACACATTCCTTCAGAGGAGCTGACTGCTCCGTGTTGCAGGTTCAACCCACACTGGGACACCAGGAAGGATGGGAAACCTTGGCACTGTGACTCAACACTCAGCTACACACCGATTCTCGGGAGCACACCTTTCACCCGGATCAGTCATGGCTTTACAGCTGCATTTCTGCTCAGCTGCCCAGCAACAGAGCAGCCCTCCCTGGCTGCGGGAGAGGGCACCTGATCCAGTATAATGCCTGCCAATGCCAACTCCCAGTGTTAAAGTTCATGCTTGGCCAGTACTGTCTTAGATTCTGGAGCACAAGTCTGCAAGCAGCAGCTGAGGGAGCTGGGGGGGCTCAGCCTCGAGAAAAGCAGGCTCAGGGGGGACCTCTTCCTTCTCCACAACTCCCTGAGAAAAGTTGTAGCCAGGTGGGGGTCGGGCTCTTCTCCCAAATAACAGGACAATAGGAAGCAGCCTCACATTGTGCCAGGAGAACTTTAGACTGGATATTAGGAAAACTTTCTTCATCAAAAGGGCTGTCAAGCTGGCACAGGCTGCCCAGGGCAGTGGCAGAGTCACCATCCCTGGAGGGATTTAAAAGGTGTGCAGCTGTAGCACTTGGGGATACCATTTAGTGGTGGGCTTGGCAGTGCTGAGTTAAAGGTTGAACTCAAAGATCTTTTCCAACCTTAAGAACTGCAGTGTCTGACCAATAAAGAATAACATATGCTCAAGGGTGAGAGCGTGGTCCCACAGCCTCTACCTCCAACACAATCACTGTGGTGACAGCATCACTTTCTATTCCAGACACATTCCGAATTTCATCCTCCAAAACAAGAGCTCTGGAAATAAGCTCATACAGATGGAGGAGAAAAAGCAGCACACACACACTGGTAAACTGGTTATAAAAATGAGAATACAAGGCACAACAAGAAAAATGCAGGAAACCACAATGCTGGAGATGAAACTCTGCATTGACCTGAACTGCTGTATGATGGTTGAGATGTTTATCCAATTGAGTCAGAAGTGAATTATCTACTATGAAAGCTGCTTCTGCCTCTTGAGTTAAATGAGAACTTGGCCACCACAAGGGCAGGGAGGCCAGGCTGTGACCTGCACAGACCTGTCACTTCTATTCAGTCTGGGCTACTTGTCCATCTCACAGGTCCCAACCCTCCCCTTGTACATCTTGTGTAACTGATCTCATTTAAAGCACTGCTCCCAGGCTCTGTGCCTACAGTTGTAAACAAAAAGTAAAAAAGAAGAAATTACTTGCAATTTTGTGAAGCCTATTTTGAACTCTCTCAATGGGACTAAGAAAGAAGGTGTGAGGGGAAAAATAATAATGCCTTTCAGATGTATTACCATTTCATGGCCTCCTTTTTAGTCAAGCCAAGGTTTTATCCACAGAAAACATACCACACTTGTCTTTTTGTGACAATGGACAAACTTTGTGATGGAGGAGACATGAACTAGGTACCTGATTTCTGTCCAACACCAACAGTTAGAACTTTAGACTCACACCGATGGAGGGTTTTTTTTAAACTGCAATGGACAGTTCTCCTGGCAAGTCAGTATCTGAATCTGTTCTGGAGTTAAAAATTAACTCCCTCCCTGGGACATTCCTCCAGGGTCACCAGGACTGTCAGTGTCCTACAATCCCCACATTAGCATTTTGTTTTGAACGGACAGCACCTACCTGAGAGCTTGGAAGTTGCCATGGAAACTTGTAACATCAATGCTCAGAAGATGAAGAAATCCACAGGTTAAGAGCAAACCACAGGGAAAACAACTACTGCAGCAACAGGTAACAGGGCACCACAGAGCTCTCCAAACCTCAGTACCGCACTCCATAACCAGCTAAAGCTAAATCCAAATGCCTGGTGCTGGGAAAGGTAAAACCTTGCTTCATTGAGCTGACAGACAGGCTCCTTTGGAGGGATTTTGAAAGACCTGGACAGCCTCTCAGCACCTGAAACAGGACATATGTACCATAGTTCCCACGCCTGGTTTCTAAACCTGAAAGCAAATAAATCCTTTTCTCCAGTCCTGAAGCTGTGACTTGGAAACCTCCACCAGATGCACTGGTTTGTGACTGGGACTACCGCCAGGCTCTTACTGGAAGTTAAGAGGAAACCTCCTTACTACATGAAGCAGCTCCTAGCCACCACCAGCTCCAGCCCCAGGCACTAGGAGAAAATGAAGCAGCTCCAGAGCTGCCTTGGCACTGGAATGGCTGTGGGATGGGTGCTCATGGAAGTGTGCAGGAGGGAGCACAACTGGCAGCAGCCAACCCAACTCAGCATCCCTCAGTTCTTATTTTTTTAACTCTAAGGTCTGATTACACACCCCAATTCACTTCAGCTAAAATAGTAGTGTAGTGATCAACTCAACACAAGCTGTTTTTATTTTAAGTCTAGATGAGGTGTCTGAAAAAGCAAGTCAGCTGTCCAAATATAGCATGGATACACCAAGTTAGATGACAAAGGTTCAGAAATTCAACGACCCAGAAGATCGGAAGCCAAGATATTTTAATATCTTTTCAGTATCAACACATCACCAATGGAATCACATACTACTCTTGGAAAAATATGTTCCATATCCAAAGTTCACTTCCCGTTAAAGACTTCTGTTACATCAATCAGATTGCATGGCACATGAGCAGTTGTAAAAAGCAAGAAGAGAGAAGATAAAGCAACAGCAGAGAATTCCCTGGAAGCTCAGATTTGGTTCACACTGTGACATTTGAAGTGGCACATGTTGCTTCACTTCTAACTGGAGGTTTCCAACCATGCTGGGTTTTTATGGGAAAGAAAGATGGGAGAATGGGACAGAAGACAGATGACTAGAAACTTAAGACTCCTGAGAACTAAAATTCTACTACCCAAAAGAGCTGACCAATGAGCTACACAATACAGAGGGTTTTAAAAACAACCCTTGAGGGATTGCAGCTGCAAAAAATATTAAAATAAATCTTTTGCACTGATTGGTACAAAAGTTCTGCCTATGACACCTCCTGGCTACTCCTACATGGCAGGCACAAGTAGTCTGTGGCTCTACCAGACAAAAAATTCAAAATCTGCTGGAGACAGGAGGCTGTGGAGATTCCTGCATTACTTACAGAAGAACTACACCCTTCTGGGGCAAGGTCTAAACTTTTGCCTGCACAGGTGTTAAATGTCAGAGTGGTACGTGGCTTCCAGCACCACCACAGAACAGAGCTGGTCACTGCTCTGCCACATAACTCATACCTTTAATTCATAGAATGGTTTGGGCTGGAAGGGACCTTAAAGACCATCTTGTTCCAACCCCCCGCCATGGGCAGGGACACCTTCCACTATTCCACATTGCTCCAAGCCCTGTCCAACCTGGCCTTAAACACATCCAGGGATGGGGCAGCCACAGCTCCTCTGGGCAACCTGTAGACACACGGAGATTTTTACCCATTTTACTTTAGTATCATTCTGTATTTTCGTAATATCATGATAATGCTTGTCATCTGAAAGCACTCCAAGAATCACAAAAGGAGAAAATATTTAAGAGTTACTTAAGAATTGCATCAGGAGATTTAAAAAATTGAAATTGTTCAATATGAACAACTGAACTAACTCTTAAAAACCTTGAGTGACTCGGGAACACACAGTTCCATTTGGTTTGGTCAAAGCAGGGGAAGGACAGTGAGCAGGATCTTTGTTTCCTGTATTCTGTGCAAGAGTCCAAAAGCTTGTTCATGAGGCTGCTCTGGGCAGTGCAAAACACCCCTCTGTGATAGGTCAGGTTGATGATTAACTTCAGGTACAGGAAGGACAGAACCGGGGTGAGCAGTGGGGGTGCTAAAATGTTCCCCTGATCTGAAATAAATGCTTTAAAACACTTCACAGAGGCTAAGATGAAACCAAGACAGCTTTGCATCGCAGCAGCTCTACCTGCAGGCAGTCACCTGATCACAGATTACAATTCTTTTGTTCATGCAACCAGCAGCTCTGAATCTGCCAATCATCCAACACTCAGCACATCCACAGCAGTACAAACTAAGATTCACCACTAAGCCAACTCCAAGTAGTGCCCGTTACCTGCAAACTACTGTGGATTGATTCTACAGTTTGAACATAACATTTTTTTCAGAAAACAAGAAAAAGGCATGGCCTAAAGCAGAATTTCTGAATTAGCTCATGAAGATTCCATCAGTGGTAGGGATGAACACAGCAGTTTCCAGCCCCAGGCCAGCACACACTGCTCTGAAATACACTTGCCTGTCGCCAGCTGAATGTCTACAAAACTCTAAACCCCCTGCACTAAGGGAACATGATTTTTTTAACTAATTACACACAAACTGCATCCAGGGCTGCCAGAGCCAGGCAGCACCTGCCATCATGTAGAGTCGCTGAGTCAACACCAAGCGAGTTCATGGCAGGCAGCAGAAAAGTCTCTGCAAGACCCACAGGAGACAAGGCAATCTGAAAAAAGAGAACCAGATCACTGCCTCCACATCACCATTCCCTTTTGACACTGCTAGAGGTGCAGGGAGGCTTGTAACACAGCAGCTTCAAAAGCCAGCTGTGTCATTAGTTCTGATAATCTCCCAACGCTGCGGAGCCTCCCTGAGGACCTGCAGCTCTCGTAAGACAAAGTGACAGCTCTGTAATTTGCCTTTATGACATATTACAGAGACACAGAAACCTGAAGTCACTCAGTTGAGTCCCTTCCAACTTCAGGCTGAAGCTTCCCGAGCCTGCCCTATTTTCACATCTACCTGCAATGGACTTGTAGCTACTTTTGTTCCTGTCCATATTTCTGACCACACAACCTATTGTTTTTTATTTTTAGCCTCCATGTTATTTTTGGGTAATAAAGTACAAAACTCCTTCCACAGCAAAGGTCCTTCAGTCACAGCCAAACAATGCAGGATCTTCCCCTCCTCCGAACAAATATCACCTCGGAGCCTTCTGGAAGAAAGACACTGAAAGATTCTACTTTCCTTTTCCAAGAGGTGGAATTCAGTTAAAAAGTCTGAAAAAATCACTGGATGAAACAAAAGTTCACTGTGATTATAACGTGGGTAAATGCTGTGCTTTGGAGCAGAAGGATCTGGCTTTAACAGAAATCTTTTGCTAAGCAAAAGTAAATCTTCTACTTGGATTTCCCTTGTCCAAGAAGTATTATTTATTTTACTGGCAACAAATCACTTCTGTGGCTCTGCATATTTACATGACATTTTGGAAAACGCTACAACACAGATTCCCCGGCCTGGTGAACGCACCACTCTGGAAACAAAGTACAAGGCAGTAATTCAAGGGAAGGAAGATAAGACAACAGGAAGGTTACTGGGTTGTTATTATTTAAAGGAAAAGAAGTAGGTTTGGGAGCATTTCCCAGAAGAGAGAAAGTGGTTGGGAGAGAGGAGGATCCTGGAAGTAGACAAGCAAAGCTGCATAAACAACAGCCGCTCTCAGCTCTTCAGTATCCTCAGCCTCACTTTTCTATCTGGTGTGTAAATGCTGAACACCACCACGCACCCACATGTGTCAGCCTGGGTTAAAATGCCTGAAAAAGGGGTAAAGCAGAAAAGACAACCTGGTACCTAAAGAAAAAAAATTACAGAAAAGTTTGGCTTCAGCCAACCTTGTCATCAAGTGCTGTTTGTTCAAACAGTACATTCCATATACTCACTCCCATGAACCAATAACCAGGACTTTCATCTGGGAACACAATCAAACCCTGTGCGTGCAAAAAGGTTTACAAAACTTTGGAGGAAAGAAAAGTAATAAAAAAAAAAGTAAAAATAATTCAGAAAGTATGAACATAATGATGCTCAGCATAAAGATATAGAAGGGTAAAGTTTAAAAGTGCATGGCTATGACTAGAAAATATGTAAAGAGCTTTCAAGAGAAGATTTAGTGACTAGGAAGTCACTTAGAGTCCTATGGGGAATCTTTCAAAGATGTCCCCAGTTACAGAATTTAATCTAAATGTTGGATTTTAATTCTTAGCAGCAGTTTATAGTAAAAAATGATCTGCCTTCTCAGTGTTTACAGTTCTTGCCTCATGTACTCAGTCTTCTGGGTACAGCAGTTCTGGGAACATCAACTGTTAAACAGAAAAGGCAAAAGGATCGTCTCCAGGTGCAATGTCCCAAAAGCACTGGGATTATTACAGGACACCCTCTTCTATCTTCTTACAGGGAGATGGCTGATTAAAAGCAATACTCTCCTACCACCTCTGCCTAAGTATTTGAGGAAAGCTTGACCAAGAGCAGTGCTCCAGCACCAGATGGCACTGTTACCTGAGGAAAACCGCAGGAGACCAGAGTTACAGGCACGGGAGAAGCTGGTTGGAAGCAGTAAGCAGGAACATGGACAACATTTTGCCTATGCATCAGCCAGCACTGCTCACAGAGGCTGCCTCAACGCTCCCGCAGTAAAACCTCACCCAAAGCACAGATCAGAGCCAGCAACCCGCAGGAAGAAAACTGCTGTGAGGAGCCCAGCAGCTCCACAGACCCCCAAGCCCAGTGTGTCAGGAGATGCCTGGTTCCAACAGGACTTAAGGAATGGCTGCAGAGACCCTGGCGAACACCTGACCACGCAGGTGAAAGCAATGGCTGTGCTGCTCTTTTGGCAGCATCTGATAAGGTCTAAGGGAGATGCATTTGACTGCTAGAAGAAAATCTCCTGAGAAGCTCACACGGATGCTGACACCATCCAGTGTGACAGGAAGAAGAGAATCCCATTTCAGCCTCCAGTCTGGATTCCCAGGATTCCCAACAGTCCACTGTTTTAACTTGCCAATTAAGCTGTGTTCCTCCTTGTGTGCAAAAATAGTCTGTCCAGTAGCTCTTACATTTACCTGAAGCAAAAGAATTCCTCAAATTGCTGCTTTGGGAGGGAGATGGCAGTTATTATGCAACAGGTTTTCCAGGTTCTTGCTGGACCTGGATGGATAGAGATGCCATCTGGACAGCATCAGCGGCACAGAAATTAGTCACTGGCCGCTCTGAGCCGCATTTGGGGCATACTGCCAGGTCTGGAGGAAAGAGTGGGGCTGCTCAGACCTCCATCTGCCTTTCCAGAGGACAAAAAGGATGCTATGAGGAAATCCGTGTGACCGTTGCTGGCCAATTCACTCCCAAGGCACAACAGGTGTGCCTCACCTTTCTACATATTTGAGAGTAGGAATAAAGAGTGTATCCACAAAAAATATTCCTTTGCTCCACATTCCTGAAGCAAACCAGGGTGGGCTCTTTTGCTGAGCCAAACTGGACTCTGCTGGGTTGGTGGTAACTCTGTGCTAGGGCACAAAGCATCCTCCCTCCCCTTGCAGTCGGGTCAGCAGCGTGCAGGAGAAACTCCTTATTAGTCCACAGCAAAAAATCCACCTTGCAAAAACTGCCAGGGAACAACAAGAGGGAGACATATCAACAGAAAATCACCGTGTCTGCTTTCCAGCTGGTTAGCTCATTTGCTGCTGCTGTGAATACAAACCAGCCATTTAAATTAGCTTCTAATTGTTCACAATTATTCAGACACAGCATAACCTGCAAGCAGGAAGACGTCAGGCAAGTAGGAGAGAAAGAATGGTTTCAGATGCCTTAACAAGATTCACATATTCATGCCTTGCAAGTCTCACAGCCTGCCATCTCCAGCAGCGCTGCCTCTCTCACAGACCCCCAGATGTACGCTTGGCATTGCAGAGGAAGGAGATAATCCATGGGTGTTTCTACACTTCAGGTTTCTACTCTTTCTTGCTCCCATTTTTGGACTGGTTCAAAAATTAAACCAATAATATTTTGGTCTACCCCAGTCGTTCACAGTCTGCACACACAGGCAGTTTGAGCAACACTATTTATAAAGCTGCTTAAAATTCTGGACACAGCCAGAGCTCTTTGATAGGATGTCAGCCATGCGACACCCGAACGTAGGAGGTTGACACAGGATGGTTAGTGTAATACAGCCCACTCTCCTTTCCCTTTCTTTCACCCAGAGCCTCCACTACCACCCTCACAGGAGTCCCTTCCCCCACAGACAGCAACGTTTCACAATTGCTGCAATTTTCTCTCCTAGGAAAGAGGGAAGATATTAGCGTGTTATCCTTAAATCCCTGGTGTGCCTGTTTTAGTTTCACATATGAGACCCAGCACAAGTCCAGTCTGCAGGTCAAATTACTTTAGGGGACTGAATCCAGACACGTCTTAAAGACAAAATTCCCTCACATTCAGCCCTGTTTGGATCCAGAGGCAGAGCACTGCCACCGAGCCAAAACACTCAAATAGGTCTAGGAACTTCAGCAAATTTCATAAACCTGAGCAAGAGTATTTTATCAAGTACAGAATCTCCTAGAGGAGACAAAATAACCCTGAAAAGCAATGTATAAATAGCTGTAGCTGAAAGCACAGCAAATGCTGTGTCATGCCACATTCCCAAGTCAATCCCAGGCAGTGAGCGCGTGAAGCTGCCCAGCCTCCCTTGTACCTTCTCCGAGTTTCATGCCTGCTCTGGAATCAGAGCATCCCCCTGGAGAAATATTCCTGGTTGATCTCACATGCAGAACACACTCCCCAAACACACTGCAGTGCCTCAGTGCTCTGTTACATGGGAGGAATGCTGCATGGACAGACAGGCTGCCTGCAGCCTGAGGAGAAGAGGGAGGGCAGTGGATTCCAGAGGCAGATCAGGACCTGGCTAGCTTAGCTGAGAAATGCAGGATGCTCAGGCTGGCCTTGGGGGCAGTTTCAACAGCCAGTGATTAAGAGCACTCTGGGGACACTCAAATTTAGCTGACAAGGAAACCAGTGGCACTGTCTCCTCCTGGGGACACAGCCAGGGCAGAGGTCTGGGGTCACCCACTCCCTCCTGGCACAGAGCAAAGGCAAACACTGCTTTAAGAGGTACAATGGCCAATGCTTGCTCCAAGGCAGAGCAAGCATTCTGCAAAGGCTTCCTGTTAAATAACACGCCTTCTGAGCCAGCTGTACCCATAGTTAAGTCAGACATTGCTTAAAAAAAAATAATCAAAGCCTTTACATTCAGCTGAAGCAACCTCTGGAATGCTAGAAAGAATCCACCCAAAATTCAGTGACAGTGTGGGTACCCCGTGCATGCATTTATTTCTGATAAACAGCAAAGCCACTCCCCCAGCTCACACTGCAGAAGAGTGTGTGAATGCTACTGGGACAATGCAGCACAATTGCATCACTGCCCAAAAAACCTCAGCTGCATTTTCTATTCACTGAAAGAGTTTCAGTTATCCCCCCCACACATAAATGCTGTATTGGCCATTACAAAGAGGAGGAACAGCCCTTGCTGAATCCATACGCCAAGCTACAGAAGCCCAGTTATTTAACGACTGGATTTCTGCAACCCCTGCACTGTAACATCCCTTTCTGCGAGGGGTGGATCCACCACCTGCGGAACGGCTGGGGGAAGACTAAAACATCTCCCAGCCACAGCAGGTTTAATTTCACCGCCTTCTGCTTGTGCACTCTATTATAAAAAAGCAACCAACCTTCAATTCCTTTCAATAAATCTGAGAAAAATCTCAACAAGAACTGGTGACAGTTATGATACAATAGGGACAGAAATATAAAAGCCCTGCAGAGTCTGACTTAATATCCCTGGAGCAAAGCCTTGTTTCTCCCCCCTTGCACAGATAAGTCTACTGGAGTGACTTTTTCTTCCTTCCCATCTCAGCCAGAGCACAAAGCTTTCAACACCATATTTAAAACTCATCAATGTCATCATACAACACTCCTGTATCATTTTGCCTTCGGGTGTCTTCTTGGCTGACTTCTAAACCATTTACTGTAAGCTCTCCAGATTTCTGCCAGCAGCCCTGAGACAACACAGCATTTGCCCAGCAGAACATCCAACATCTGCATGGAAACACCACTCTCCTCTCCACATTACTCCGCAGGTTCAGTTATTCAGCAGCATATTTGAAGTGACAATAATTCAAGGTTATAGCTCGGGGAATCTTCTTTTCTCCCCATCTCTTCCTTGGGAACTAAGCAACCAAGCAGCACATCTAGAGATGGCTCACAGAACTCAGCGAGCCCCTGGTGTAAGTAAACACTTACAGCAGTGGCACAGGAACCACAGGAGCAATCAAGCCAGATGTTCCCTAGTTTTGTACAATGTACACACAGCTCCCATTTTAACCCTGCTTGAAGGTAGACTATTAAGTTCTCCTCTACACAGCTTTTAAGGCAAAATCCTTTCCATGTGCATTCATCCTTGCCAGAGTGGTTTTCCTCTGGACATAACATACAGACAGCTACGAACTTCCTGTAGGAATACATCTTTATGCTCCTCTGCTCTGCACTGGCTCTACAGCCCAACAGCTATAGAGCAATCACAAATTACTGGGAAAAAATATTTCCCAGGATACTGAAATGCAGTTTTCAAGGAAGGCTTATGTGTTTAGGAGACCCAGCATCTGAAGAGTCCTCAGGGGAGTAACATACTTCTAGACCAACCAGGAAGCTGTGAAATATTCCATTTTTAACAAGAGGAGTGTTTTCAAGAGACCTGGAACTGCCCCTTCACTAAAAACATTTCTGAAAGGTCACCTCTTAACAGGCGAGCAAGGGGAGACTGACTGTTAGCAGAACTCGCCTCACAGCTGACTATTTCCCCATAAATGTCAAAGACTAAAGCCTCAGAATTTTCCAAACTGGGGTTTAAAACTGTTTTAAGGGATGCTTTGCTGCATCCTTCACCTTGCATATAGATCAGGAAGCTGCTCCTAGCAGGAAAATGTCTTTAGTGTCTTCTTGGCCCAATGTCACAAACATCACACAGCAACATCACCTGTAAGGTATTTCAATGCAGAGCTGGTTAGAGAAGATGCTAAAATAGCATTGGGAGATGTCCTGTTTGACTTGGAAACTTCGTCAAACGTTTCACACTTACGAAGTGCATTTGGTCCCCTCCTGCCCTTCCCACCCCTCCTTCAGATGAGCCAGCTCAGCCTAAGTTCTGAGATGAGCCAAGGTCTTTCACCTAAAGCACCTTCACTGCCTCTGTGGACTCTCTCAGGTATAATCTGACTGGATGTAAACAGCTCTACTGAGGATGCCCTTAGAGGAATAAGTGCTCACTCCAGGCAGCACAAGCAAAAAACAGTAAAAGCCTGTTTGGCCAAAGTCAGCAGTTCTGTCTCCAAATGGCCACATGGCCAGGCAGTGCGAGGCTGTTTTTTCCCCCCTCTAAAAAAAGCATCCAGAGCACCTTTCAGAGCAGAAAGGCACCAGTTCCTAGCACAGATGCGATACTTGCTGTTAGCACCGTACCTGTGCTAACAGCAAGTATCTTAACCAAGAAGAAAAAGTACTGAGGACAAATGATAAAGCTAATCCATTACAAAGCCACCGATCCCTGTCCCTGCAGTGGCTTGACTCCAAGCGCATGCTTTGTTCATCTGGATGCCTTTGCATCTACACACCAAACAATAAAAACAGTCTAGTGAACAACTAATCAATAGTCTCCTCTGCAAAATAAATTTTACCTTCTTAAGCCAAGTCTGTTATCCTTGACAGCAAGCCCCATATTTCCTGAAACTGTAATTCACTTGATGCCTACTTCCTAAAATTACCTTTTTTGAGGATATATTGCTACACACATATACAGCAGGTAAGTGGGTATTTTGCTTTAACACCAGACTCTGTTATGTGCCATATACATAACACGTTCTTTGCTTTAATGACTTCAGCTATAACAGAGGGATTTCAGCTCATCACAACCCCAGTGAAACGCTGAGCCATAAACACAGGTAGAGCAGATTTGCAAACACTATAAAAATACCCTCGCAAGATGATTGAGAGGGCTCTGCTCCCCTGACAGCTGGAGCAGTGCTCTGCCTCTTCTTCCTCTTCTGAAAAATGGAGGTCGACTGAACTCTGCCTTTATCCAGCACTGCCAAAATGTCACAGTGAGGACTGTCCTGAAAAGCCTTGAAACAGGGACAAAGCTGCAGGCCTGTGACTGAGGAAAGGAACGACTGGACAGCAGGTTTCAGAGTTGCTGAAAAGTCACATGGCGTGAACTGAACGGCATTAGCACAACCGTAAGCAGAACTGCTCCGAGGTGCTGAGCCCCAGCCATGTTCTGGGAAGGATCCATGGGTTGATAAGCCTCAGGCTGCATTATATGGCCTGTCATTCCTAATTAAACACACAAACTAAGTTCCTCCTTAAAACTGCCCCTGCTCATTAATTGCCACTGTACACTACTCAGATGTGGCAGGCTCCTGAACAGGAGATGTAACCTCCAGCAGCAACTCCAACCAAGTCACACGAGGCACTGCCAGGACACTCTTATGCTTACAATAGTGATTTTTACTTGAAAAAGGTTGCTCAGCTTTGCAGGCATATGCAAGGTACTGTGCCATCAGCTACTGAAATGCAGCAGCACGGGGATTGAACATGGTACCTATGAAAAACCAGGTCTCTGTTAAACTGGGGACAATAACACACCAAGAAAATGGCACTTCTCCATGCAAAGGTGAACACTCTGCCTATACTCAAGTATCTACCCATGTACTCAAGATACCGTCAAGACTCAAAAATATGTTGAGTATACAGAAAAAGCCACAAAAGGGACACTTTTGCTAGGAATATGAAATGACCCACTGTATTCTTAGCACAAAATCCAGAAAGCAACTGATGCAGCAGAACCTTTAGTGAAAAGTCCTCAGCCACGAACATCTGCGTAACAACCACCAGCCTGAGGCTTCCTGCTGCCAATGCTGAGGCATTCCTCATCTTCCTGTCAGAATTTTTGGGGGATACAGCCCTTATCAGGTGTGCATCGGGTGGTCCCCTGCATGTTACAACACACATCTTTGCAACAGAGTCAAGGAGTGACCACAGAGTACCTTCTTCTCCAAACACAGCCAGCTTCCATCCCACTTAATTCCTCCATTTGGATTAATTTCTCATTACCCTGGAGCTCCGTGCCTGGCTCAGACTGCCATGGATGCAATGCTACCTTTATCCCATCAGATACTTAACGGGGCCTCAAACCTCCCTGCTCTCCTTTACCCTGGCCTCGGGCTCTGACACCAGAGAATTATGATTTGGACAGGGAAAATATGGCACACAGGAGGATGAACTGGTCAGGATGCCAACAGTAAAGCCTTAAGGATTGCATGTGCCATGGCATTTAGTAAGGCTGAAGCTACTGTTTCATTAGGCTTGCTTAATGAGTCATATTAAATAGCATATATATAAGAACAGGTTTTCTATTAGTGCAAGGACCTCACTGGATTATTGTGGTGAAATGCTGCCACTACAATGGAGTCTTTTTTCATTTTATATACTTAACCATGACCTACATTCCTTTGCTCAAAGGAGCCCCATCTCCAGAGGGAATGTGCCTCTTTAATCAGCTCCAGCATTTTTTCAGGGTTCAGCAGGGATGGATGGAGTGGCCTTATGTCTCTTCAGATAACACGGCTCACAGAAGCTCCAAGAGAGAGTGGTAAAAAAGCCACCAGGTTCAAATAATGGCAGGAAGCACCTGCAACTTGATCTGATGGGCACCCTTTGCTCCAGAGACCACTGGGACTGATAAACACCAAAGCCTCCACACACTCCCAGTGAGCCTGGCCAGCTGCTCTACCTTGTTGGATAAGGGCTTGTCTCCTGGAGAAACTGAAGTCAAGATCAGATTTGAAGAGGAAGACAAATTCAGGAGGTGGCTTTGGGGCACTCAGCAACCTCAACTTTTGTCTCCACAGGAAAGGAGCCTGTGAGCCATTAGTGAAGAGAACAGAGACAAGCAGACTTGTGGGTTGCATTAAAATACCAAAAAAAAAAAAGAGCAGCAACTCACATGTAAGGATTACACCTAATCCTTGTGTCCCAAAGTTCTGGGAAATTCAAACTGCTTTCAAGACACAGCTTCTACTCTCTACTAATGCAGAGCTAGCAAAAACCAACCCGCAAAACACACACACCCAACCCACCCTAAGAAAGTCCCCAAGAAACCAAAAACGAATCACAGAAAGTTCAAAAGAGAAGGAATTTGTGTAAAGCTGCTCTGGGGCAGGCAGCGTATCCAGGGAGCCAGGCCCATCCCTCAGGGCTGCAGCCTGAGCGCTCAGAGCTTCCCCTGGGCACACCAAGGACATGGACACAGTCTGTCAGCAGGGCATCAGGGACAGCAGCTCACACTGAGGTCATCGGGAATGCAACAGGAACTGAGAAAAGGCGGAAAAAGCACTGACAGAATAACACACCTCACTGCCACAGCCTTTGGGAAACACATTTGAGCAGTGCATTCCCCCCATTGGGACGTGCTTCAGAACTAATGTTTTTCAATCCCATAGCAATTTTAGACATTCAAAAAACCCAACAGTTTTTACAGGCTGAACCTCATCATTTTTCTGCCCTCTCCATCACCAGCAGCAGTACAGACCCCTGATCCCTCTGAAGGCTGCTTGCTTCGTGGATGCAGAACAGGATACGCCCAGTGCTGCAAAGCTCAACACCACTGACAGCAGTAAAAATAACTCCTGCTTTGGTACACACTAAGCAGTTAAGAGCAGGAGATGTACAGAGAACGTGCATACAATAAGCTGTCACAAAACAACAAGGATTATGTTGCGCAGAAATAGGTCTCAGATTTAAACAGATATGAGATCACCAGGGGCGGGGTAAGAAAACCACAGATGAAGAAAATCCCACGATTTTTCCTTTGGTTCGTATCACTCCAAACAGAACAAACTAAGGAGAGATCAGGCTTAAAGTTCCCTGTAATTGGAAGGAAACAAGCATATCCTCTCCTTTTTCATGGTATAAACTCCTTCCCTTTCTCAGGCAGCTCTTCTGAGACACTGGCTGGGAAATGCCAGTGAAAAGGACTTTGCACTAAGGCAGTGGTCAGGCAGGTCTGGCAGCCAGATCACATCCAAATCCAGGCTCCCTAAGGCAGGACAGAGCTGAGTCTCTCTCTGCGGCAGGACCCAGCACCACAGACACCATTTCTACTACATCCACCCCCTCACTGCAGCACCAGCACTTCTCAGGTTCCTGGTGCTGCTCAGCATCGCATCTTCTCTCAAATTTCTCCATCCCGCGCGCCAAACTCGGGGAAATGAAACAAAGCTGCGAAACCCAGCTGTGTGCAAGCAGGCACCCTCACACTCTGTACAACATACATGCTGCTTTGGCCCCAAATCCAGAGCTCTTCCTAGCTTTCAGTCTGGTCAGCAGGCCAGGCTGAGATAGATGGTAACACAAAAATGGGTATTACTAAAAATCATTTATACAGAGGTGTGATATACACTTGCCCATCAGTGCTTGAGTCTGCCACCACAGCCGTGCTCCAGATCCTTTCAGGATTCCATTGTCACCACAATGCCATCACCCACGGGCATCTGCACTAAAATCCTCCTTGACAGTCAGAAACAGGGCAACACGGGGATACTGTCCATGGGCTTTGGGTGTCCAAGTTTTCCAGCCAGGTGCTCAGAAGGCTCAGTGTTAAAGCATTTCAGTGTCACGCACCTTTTGAACAGGAACAGCCCTAAGATCTGAAGTCTGCTTAAAATCAAAGCCTGTAATTCAAAAGTCCCAAATCTATTTCATCTAGGAAAGATGTTTTTCATACAGTAGCTTTAAAAAAAGACGTCAATGAAGTTTGAAAAGAAGCTGCTGCTCTCATCTCAAGACCAAGTGATGATTGGTAGAGTTCATCTCAGAAAGTGATTGTAATAATGGCAATTTGCAATTGAATCCTACTTTTCTTCTACCACAGGTACCCATCTCAGACCCTTCCACAAAGTTCAAGAAACACTCCAGGGCTGAATGGATGCATCAAGACAAATTGTAATTTTCCTCTTGCAGGAACTCTCAGTGTCAGAAGGATAGTCCCACTATACTTCTGACACTGCAGAGACAGCATGTGATGGATAAATATTCCATTGGGAAAGTCACTCACTCTTTGGCTCACTCTTTCAGAGGACAATTATAAGAAGAGAATTGTGAAGATATTTAACGCGCTACCAAAAATCAGATTGCCAGATGTTACCAACTGTCTGGGCACTCAAACAACACTTCTGTTCATAATAATGGAGAAAAAATAACCCCTTGTGATGTGCACAAAAGTAGGGAACCGAAAAAGTATAGAGTTTCCTGAAAAAAAAAATCCCTTATGGTGGCGGAATAGGGTGGGATAAAAACAAGACATACCTAACAGCGTGACATTTTAACAACAGCAGCTTTTGTGAATGGAGCACTGAGATGATTCAAGAAAGTATTAGAGTTTCAAAACACTTCAAGAGCAGCTCTGATCGATAGCTATCTCACCATTACAACATCTCTTGGCAGAGACACGCACGTTTCAATACATCCGACGAAGACAATGCCTCTCTTGGCTCTGAGACACACGCTCAACACATCACTCAGATTTCACCCAAGCGACATTTCAGTAGCACCTGCCCCCAGTGAAAACAGCTATTTATAGCAAGGTGGGTGTCGAGAAGGGTGATTTCACCCATCACTTGAGGCCTGGGTGCAAATCAGAGACTGCACGTTGTCGTTTCTGATTAAAAGCTCTTCCTGGTCTCTAATGAAGATTTGCTACTGCTAAATCTCACTGTAGCTGAACGTGGCAGGTGCCTGGTTTTCCTGAAAGCACAAGATAAACTCAAAGGCACTGTTAAGATGAGAGTAAGCTTAAGTAGCAGCACTAGGTATGCACAAAGCATGTAATAACCTTGCAATGTTCCTCCCTGAGCCTCATTTCCATGAGAACAGAAGAAACATCCTTTGTTTTACCCTTCTTCAGAATACAGATAATCCTGCTTCATTTTATACACCCTAAAGCAATTTAGTGGGTGGAAAAAAATGCCCTTTTAGCTCACATGCCAGCGTTGTTCACTAGCAGGAAAACCTAAAAGCTCAGCTCAACGTCACTCCTCAGTTCAGATGCAACACTCCCAGGCCAGAAGGTCATCATTAACCAGTTAAGCATTTTGAGAATATCTAGGGATCTTTTTCTGATGAAACTGGAAAATTGAGAGGGCAAATGGATGCCCTGCCAGCCATCCGGAGCAGGGTAGGGACCACTCTCAAGAGCAATGAACATGCTATTGCCCTGAATAACTTAATTCCCAGAGAACGATGAAAATAGCAAAGATAAAAGATGTGAAGAGAAAGGGTCTTTGAGTCTCTCCAGGTGTGGGGAGAAAACGAAACCTAATCAAAGAGCAGGAATGCTTCAGGGCCTCAAAGCAGCCAAACGGTATCAAAATCAAAGAAAGAGCTATGAAAAAACAACCTGCTACAACAACAAACTTTTCTGTACAGCAGCAGTGCCTGATCCTCTTACAGCACAGCGGGAACCAGCTGAGCCAAGAGCCCAGCTAGAAATACTTAAAAACGGCAATTTGGTGTCTTTTCTACCACTCTCAGTTGTATACACAGGTTGGACAATGATGCTCTGAATGTCATTTTGCCTCTAATCCTTGATCTTTTGTTTTAAGGCTTTATTCAAGCGTTGCCAGCACTGCGGATCAGAGGCAGGCAACCTGAACTGTGCTAAAGCCGGGCTAAGTTAGCAGCACTAACAAGAGCAACTGGCATTTCATAAAGATTCCTTAGGCTGCTTTCCGGAACAAGTATCATGGACTCCCCAGCTCCTGGGGTGTTCGGTTTGCTGCCACCATCACAAATTCTTCCAGCACCAAGAAGAAGCAGAAAGGAGTCACACAGCAGAGTTCTAAGATTACTCATAAATGCTTTTATAGAACGGCTTGGTAGCTCAAACAGTACCAAGCAGTCACAAAGATCCTAGTTCTAGAAAAGAACTCTCCACCCTGAGTTTGTTGCCCCCTCAGCAGCACGAGAGCACAACATTCATCCAGAGACGCAGGTACAGGAGCATAGAGATGGGAATCTGCCCTACAAACACTACCTTTAAAGCTGATTTTTCAGTCCCTTCATTTCCCACCACAGCTCTCCTGACAGCAAGCACTTATCACTGCCAGATTAGAAGAGATTATCACAAGAGAAAGTTAAGGTTCTTGTCAGTCACCAGGACAGTGAAGTGCACTCTATGGTTACTATCAGAGGTGGGGTGGGTGATGAGACCTCTCTACCTAACTGACCATGGCCAAAGCCAAACACTGCTTGTCAAACTCAACAGGTTGGGTTTCCAGCACTGCCAGTTTCCAATCTGGCACAACCACTAAATGGAAAAGCATCGCTTTTGCAGATCTCTGTTTGCAGTGCTCACTTTATGGCAGCTTTGAGAGCTCTCAGATAAGAGCATTTCCTCCGCAGAGCTGCCCTGCATGGCTGTACATATGCTAATCAGGGACTGCTGTAGCTGAAGAGAGAGCAACTTCGTGGGGCACTAACAAAAGAAACCAAAGCATCCCTGTGAGGGAGACATTAGGTGTGAATACACGTGGTGTGTTTGCATCCAAAGCCAATTAAGCAGTAGAATACACGGAATTAGTGCAACACACACTTGGGCTGCATTCACTACACTAAAGCAAGAGGAAATTTGAATCATAATTATTTTAACCATTGTGCACAAGCAGATAGATTTCAAATGGTAATCAATACCTATGGATGGCAATTTGGTACCAAATTATGTTACTGAGAATAGAAAAAAGAATACAGACAGCACAATTAAGAGGAAGCCAGGAATTTAGCCTGGATTTCTTCCAAACTGTCAACACTGGAAAAAAACCAGACTGACTCCTCTAACTAAAGCATTTACACATGCATTGAAGTGACCAGAGCAATTACCATCTTGGTGATATTTATTTTCCATAAATTAATTTTTCTCTAAGCTCCACAACAGAACAAGAAATACGAGAGCAGATCACATAATACTCCTGTGAAATACAAAGAGTGCTTGATGTGGGAATTGTTAAGTTTTCATCTAATGCTTGGGCTCAGGAAAGAAATATTAATAGCATTCAACAAGGTACTTGAGACTGATCAGGGCAGCCAGAACCAACTCTGATGAAGAAAGCACGGTGTTAGCTGGAGTAAGTGTAGACAAGGGCTGCAGGAATAGAGGGTAAAGAGCCTCTCTGGGAAGGAAGTTAGTGATATACAGTCTGAGGGTGAAAAGGGAGAAAATAATTGTGCTTCACCACATAATAGCACATTTATAAAGACAAGCAGCTATTTAGGAGCCAGATTTGCTTTTTACTAGAAGAGATGGGTATAAGCTGTTTGCATGTTTATGCTAGAAATGACAACTTTTCTCATCCAGACTGGGACAGGTTCCTAATTCAGGGAATGAAAGCAAAGAGTTAACTCTTTAAAAGAACTTCTCTGAGAAACAGAGCAGGCTGCTCCTGCAGTGATTCCCTCAGCAGCACCAGCCTAGAGTGTTCACAGGGAGCTCCTGCCCAGCACACATTTTGCTACAATAAAGTCACCCTGCACTTCGCTTTATCACTACACGGCAGATTTCATTTGTGAACCAAATGACACTTTTCTCTGTCATGTACCAGCACAATCCCCACCACCACACAAAACTAAACAGAGGAAGTTTCTGGCCCCAAAGTCAAAAGCGCCAATAAGCCGAATCAGCTACGCAGGTCAGATGTTGTGGGTGAAAAAGTAGTTACTGAGCCAATGGCACACTCTGGATCTGCTTGTCCAATTTTAACACAAAGTGAGATCCCACAGCATTGATATAAGGATGATAAAAATACCAGTTAATGAATTAAGAAAGCCATCCTGAAGTCTCTTCCTAAACTAAGCAGCCAGAAATGCTGGTGTTTCCTGTACAGTGTCACCTTCCCTGCTGTGGCATTCCACAGGGTGCTCTCTTCTTTCTTGTATTTCGGAGGAATGTACAGAGGTGTACAGTCGAGGAAGTTCTGTGATTATGTACTACTACAACTAGGAAGAGCTTCCCAAGCTCTTTGGAATACACTTGAAACGTTGGCCAGACCATCCCTTACAGAAAGCAAATGAATCATCCGCATCTGCAGACTTTAAGAAACAAAAAACACAAAAGCAAGTTTTAAACTAAGGATGGAGATCCCTCCCTCTTCCCTGCTCCCACTTTCCGCTTTAAGCTGAACCCACGGACAGTTCACTAAGACAAGGCTGTACCACAGCTTGGGAAACCAGAGCAACTTCAACAACTTGCAGCACAAGGACAGAGAAAAGACTTCTGACAGAAGTCGCATGTGCTAAGGACAAAACAAATCTGAAGAGGCGGTTCATGATGTATCATTTCCAGCCAGTTATCCAACTGTGTAGTAACTCTAAATTTAGAAAATGTGGCTATTTTGTCTCAAGACTAATGTTATTTCAAGGAACTTGGACTCTGAGGCTGAACGGAAGCATAAATATTACTTGCAGTAGTCATGAGAATTATTCACTTGGATTAGATACATAACCCACCTTCCAAGAGGAAAAAAAAAAACCCAACTTTCATCTTCAAAAGCAGACAGAAGGGCAAAACCAAAGGACAAGTAGGGACCTTGCTGGAAATCTCATCAACTCTCAACAAAAATATTAAGCGGTGCTCCGTGCACACTCACTCCAAACACTGAAAAGCAAAGATGTGAGGGCACAGAGCAGAGGCAGCACTGGACACTTGGGATGGGCAGCAGCCCCTCACGCTGCTGAGACCTCTGACCCCTCTCCAGCAGCAGGTAAAGCAGAATGGCCATTTTAGTGCCATGAGGGTACAGGAAAATGCAAAGGCTCCTCGGTGATTTGGGCTACTCAAGCTCCAATTGTTTCAGTATAGCCACAATTTCACTGAGGACTGAGATCTAGGACCAATTCTTTAACAACAGATCTTGAGCCAAGAGGTCTGAAACACCCACTTGATTCTAGAAACACCACTATGAAGTAAGCTAAGAGTTAATCTTGGCTGCTCTTCATCGACTACACTTCTAACCCAGCCTTGCAAAACTCCCAGCTCACTAGATTTACACCTAAACTAACTTTTAAAACACTGGGTTACTCAGTTTAGCTCCTCACGTAAGTAAAACCAAATCAAACGTGAGTTACTCAATACCAAGTGGTGAGTTCCCAAGCATCCCATTTCACATGTATGCCAAATAACCAACGTACTGTGGCTCTGCCTGAAAGTAATTTTCCCAGACAAATCTCTAGCTGTAACTGCACTGAGGAATGTCAAAAAGTTTTTCCACTGAGCAGCCAGCTCATGCTCTCCAGCCCTGAAAATGGTCAAATAGAGAAGGCACTGAGCACACACCAGGAAAACACCACCTGGCAGCACTAATGCTGGCTGTCTTGCCCAGAGTCACCTGAGGGGAGAGTTTTTGTCACCTTTCCAACACGCACTGCCACATCAGAGCCCAGGAAATGCTTTGAAGATGAAAAGTGCTACTTATTTGCTAAGTATCCTTTATCAGCAGAAAAGCAACACCATTTCTTACACCCAAATGATTCACACGAAAAGTTCTTTTATTCTCAAAGAAGTTATATCCTTTCAAAAGTAGGTAAAAAATAAATCAGTCATGATGGAACTAATTCCAGCTCACAGTATTAGTGTATTTTACTAAGCAGAAGATTCATCATCCACTGACAAATGACAACTGTACCCAGTCACTTCCACAGGAGTGAGGTACCAGAACTCCCAGCTCCAGGCTAAGAAAAATAGTTAAAAGCCTTAAGCTCCCCATCTTTTCGGCTGGTGATTAAATAGCCCTCTTCACTTGTCTGTCTCCAAACCCCTCCCTCACAAGCAGAAAAGCTAAAGGCTTTACAGGCAGCAGTAAGAGCAAGCCACTGAAACTGCGTCTGATGCGTGCTGAATACAGAACCACACGGTACCACTGCTGCAGTTTCATTGTACAAAACCAATCCTGCTTAATGGACCAAGGGTATGGCTGTGCAGTTTCTCTTCAACTCAAGAGGCTGTAACCAGAGGCTGTGAAGTGATACCACTGCAAATGCAAGCTGAGCACGGTTTCCTTGTTCCTAATGTACTCCCGTGAATTTAATTTTTCCTGGCCTGGAAGCTACAGTAAGATACCAAGTGCTCCTGTCCTCTCCTGGCCTGCTCTGCTGCCAGTCCTTGGTTTCACCTCCTGCCAACAGCCTTCACACTGCCCATTCTTTCACACAGAGAGCAGCAGCACCAGCTGTTGAGGAAAGAAACAAAGGTCATGATTTTAAAGACAATGGCAAAAGCATGGAAAAAACCCAGCTTTGCAATCCCAAAGAAGCCTACCTACCTAGAGCACCAACATACATCAGCAGGGAGCTGGCTGTTCAAACCCTTTGAAAAACTGGACAGATTATTTATGGTGTAGCTTGATGTGTCCCACTTTCAAGATCTCAGCATATGTGCATAAAAAGCATTTTGTATCCTGGCTTCCACCTTGTATATCCAAGCAACCTCATACACCATGCCAGCAGCTAACACAGCAAGCAAATCCAAAAATTCACCAAAACTACAGAGGCTCATCGAGATACTGGTCTAAGACACCACTTCCACACATTAGCTATTAACTTGTTACATTTTAGACCAGCAGGTCAGCAGGTACACAGTGCACATTCTAAGCTCACAGCACAGAAGCATCAATGCTATTTAGCTTAAGTCTTCCCAGTAACCTGAACTGAACTGCAGCTCTCTGCAGTCAGAGCTTCTCTGGTGCAACCTGCACCTTGACTGATGGAGAAGGCTGAGAGCAAAGCATAAAAGTGATGTCATTTCTTTAAAAAGCAATCCAAAACATGTACAGGGGTACAGATTTCTTAGTCTTCAAATCTGCCCACTCTCAACCCATGGTTTTAGCCTTGATCTACAGGTCATTCTGTGAGAGGAAGAAATTCCACCTGCAGGTGCTTATTGGATCTGTCTCTCCATTAAGTTGCTTTAAATCCTAATACAATTAAGGGCAGAAAACAAAGATTAACATCACCTGTACTTCCCCTTACCTCTCCTGCACATGCACATATCCAACATACACGTATCAAGTCCACATCCACCACCACCATCTTTGTTTCCATCTACACCACATGCTGAAGATTTGAGCCCAGTAAATGTTCGCAATTTCCTCTTGCGTCTCTTCCTCTTCCCTTGGTCCAAGTGCTCCCAAAGGCTGGGGCAGAAAGCACAGCAGACACACAACTCCATACCTTTCTTTTGGCCAGATATGCGGTCAAACACACGAGGGAGGTAAGAATAACCCTGAAATACACAGTAAGAGATGTTTTCTATCCAGAAACGCATCCAAGTCTGTAAGTCACCAACTGCACCAAGCTGGTCTGTGTGTTCTCTGTACCACCACAGGCACAGGATCCTCTGAAATTCAGTCAGCACAGACCAGAAACACCATTAAAGCTAAAAAGACACCTGTCAACTTGAAACTCAGGCACATCTGAAAGTGCTGCAGCTATTACGGTCATCAGCAATCCCTACCATCTTTACTGTCAAAATCACATGCTGTTCATACTATTCGATGTTTTAATCATCCCTAACAATCATTACTCCTCAAAGTTTCCTGCTCCCTTCACAGAAACATTTAACATTCAGAAAGAAAAAACCTCATCCATATCTGTCAAAGGGAAACACCCCCCCCGCCCCCCCCAGTTCCAAGACATTGTCATTAAGAGAAACTCACTTTTGCTTAACTTCGCAAATTCAAGTTAGCAGAATATTTTTGATTCAGACATAAACATGCACATTTCTATTTAGCAGCCTAAAAGCAAATGGAAGAAAGCCCAAACATTACCATGGTGTCTCCCTTCAGGTTTTTGGTTTTTTCCTAGGAGTTAGCATTCTCATACCTTGCCACAGGTCTAAAGGTCTCAGGAGTGGGACACACCAGCTACACAAGGTAGAGCCTGAGCTGAGTTACAGGTCAAGTACAGTGGAGCACTGTGTAAAACACAGAAGCTGAGCCATCATCTCACATCTCTCAGTTCCAGGTAAGTCAGGACTGCCAACCTCAAAAGCAAGTGCAAAGATTTCAGCTCAAACGATCAACTCCTGTACTTAGGACGACCTAAACACAGGTCCCTTTGGGCAAAGACCCTGCACATGGTGGGAGGTAACAGAAGAATGGAAAAAATGAGGCACGGTTTTCCTAAGTAGCATTTAGGAAGGTGTCATCACCTTCTGAGCCTTTGAAATCCCCCAAGTAATTAAACAGTCAAAGGAGAAGAGGCTTTTAGCTTTCCAAACATCAATTATTTCCCACACCAACACAGATGTTGAACATTAAAAATAATGTCTTTCCTCTGAAGAGAGGAGAGGAGCTGAGGACAGCTGCCATAGGCAAGCAAGACCTTGTCCCAAAAAACATCTGTCAAAGCTGCTTCTATTTAACTTCAATAAAGAATCTTCAGCCAAAGAAGAAACTTTATAAAATTGCCTGAAGTCCCTTTTTTGCCGAAGTCTGCACTGAAGCTGTATCGCATCAGCAAATAAAAAACTTGTAAGAGAAAGCTGCAGCAAAATGTCTCACCCACACAGGTATTTCAGAGCCTGTCACGGGCATTGATTGATTCCTTCCAAAGCTTTTAGTGCACATTAGTTTGTTTACTAGTCCTAAAAGCATTACTAATTTAGTTTGGGGTTTTTTTAAGCTATAGCAGCACAATGGAAGGGAGCACATCTTGGAAGAGAGCACATCACAAACACCGCTTGCTTGAGGACAGGCTTCGTCCATTTTAAAAATAACACTCCTGTCTACATTTGGAATAATTATAATAAATGGCTTAGCCCAGATGGCCACTTTCAACTCCTGAATTACCAATTCACTCTGCACACAGTACACAAAGCAGTAACAGTGTACGATATTTAGTACTCCTGAGACTTCCACACTGTGAATTTTGCCCGATTCCACTTTTGCAATAAAATATTAATGATGATCCCCAAGTCTATATCACAAGAGCCAAACAAATCAAAGTAAAACGGGGAATTGACCCAAGGGTACCTAACCTTGCAATGGATACTCACAGGACGGAAAGGTCACACATTAATTGGTTCTATATTATGCAGAACTGCAAAAATTCCAGTAAGCCTTTTCTCTTCTGTCTCTAACAGCTACAAACATCAGGTGGTTTCAAAGAACCCCCCTGGGAGACTAACTGAAATGTCAGATGCAAGAAGAGGGTTAGATACAGCTTCCTCACGCAGTAAAACCCACTATTAATAGTTTATGGGCACGGAATTTATGTGCTGCAACAGAACCAGAGTTTGGCACTGTGGCCAGCATTTCCTCACGGCCCCTGAAAAGGATCCTGCTATCCCTCTTCACCTGCTCCAATGTACCCACACTACATCACTGCACTTCCAGATGGCCAACACTTCGCCAGGTTTGAGGATGGGAGATTTTTAAGGCTGTTTTCATCCCTCAGTTGTAAATAGGTTGCAGAGTCACTACCTAGGATTAACACCTGAAGGGCACATGCTGGTGGGCTGAGATCCCAGCAGTGAGGGCTTGAGAGTGAAAACACAGACCTTGAGGATCTTCAGAAACTTCTCCCGTGGCCTTGTATTAGAGCCATGACCCAATATCTGAGGTCAGGAAATTACAGGAGCAAAGGGTGGAAAAGAACAGAAGGTCTGTGTGGGATGAGGCAGAGCTGAATTCATATAGAGCCTTTTGGAGATAACATCAGATAATTTCCAGATAATGAGTTTATCAGCCACCGATTTATGTCTGAGGAGTCCTGATAGTTTGAATCTGTTTCCAAAACAAAGCTGAATGAGGTAAGAGAGTCATCCAAACTAGGTTGTATTCTGGACCTTACAAAAAAAGCTGCTAAAAACTTTTTAAAAAATGCACCTTGACTCTTAGGGCAAACCTGGGGTCCTGCAAAGGTCCCTACACATATATCAGCCAGCACTGCCTGTGTATCACAGCATCACACCATGCCCGTGCTCCCAGAGGCAGGCACAGGGAACTCGGGAGGTCTGGCTGGCTGAAGGCCTTCAGATAAGGTGCTGAAACACAACACCCGCACTTTCCATTTCCCCCAGCTGCACAAGAGGCCTATCTGCCTCGCCCAGGCTTTGTGAAAATGAAAGGTGGCAGAGAGCTCTGAGGCTTTCAGGGGAGAGGCAAGAGGAAGGGAAGCAGCATTTTAAAGTCCCCAGAGCCTGACTAATACCTAATATGTTCAAGCGTTTCCATAAAGTTTCCAAAGGCAGCTCAAGTGTGCAGCAGGAATGCTGAACTACAGCTGAGAGATCCTGAAATTAAAATTCAGCTGGGTCCCAAGTAATTTAGAAAAAGCATCAGGTGTTCACAGCAGTTCATAGTACTTCCAAATCTGCCTTCCAAATTACATCCAGAGATTTGGCTTTAGCCAGCCAGAGGAAGTGCTCTGTGGATTCGTTGGGTCAGGCAAGACATGGATGGCAAATATATTTGGAAAGGGAAGCCTTCTCCTTTCATGCCTGCTTGGGTTTTACAATACTCAGCAACAGTGATTTCCCAGTGTCTTAAATGGGTGATATGGCCATGGAAAGCAGGAAAGGAGCACTTGAAGCCAGAGGGTAAGAAATCCTGGCTCTTCTTTTATTCACATCATTGTTGTCATGCTGCTAATGACTATCAACAGGGGAACCAAAGGCAGGAATGTGCTCACATATACAATTACTGGAGGAGCTGGTGGGGCTTTGCACCAACTGCTAAGCTCTATCTCAAGAGAAAGCTTCTATTACTGATTAACATCAGTAATTGTGTGCCTGGGTTTAAGTGGCCTTCTGCCTACCATTCCCAACAGGAAAGAGAAACAGCAAGTGCTGAACTTCCAGAAGCAACAGCAAAAATGACTGGACAACCTACATGAAAAAAACCCCCAAACTGTCCAAGAAAAGACGGGAAAGCTCGAGGATCATGATTGGGTACAGAAAGTTGCTTTTGACCTTTGCACTGGAAGCCAAAGGTGCTGTTTCACTGGACTCAAAATTTCCAACAACTTTATTTCTCCCTCGGTCACAACGCTCACTCTATCCAATACACACCAAGATTCCCAGATCCTGAAGCACCTGACAAACAGGAGGCAGGCAGGCAACCAGCCTTCTGCGTGGAATCAGGATCTGATACACAAAATGGGCACACAAAAGTCCTCGCCACAAGAACAACTTTACCCTCTGCCTATTTTCAGAGTCAAGGGAAATAAAAGGAAATAGAAGAGAGCAACAAGCACCCTCTGGAGTCCATGGTTTAGCTGTGACCAGGACAGGTTAATGTTTTAAGGACATCAAACAAGACTCTCACAACCAAAGATGCTAGAGAGTCAGGCACAGCCAAAAGATGTAGGTAACAGCACCAAAAAGCCAACAAACTTTAGACTCAGAATAACCATATAATGCCTATGGTTTGTACCCCTCCCAGCACGGACAATGACAAGCATGTCAGGCTTACCTGGCTGGTTCTCACGCATCAGTGGAACCCAAAAGGGACTGGGTCAGCAGACAGCTAAAAAACCCAACTATAACCACAAAACCATGATCAGTCCCACTGCATGTTTCCAGTGGCGTCAGGTTTGTTTTCAGCAATCCTGAGCTGCAGTGCAGACCATACACAATGCCTCTCAATTTGGTTAGTGGGCAGCTTTTCAAATGAAAAAAAAAAAAAAAAAAAAAAAAAAAAAAAAAAAAAAAAAAAAAACCCAAAATTTTCANAAAAAAAAGAAAAGAAATCAATAGAAGTACACCTAAATTTCTCAAGCACTCAGGAAGCTTCTCCCCAGGGTCCATTACCCGAGTGGTAAAGGCACCTACACCAGGGCAGCAGCACTAAAAGGAAAAGTAGACAGACTGTTTATTTACATAACTGTCTTTGATTTCTGATCCTCCTCAGTCCAGCTTTTTCTAACACTGCAATGGGTGCAGTTACCCAGTGTCTGAAGTCAGAGCTAACACTTATGGATTTGGGAACCCAACAGCAACAACTAAATCCATGCTTACTCACCCAAATGGAGGTGGCTTTGTTTAGATGCTAAAAACCAAACTCAACTTGGGACAAATTTTTGCTGCAACAACACACACAGATTTTACTGGAAGGCTGCAGTGATTGAATCATGGAGTTTTTTTAGAGAAGAGAGGCTTTTTTTTTTCTTTTAAGGTAGAAATACATCATGTGGCAGTATCTTTTCAGAATACCTGTTTTCATTTTCCTTATCTCCAAGCGGTCACGTGTCTAATGACACTACCACCTAAATTTAGCTCATTCTGTAGCACTGGCAATCCTAGCGATGCCTTTAGGACTGCAACACACCTTTCTTCCTCTCAGTCTCCCCTCTCTCCTGCAGGGCCATTTCTGAGACAGCAAAGCAGACGGTTCTCCAGAAGCCTCCTGCTTTCCACTGCCAGCCCAGAGGAGCAGGGGGACCCTGCAGGGACAGTGCAGGAGCCCGTTCTGCTCAGTGGAACGCCCATCCCTGGCAGCCCCTTTGTGCTCTATTACAGTGCCCCCCTCGCCCGCTTTTGTCTCTGAACTGTCAGTCAGCCTGGGCTAAAATCCCAGGCCAGACCAACTTTGGGAAGTGGGAATATTCCAGTGCGGACCCACACCTTGTGGCTTGTCAGATATAATTAAGATGCCACAGATTTACGTGTGCCTCATTAGCAAGGGGTAAATGCTCACGTAAACAAGGGCAGATCCAAACCGTGGTTGCTTCCGGCTGAAATCTTTATCCAGGGGAGGTTTCCCTGCTCAGCTGCTGACTCTCCTAGAACAGGCGATGACGACGCTGGGCAGTAAAGGCTGGGACACTGGCCTACAACTCCAGCAAGTAAGAGATATCTGGAAGTTCGCTCAAATCACCTTCACAGGCACGTTGCTCCTCATGCCACCATGCCCCAGCGCCTCAGCAGAGCAGCCGTGCTCTGCCACTAGCGCAAGGCAGCAGCAGCATCCATGCTGGGCTGCCAGAGGGAGCGTGATGAAGGGAGGGAACGGCATTTCACCCTCTGGAGGACACCGTCCCCCTTCCCCGCTCCGGCTGCTCGCTGCACGGGCGGGCAAGGACGGGTGTCACGGGGGAAAAGGGGCAGCAACCTCCTGCTCGGGAGCCTCCAGCGCACCCGACCCCGCAGCCCCGCAGGCCGTCCAGGCCCTGCCCCGGGAGGCCCTCCAAGGCGGCGCCCCAGTCTTGCAACCGGCGCCAGCCCCCCGGGGAGGGACCCGGGCCCGTGCAGGCCGCGGGCCGCCCCCCGTCCCGGTTACCTTGGTCTCCTTGACGTGCTGCTTGATGCCCTCCGGGTACCACTGCACCCGCACGTAGCCCCGCCGCAGCGGGCTGGCGCGGCCCT
>VZTA01029365.1:262315-286216 GCA_013398855.1 Mohoua ochrocephala
CCCCCCCAGCTCACCCCATTTTACTTTCCCTCCTGCAGGAGAGTGAACCACCCATTCCCAGCACCAGTTCAGTCAGTCCTTGGTGACTGGAATGAGCACTGGGGATGCTAAATAATTCCCCTGCCAAGGAAACCCCCTCTCCCTGATGGATCTGATCCCTTAGATACATACCCGCAGCCAAACCAACGATTCATTGAAAATAAATCCCAAGACCACCCTGTCTCACCTCAGACAGGATAAGACTGGCATTTCAAGCATCCAGCCCTCGGCATTTTGGGATGGAAAATTCCCAGCTTGCGCCAGTGGTGCCCTGTGCAATGTTTGTGCTGGTAATGCTTTTGTTTCCATAAATCCTATTAGCTGGAGGCAAGCCTATAATTAGCAGGGAAAGCCGGCACCTCTGAAACAATAATCAAAAATGACCCGGCTTTGCTCTGGCTTTGCTGGAAATTGCTTGAATATTGGTCTGAGTTTGGATGGATGGTTGAATGGATGGCTCTGATAGCCATTCCCACCATTTCTGACTGCAGGATGCGTGTGCTTGGTGAAGTTATTCCCTCAGTTTGTGGTTCTCTCTGGGTTTATTAACTCGGTTCACTCACATGTGAAAGCAGAAGCAGATTGACGCTACAGGCTCTGATCCAGGTCAAAGGATTTGTCTGGGCTGTGCAGGATGGGTGCTGCCAGATGACCTCGGGTGCTAGTGACCCTCTTGGGGGCACCTGTGTTGAAGGTGGAGTGTCCTGGCCTGGGCTGTGTCTGGTGGGATCATGCCACCCAAAGCTCCTGGGGCAGGGGGGAAAACCTGGGGCACCTCACCAGGGAGGACACCCGAGGCTCTCAGCCTCGGTCACCCGCTCAGTCCTGCCAGGGAGTCACCTCTGTGAGCGTGGACATGACCTAAGAGCCAACAGAGGTTAAGCTGTGTCACTCACCTGCTGATTGAGTCAGAGAAGGGAGGAAATCCTGTCAGCTCGTGCTGTCTGGAGGAGGTCGCTCTGGCTGCCTGATGTGCGTCCCTGTCAGGGCACCTCTGTGGCCTGGCACTCACCTCTCACTCCAGCAGGGCCACAAACACCAGAGCATCACAGGGAACTTTTACACAGATAGATGCTTGTTTTACAGCTCTTGGTTTCCTGCAGCCACATCTCACCCTGCCTGTCCCCAGGGCAGCAGCTGGACTTGCTCCACAATTCTCCTGCCCATCCCACTGCCCGGTGCTGCCATGGGCTGGGCAATGTCGGGCAGGATGCTCAGCCTCACACCTGCTCCGGCTCTAACAGCCCCGGCCCTTCTCCCTGCTCTGTCCCACCACCTGGATCACTGCGCTTTTGTCCCCCTGGTCCCCGGGGTTTGCTCAGCTCACAGCTGGTGCCAGCCTCCTGTGTTCCCCAGCGCACAGGGAGGGCGGCTGGGGTCACTGTGGGCGGGTATTTGCTCTACATACAAACACACATCTCCGGGAAAAGGGGTACGAGCAGCCTAATCCCGTCTGTGATCAACAGATACTTCCGCTGGCTAACAGTGCTGGAGGAGCTGGGCTGGGATAAAGGGTGTGGGAGCCGGCAGAGGCTGCCCCGAACAGAGGGAGCGGTGGGAAGCCAGGCAGGAGGAGGAGGAGGAGGAGGAGGAGGAGGAGGATGTCGGCGCTCAGCGCGTTGCCCTTCCTGAAGCCGGTCCACCTGCGGTCGCCTCGCAGCTCGCCCGGGGGCCAGCGCCGGCACACGCTGCCCGCCAGCGAGTTCCGCTGCCTCAGCCCCGAGGACGCCGTCAGCGTGTTCGAGATCGAGCGTGAAGGTAAAGGGGGCCCCGAGGGGGTCCTGCTGGTGGCATCAGCTGGATCCCTTTGCATCTGTTTCCACCACCAGTCTCTTGTGCTCCTTGTAACGGCGAATTCCCCCATGCGTGCCCTCGTGGGAGGGATGCAGTGGCCGTGACTTGCGGCCAGGCCACCACAGGCTCCCTAACGAGGTGAGGGAACTGTGGTTAATGAGCTGGTGAACCACGGCCCCAGCTCACCCCGGGGTGGGGATGCTGGGAGGTGATGCTGAGGGGGACCAGGTGAGTGAGGGGCAGCTCTCCCAAAACAGCCCTGTGAGAGCCAGTGGGTAAGGATAGGAAAAGGGGAAGCGGGAGGAAGGACACCACACTCTGCCTCCTATTGCACAGGGGCACTTTGAGATGCCACCCTGGCAACCTTCCCCCATTTCCTTCACTCTAGCTTGCCTCACCCAGCCTCACCCAGACCATTTCTCCCTCCTCTCCAAGGGCAGGGGCAGCCGGGGACATGCCAGGAGCGAGGGTTCAATTCAGCACCCGCTGCTGTAGCTCTGGAATCAGCAGAGTTAGGAGCCGGTCACTGAGCCATAGGCAACTGCTTCTGGAGGAGCAGAATGGCTCCCTGGAACCATCCGTGTCCCTCAGAAGTCCTTTAGACCTAGTAGGCAGCAGGACAACACATGCCATCTCTTCCCATCACATCCCACTTTCCCTCCCTTATGTCAGCGCCGGGAGCTTTTCTGGGTCGCGTGTGCTTTGTCTCTCTCACTGTGCTCACCGCTGTCCCCCTCCAGCCTTTATATCGGTCTCTGGGGACTGTCCCCTGCACCTGGATGAGATCTGCCACTTTCTGAACCTGTGCCCGGAGCTGTCCCTCGGCTGGTTTGAGGAAGGGCGGCTCGTGGCGTTCATCATCGGCTCCCTCTGGGACCAGGAGAGGCTCAGCCAGGTAAGACCCAGTCCTTCCCACCCTGTGCACTGGGAGAGGCACTGCCAAAGCCTGGGGACCAGGAGAAGCTCCCCGGGGCCCTGAGGCTACTCCCAAAATCTTCTCCCAGGACTAACTGCTACAGGGCTGCTCTGGTGGAAATGAACCTTCTCATTAATTAATTTAAATGGTGCCGTTAAAAAATATGCCAAGTAATTCCCCTCAACATTCATTTTAAAATTAAAAACCCTCCGAGGATGATGGGGGGAGGCGAACAGGGCTGGGGAGGATGTGGACCCCGGTTCTTTGGGGTGGGGAATAAGAAGCAGGATGGGGTAACCCCTGTCCCCCTCTCGCAGGCAGCACTGACCCTGCACAAGCCGCAGGGCTCGGCCGTGCACATCCACGTGCTGGCCGTGCACCGCACCGTCCGCCAGCAGGGCAAGGGCTCCATCCTGATGTGGCGCTACCTGCAGTACCTGCGCTGCCTGCCCTTCGCCCGCCGCGCCCTGCTCATGTGCGAGGACTTCCTCGTGCCCTTCTACCAGAAGTGCGGGTTCGAGGCACTGGGGCCCTGCGAGGTGACGGTGGGGGACCTAGCCTTCGTGGAGATGCAGCACCCCGTGCGGGGACACGCCTTCATGCGCAGGAACAGCGGCTGCTGAGCCCCCTCTGCTCCGGCCTGCCTGAGGGGATGAGAGGCTGCAGCCCCTCTCCATCCCCACCACTGTGATCCGTCTTCCCCGCCCGGCCCTGGCTACAGCTACTCCCTCTGCCACATCTGCCTTCCAGCCACATCGACCTGGCCCCATCCCATCCCTGCGGGGCTGGGGACACAAATTCCTGCCAGGTCCTGCTGGAAGCATCAACTCCCCGGGCTCTGCTTTAGCCGGGGCTGCACTGGCAGGTCTGGGTGGGCTGCGGGGCCACGAGCCCCCTGGGATGGAAAGGCTTTGCCCTGGGAATGGCTGGGGGCTCTGCTGGTTTGAGGGCACTTCCACCCACCGCAGTTTGCTGAGACACTCAGCAGAGCCCCCGCAAACAATGTGCCCCAGCCTGGCACCCCCTCCCACCATCCCCACCACGAGTGGAGCACACATGGCCAAGCCCTCCCTGAGCAGCCCCCAGACCAGGCAGGGGCCCTGGCAGCCACTCCCCTGCCCACAGACATCTTTCCAGACCCCTTGGAGCACATTCCCAGCCCACGGCCACCCTCAGCTGCACATCGCAGAGCCCCCCCAGGGAACCAGTCCAAACCATTGGTCCTCCCTGTCCTAGACCCACAACCAGCCCAGGACAAGCCTTCTGCAAACAACTCAGGTTGTTGGAAAGCAGCAAATAAAGATGTGGTGGAGATTTTCTACACAGCCCATGTGTGTTCCTGCCCTGCTTTGACCATGACACCCCACCACGATGGCCAGAGGGAGGGCACCAGCTGGCATGAGGGGAGCAATCCAGCACCCCTTGGGGCACCTCAGCCTCAAGGGAGAAGGGGCAAATCCAGCCTCAGGTCATTCAGTGAAGGCTGGGATAAAGGCAGGGGTGACTCTGCCCTCAGGCAAGATCAGGAGGTTCCATGGATCCGAGTGTTTGGCTTCTCCTTCTGCTTGAGACTCTCCAAACCCTGTCTCCTCCCAGGGAGGGGTTTGAGTGGCACATCAGGGCACCAGCCCCAGCTTGTCCTCCCTCCCTGCCACACCATCCATCATCAAAACAACCAGAACCCCCCAAAAGTGCCACATCCCCGTGCCCAAGAAGGGAGAAGAGGCCTCGTGCATCTCATTAAATACAGGTAGAAATTTATTAAAGGGGGGAAAAAACCCACAGCTTTTAAAAAAAGTATCAAAAAGAGACAAATGAGGTGAAGTGTCTGTCTTGGGCTGGAGCAGCAACTGGAGGGACAGAGTGGGGCTGAAAACTGGCCCAGGGTGGAGGGAGGGATGCAGGGACGGATGCAGATGCTCCTGGGCTCGCTCAGCAAGTGGTTGTGGAGAGGGAGCCAAGCTCTCAGCCCTTGAATATTCATCCCAGGACATCCTAACTGAGGGATTCCCACCTGCTCCCATGTAAAAGCACTGAGGCCTCCAGCACCAAAGCAACACGTCTCAGGGGAGAGACAGCCTGGCCCCAGCCTGGGTCCAAACCAGCCCAGAGGGGTCACCCGGACCCCAGGAAGGACCTGCCTTCGTGCCATGGCTGGTGGGAGGGAGGAGGAGATGCTGGGGAGAGCAGCCCAGGGCTGAGGGCAGGTGGGAATGTGCAGCCTTGGGCAGGGAAGAGGGAAGGTGACTGCCTCATCCTGCACTTCTCCATCTGACCAGCACCACTGGAGGAAGGGAGGGCTACCTGTGTCTCCACACTTTGAAAAAGGGAAAGGGGGAACAGCAGGGACTCAAGGCAGAAGGTGGGAGCACCGACAGCTTCTTGAGAGGTCTGTGGGCTCCAGAAGCAGCCACACGAGCCCCCCAGGGGGTTTTTCTCCATGTCTGCCTCCCACCATGGCACTACAAACACGGTCCTTGCCACTCCTCCCCTTCCAAAAAGAGAATTTCGCTGAAATAAGGGAAAGAAAAGCCCCCTGTCCCAAGTCCTGCCTCTCCATCCAGTGAGGAGCCAGGCGGGAAGGCTGGAAGCCTCCTTGGGGGCCTCGGGGGAACAGGACTGAAAAATATCTTTGAAGCTCAGCTCTGAACATCTTGGAGCCACAACAGAGACTCCGGGGAGCCCAAAAGGGGGAAACCTTGGGCCTAAAGAGCTGTGGATTAAAAAAAAGTGCCCCTGCAAAAAGGGGGTTGTGTTCACAGTATGAGCTGCAGCACCTCGGGGCACCGAGGTGGGACAGGGCCCCAGGCAGGCAGGGGCACAGGCTGGAGACTTCAGCAACTTCACCCCAGGACTGGGAGTCCAGCCTGGCCATGGATACACCCAACTCCCGCTTCCCTCAGCCCTTTCCCCGCACAGGCAGCAGCCGGAGTCAGTCCCCAAACCAGTTACAGCTTTCCAGCATCAGGAGGGAGCCCCAAAGGGGTTCAAGGCAGGGCTGGCTCAGCCCCCCATCCCCAGTGTTGAGCAGGGGGGACCCCAAACCCACCATCCCTGAGAACGGAGCCACGCCCAGGGTCTGCCCCATCCCGGAGCAGCCACCGCCATCTCCCACAGGCTGGGGAGGACCCACCCCATGGAAAACACGGCCTGTCCCAGCCCCGTCCCCGCCAGCAGGGTCAGTGCAGGACCTGCTCCAGCTCGTACTTCTCGCAGAACTTGCTGGTGAAGGGCAGGCAGGTGAGGTACTCCACCCAGCGCCAGTTCACAGGGTACACGTAGAGCCACACCACCAGCGAGGCGAAAAGCCCCACGAAGACCAGCAGGGACACGATGATCATGGCCCGCTTGCGGTACTTGTCCACTGTGCCGAAGGTGATGTAGGGCAGGAAGGCGAAGGACAGCAGGAGCCCACTGAGGAAGCCGAAGAGGTGAGCGATGTTGTCGATCCAGGGCAAGAGGCCGCAGATAAAGAGGAAGAGGACGATGCCAAAGAGGTTGAGAAAGGCTTTCCAGGGTTTCTCCAGCACTTGCCAGCTCTGGAAGAGCTCCACGAAGAGGCAGGCCAGCAAGCCGAACTGGGACCCGGCAGGACCCACCTGCAGGGATAGGGGAAGTCAGGGCTGGACACTCTGTCACCCCAGACAGACCCCATGTCCCCAAGGGATCATCTCCTCCCCTAGCAAAGTGCATTTGGCTCCCGTGTCCCTGTGCGGGATCCTGTGTGGGGCTCAGGAGTGGGAACCCTGGCACGAGAGGATGAGGAGGAGAGCGGGGTGGTGCCGTTCTGGCAGAGCTGATTCTTTCTGTGGCTCAGCAGCCAGACAGCATCACCCCCCTCCCAGACCGAAGCCCCATTCTGGCACACCCCTGGGGGGGATTAGGGCCCTTGGCATGATCTCATTTAAAGCCCAACAGGGTTTGGCTGGCAGCAGATTAGCCATCTGCCTGCCCGGGGACCCCGCACGCTCACGGACATGTGGTGACATGTGACACACACTGCACGTGCCAACACCACACGTGGGGCAGGGACACCCCCTCCCCTCTGTCTGCAGCAAAGCCTGCCCGGGGCTGACAGTCTGTGCTCCAGCCCCTTCCCCAAACCTCTGCCAGGACAGGGATGGAGAGGGGTGTCCTTTGGTCCCTGGGGAGCTGGGACAGAGCCCCCCAGCCCTCACCTCTGCCCTGTAGGGCAGGAAGATGGCACTGGCCAGGTTGCCCGTGATGCCGCTGAGGATGAAGATGATGGAGATGCGATGCCAGCCTGCCAGCTTCTCCAGGTCCCGCAGCACCGTCATCTGGAACGTCACCGACACCAGGCAGTGGATGATGCTGGGGGAGAGACCCTGTGTTAGAGACCCCTGCCCAGCCCTCCCACCCACTGCCCCGGGGCACGAGGCAGCTCACAAAACACCCTCCCACTGAAGGCACGTGTCACTGCAGTCTGGGAGCGCCCTTCCCTCTTCCCTCCCACCCCATCCCAATGGACACTCCAGTCCCCAGTTCCCCCATCCCTGGGGATATGGGGGCTGCATCTCACCCGGCGTGCAGGAACAGGGACAGCCACAGGCGGTAGAACTGGTCAGGGACCTCCGGGTTGAGGAAGGGCAGGAGCCCACAGACCTCGTCCAGGCAGTGCACCTGCAAAGGCAGCAGGGTTGTCCCCAGAGCCACAGGGAGCAAAGGAGGGGTCACAGGGATGGGGTGCCAATGATGCCGTGTGCCAGCTGTGAGGGGATTCTGGATGGCGTGGGGCACCCACACTGCCCTGGTGCTGGAAAAGGAGCAGCTGAGCATCCCCAGTCCTCCAGGAGATGCTGAAGGGCTCTTTTCCTGCCTGGAATGTGCCTTTCTCAAGGACACCAATGCTGCCCAGGTGAGGCTAGTTCAAGCCTGACATTTCTTCCTGCCTCACACCAGCAAGATGGGCACAGCAGCAGGAGCTAGCCAACAGCTGGGCAAGTCCCTGCACTTTGCATCGCCCCTGCTCACGCCCATCCCAACCATGTCCCATTCCTGGCAGGATACTCTAAAGCCCTTTGGCATCAACACGGCTGCTAGCATTGCATCCCACGTGCCCTGCCATGCCTCCCTGGACCTGCTCACCTGCGAGCAGAGCGTTGCCTCCTCGTGGAAGTAGCCGTGCATGAAGTCGCAGTACTCCCTCGTGGTGATCTCGCAGCTGGCAGGGGGCAGGAGGGGGCTCGCTGGGGGCAGGGCACACTCAGGACGTCCCTGAGCATCCCCCTCTGCTCCCAGCCTGCTGCCACCGTGCTTCCCACCCCTCAAGGCTCTGTAACCTCCCTCTCCCACCAGGCACAGCTCTGGACACTGATGGGACAACACGAGGCAGGAGGGCAGAGGGGGGAGCCAAGCCAGGTGCCCCCTTTGCCACGACCCACCTGCCCTTGGTGCCGATGCAGCAGGGCCTGCCCTTGATCTGGCAGTCCAGGTGGGCGAAGCCCGTGTGGTTGGTTTTGGTCTCGTAGGTGCAGATCTAGAAGCAGGAGGGAGAGGAGCCCTGGTCAGGGTCCAGCCCCAGGCTGTCCCTGCAGCCCCCTGCCCGGCTCATTGCCACTGCCACCATGAAGTCACCAGCTGATGGTGGCACCGGGCTCTTACCGGCCACTTGGTGATGTCGTCCGGCCACACATGGGGTGGGTTGGATGCTGGCTCCTCACACGTCCTGGCAGGAGGAGGGGGGTGAGTCGGGTGGGTCCCCCCAACACATCCCCCCTGCAGAGCAGTGACCCCCTCAGGCACAGACAGCTCTGGGACCTGCCCCGATCCTGCCCACCAGTGGTGTCCCACAACACCCCCTGGCAGCTCCTTCTGCAGGTGAACCGTGCAGAGCTCAGAGCTGTTGGACAGCCTCACCGACGCCCATGGATGTTCCCATCCCAGCAGGACAGGGACAAGCACAACACAACGGCATCACGCGCTGCTGCCCGTGTTTAGGACAGGCTCCACCTCAACTTCCCCACTGATTCCCTCTTCTTCATCACTCTCTGCAGTGTGCAAAAGCCCCCTATCCCCTTAGACAAAAGGATTCAAGGCATCCAAGCTGAAAATGCAGCCTCCTCTGCCACGTCCCACACACAGCTGGGTGACCAGGCCACCTCCACCCAGCTGCCACTCCTACCTGGGGTCCTGGTGGCACACAGCCCCCGAGCTCCGCTTCTCTCCCGAGCCCATGGCTGGCGCGTTGCTGCCCGGCCACTTGATGAACGTTGCCAGCGTCTCCTGCAGCGAGCACGGAGAGACTGAGGATGCGGCAGGGAATGCACGGCTCTGACCCCACATGCATCCTGCCCCGGCGCAGTGCAGGGCTGAGATGGTTTCCCCCTCTTTGCCCAGGGATCCCCAGCCCTTCCCGGTGCCCACGGCAGGGGCACGCACCGAGCAGTCCTGCGGCAGGGTCTGGATGCAGCCAGAGTTGTCGTTCTGGACGCAGCAGCCGGAGCCACGCTCCCGGTCCCGCTCGCGCTGGATGAGCCGCTCCACCTGCCGATCCTTCCGGATGCAGGGGGAGAACTTGGCTCCCAGGTGGATCAGGTCGATCTGGGAGGGAGGTGCCAGTCATGAGGACGCTTTGTCTGTGCACCTCCCTTCCCTCCAGCCATCCCCAGGGAGAGCTCAGCAGGGACAGGGGGTCTCCACAGGCAATAGACAAAGGTCTCTGTCATCCCAGTGGAGGGAAGGCAAGTAGGAAGGGGATGGGGTCTCTTCTGACCATCCCACTGTGATGCCACATGTCCCAGTGGGATGGGGGCCCAGGGGCCGGGACATTCCAGCAGGCTGGAATGAGGTGGTTAAGCTCTCTCCCCTGAGGAGAGGAGCACCTCAGACTACCCCCTCAGCTCAGGGCAGGGGGAACAGAGGGCAGAGCCTGAGGCTGGGGGCCGAGGGTCTGGCAGGGTCCTTACCGAGCTGGGCCCGATCCAGAAGTTTTCCTGCTGGATGTACTTGACGCTCTCGTAGACACCCTTGTTCCTCAGCACCTGCCGAGAGAGGCCAGGGTCAGCTCCCACTGAAGGGGCGGGTGCTGAGGGGGTGCACTCGTCTCCCTCCACCCAAGAGGGGCTGAGCAGCCCCTTCATCCAAGGGAAAGGGCTGCTGGGTCCCACCAGCAAGGCAGGACAGGGGAACAGCTCTGCTCCCACCACATATTCTGCTGCAACACGGTGCTGCTCATCCCCCTGCCCTGGCTATTTCACAGAGCCTCTCAAACGCTGGAGCCCCCCAAGATGCTCACAGTCCTCACAGGGAGCACGACACCACGGGACACTGGTGGTCACAGTCCCCCCTGAAAGATGGCTCTTAAACTTACTAACTCTGTCGTCACGTGCTGGGCGAAGCCAATGGGGGCGATGCCGTAGGTGCCGATGACCAGCAGGGTGATGAGGACGTGGACAAAGGTGATCCAGTATGTGAAATACGGCCTGGAGGGGATGGGACCCAAAATTGGAGCTGCTCAAAGATGGCTGGGCAAAGGGACACCGCAATCCCCCAGGCCCTGATCCCCAAGCATTGAGGGGGACACGCATCTGAGTCGGGGTGTCCCGTGCCATCGGTGCCCTCACCGGTGGCTGTCGGTGATCTCCAGCTGGGACTGCACGATGCTGCTCAGGCTACGCCGGTACGTCCTGTTCAGCCACTTGCCCACCACCCCCAGCCCGTAGTAGCGTTTCTTGCGGTCGAAGGCAAAGTGCTTCACTTTGGAAGCGATGCGCCTGCCCCGCCGCGGGGCCGGGCCCGCGCCGCCGGACACTGAAGTGAGCCGGACACCCTCCTGCCTGCAGAGAGAGGAGAAACCCATCACGCCTGCCAAAAAGGACCAGCTGAGAAAAACCCCATGGCCACAGCCCCGAGGATGCCCTGAGATGAGGCTCTGAGCACCTCCCGGCTCCATTCTCCCAGGAGCATGATGGAAGTGCCCATCGTCCTGCCTGCAGCAGGGCACCTGGGCAGCCTCAGGGGCAACACCTGCTGAGGGCTGGTACTCACGGGGTGGGCTGCTCCACCTCAGGGGACACCCTGGCATCCTCCGCCACCTGGTGCATGCGTAAGTACGTGGCTGACAGAGGCGGCGACTCGAAGACGTCGTCGGGCATGGAGTACGTCTCATCGTGCATGCCCATCTGGAAAGAGGATGGATATGTGTCCTCGGATATGTGTGATGGGTCAGAAGGCTCCCCGCTGTCGAGGGGGAGAGGGTGATCCCCAATGACATCCCACTAATGGCTCATCACAGGGTGTGAAATGTGCCCATCATTCCCTGCCACGCCCAAGGGCCATCCCTGACACTGGGGCACAGCAGCCACCGATGCCTCTGTCACTACTGGGTGAATTGCCAACACAGGGGTCCTTGCGAGAGCCCTGCTCCACACCCAGCCCCCTGTGCAGGGTGCTGGGACACGCCCCGGCTCCAGCAGCCAGTATGGAATGTCGCTTGCCTTACTGAAGAAGGACGAGTCCAGGGTATCAGCAGCATCCACCATGTCCTCGTCCATGAAGCTGGGGTACAGGAAGCTCCTCTTGCTCCTTCGCTTGGGAGCCAGAGGCTCCAGGACAGAGCGTCCCTTCGGCAGCGCAAGCAAATGAAGGTAAGCAACCAGAAGCCCCTCAGTTTTTGCAGCACTGAGGGTTTCTCAGAGCTTCCCTTCCCAAAGCCAAGTGGCAAGGATAAAATCCCAATCAGTCACCATAGTCCCTTGTATGGGGAGGAACTGGCAGAAGATGCTGCCTTCAGCTCCTCGGAATCTGCACTGGACCATGGCCACGTTAGTGAGCTTGACAAGTGACCTCTGAATTTGTCTGCTCTCAGATCCACAAACCTATCCCCAAGGTTTGCCCAGGGCTCCTTAGAAGCAAGAACATTGCTGGAGAGGCTTCCTCGCCCCTCAGCAATGGAACCCAGAAGTTGTTTTTCCTCAGGCTGTCCAATTTTCACCAAAACTTCTACTTTTAAGTAGAGCTCAGGTTAAAAACACCAATCTCCCCCCTCAAACACGCCCTGGAGAGACGGCAGTCTCTACGCAAAGCAAAAAGCCAAGAAGCAAAGATGATGGGTGAAGGACAGAACTGAAACCCGGCTCAGGAAGAAGATGGTCCTCTCCACGCTCCCAAAACTCACACGGAGAAGGGCTGCGGCCGCCTTGAAGCTCATGTGGGCGACAGACTCCCTCTTCCTGCGCGGCAGGCGGCCGTAGCCCGAGCGGATGCTGTTGAAGGACGCCAAGGAGACAACGCCGGGGGTGAGCGGGGGCAGGACGTGGTGGGGCGTGTGGGGACGGTCGGTCTCGTCGGGATGGCGGAAGGGACGGCCCCTGGCCAGCGGGTCCACGATCTGGAGAAGGGAAGAGGTGTGAGTGCAGAGGAGGGCAGAGCTGGGAGTGGGACCCCTCACCCCGAGCTCTACCTTGGGCATCTTGGCGGGTTTGGGCGACTCGGTGGCTTGGAAGGAGGGCACCTCCTGGCTGGGCAGCTCCATGTCGCGATAGGCAGGCTTCAGCTTGCCGTACCTCATGCTGCAGTGCTGCAGGCTCTTGCGCTGCCACTGCTGCCGCTTCCCCTCCCAGTCGCTGCTGACGCCGAACCACTGCGCTGTGCCTCTGGACACGCGGTGGGCACACTTGTCACACAGAATGGTGGTACCCCCCCCCAGGTACCACCATTCCACCCAGGCATCCCCTCTGGCAGGTGGTTGGGGTTGGGGTGTCTCAGCCCAGCCTGCAGCAGGGTGGTTTTGACCTGGCTATGAGTCAAAGGGAAGTGGAGGAAAGTGATTCTTGCACTCCCTTCTGAGACACGACTCTGCAGCCCCACCCCAAGTCCTCTGCCAGTACCCGCGGTGTCCTGACACGGCCCCCTCCGAGTGACCCAGCCACGGCTGGAGCCCACCCTGCCCTCACTTGCGGATGCTCTGGGACAGGGAAGTCTGCCGGCGGAAGCCGGGCCGGCGCTCCGGGCGGGGCTCCTGCAGGCTCTTGCTCTTGCGGTAGATGGGCACCTTGGAGGGCTGGAAGGCAGAGCAGGGCATTAGGGACAGGATGGCACCTGGCAGCCCCCCAAGCCCAGCGTGGGACTGATGCAGCTCCATCACTCACCTCCTTGGAGGCACCATCCTCCTCCGCCTCCCGGGGCGGGATGACGATGGAGAGGTTGGGGGGCTTCTTGCTCTGCAGGCGGCTGCTGCTGGAGCGGCTGCCCCCGTTCTTGTCCCCGGCTGACATCTTGGGCTGGTGATGGTCGGCGGGCTGGCAGAGAGCAGGGAGTCAGCCAGAGGGGCAGAAATATTCCCCCAGGAGCTTGTGTGTGAGGAAAGCCTGGGTCCCAGCAGGAGATGGGGCCTCACCAGTGGGACATCACCAGACTGAGCCTCCTGTGTCCCTAGCTGTGCTGGTGAGACCTCACCATCGTGAGCCCAGCTGCTGCATCCCCAAAAGCCACATTCCATCCCTGAATTTGGGTGGACAGGAAGGCTTACATTAACCACTCACTGCCAGTCCCCCGAGGGCACCAACACCACCCCTTCACCTGCTGGGAATAGGGCAGGGATGGCAACGGTGACCAGGACAGAGCATCCCCACTACCCCAGCACGTGCCTGTGGGACACCCCGGTTTCACACCCCGCCAGGATGAGCCTGACCATGTGCCTTGGAAATATGGGGGATCCCTGCAAGCCCTGGCCAGGCCCGTGGCACACAGCTGCAGCACATGGGAACACCGGCCCTCCCAGTTTGGCAAGGGAGCCAAGGGGAGACTGCATGGGGTGTCTGCAAAGAGCTCCTCTTGCCTGGGCAGGGTGGGAAGGGAGGGGACACAGCCAGGCAGGGGACACACAAAGCCTGAAAACACCTGATCCACATCCCCCCATGCACCACAGCTCCCCCATGTCCTGCCCCGTGTAGGGGAGATGCAGGACATTCCCCTCTGGCACGTGCATGCACACACCAGGCTAGGAGACTGAATCCTCCCTGGCACCACGTGCAAGGAGGGGGAAGCTTAACAGCCAAGATGTGGTTAATTCCTCAAGAAATCCCCTCCTGAGGGTCCCTGCAGCCAGCTCCACCAGGCAGGGCTTTGCAGGAAAAGTAATTCCATCTGAGTGCAAGAGAACAGTTCCAGATCCTATTAGGGACTACGAGGGCAATCAAGAGGGAGGCACAGCCCTCTCTGACCTCTCCCCGTCCTCCTTGATCACGTGCCAATGCCCCAAGGACTCACACAGGTCTCACGAACATCTCTTGTCCCCCAGGACAGCCATGGCCACGGGAATGGTGTCACCTGCCACGTTTGCGCGATTCCACTGGCTCTATCCACAGGCCTGGCTCCTCTCCCTGCCCAAGATCCCAATGACCAGACTCCTACAGCTCTGCTCTCCTTAGAACGTCACTTGAGCAACCAGATGAGTGACTGAGGTCCCACCAGTCCCCTTTGCAACAGGATCCCATTCCCAAAGCAAGAGTCAGGGCAGGGACACTTTTGCAGCTCCCTCAGCACTTGGAGTCCTGAACACAACCCTCCCCTTAGACCACACCACAAGCAAAGCCTGGCTTTAGGAGCATGGGGTACCCAAGAGATCAGCTTCATGGGATGCAGGGGTCCAGAACCAGCTTCCCAGGGATGGGAAAGCCAGGAGTTGGCAGCACTAGCTGGAATTGCTGCCCTCCATCAGCTCCTAGGCCACGTGATAGCCTTCTGCTCCCGCATTAAAATGGGAGCTGGGCTCCCTCTCCAGCACCAAAGCTGGGAGAAATCAACTCCCAACTTTCCCCTGGCGGCTCAGCCAGTGCTGGTCCCCACGAGGGTCTCCTCACCTCATAAGAGTGACGGGGATCCTGCGCAGTGATGGCAAACACCCACGGCAGCTTTCCTCTGCCTCCGTCCTTCACGCACGGGAGCCCCGGGACACGGCCAAATTCCTCCTGCGATGGGGAGAGGCTGCGATGAAAAACCGCGCATGGGAAAGCAGGCAAGGGCTGCAGGAGCATCCCGGGAGAGGGAGAGCTGAGCTCAGCGCTCCCTAGACCTTGGGGACAGGGCTGCAGGTGGCTGGACATCAGGGACAGGGATCAGCCGCTGGCACGGGGCAGCAGGAGGAGGGAAAGCCCCCACTTAGAGCAATGCTCTGTGGCAGGGAACAGCATGGGGCAGGCAGCATGCTGCTGCCAGGCAAAGCTCTCGGGAAGCAAGACACCCAGGAAGAGCAGGCACAGAACGTGAGTGCCTCGCCGGGTATTTCAGAGCTGCTGAACTGGGAGAGCGCCAGCCCCAGCAAGCAAAACTTTCCGTCCCACTGGAGAGCTGGAGACTCTGTTTGTTTTCCTCCCAGGGCAGCCAGCAATGAGCCCAAGATGCCAGCTGCTCTGGAGAGCTGCGAATGGGAACACACTGGGGTCACAGCAATCCCTGGGGCACCCTCAGCCTTCTCCAGCTCTGGGAATGGCTCTGAGTGGTGAGAGCCAGCACAGCCAGAAGCACAGAAATTGGAGCCAAACTCCTACACAGCCCCACTCTTACACCCCCTCCCCAAATCCCATCCCCAACTGCCCCCATCACCACCCAGACAGCCCCAGATCTCCGTGCTTCCCAGCAAAGTAGGTTTGCAGCACGTTTAAAATCCTGGTCTTGCTTCCCACCAGCTCCCCGTGCAGCGGGGGCAGAGGGCTGGACCAGCCTCCCCCGAGGTGACTCAGTCCTGGGGGAGCTGGCACAGCCCGGCAGGCACCTGCTGTCCAGTCACGGTCACGCGGCGCGGCCGGAGCGCTTGTCACGGCTCTGTGCGCCGGCACATTCGGCATCGAGCGGGAGGGGGAGGAGGGCAGCGGCCCCTGAGGGCTTAAGGCTCCTTTGCCACACAGGCTGGGGGCAGCAGCCACGCCCCGAGCACAGATCCTGAGCCACCAGGAGCCTTATCCCATGCCAGGCAGAGAAATCCCCAGTGGATGGTGCTGGGAAGGTGTTTTCCAGCTCACCACGTGCTTGGTGCTGGCGCCCAAGCCTTCTGGAGCTGGCGTGCTCAGTGTGAGAACGGGCCAGACGGCGCCTCCATCCAGACACGGCCTGCCACGAGCCTGGCCCTCCAGATCCCCACAGTCCCAGGTCCCTGTCACCCCCCCAGCCCTGGCATGGAGGGCTCTGCCACCAGGAGCACGGCTCCCTGCCCAGCAGCCCTGGCATCAGCCGCCCCATCGCAGGGCACAGCTCGGCTGCGAGTGCCCAGGGAGCCTCAGCCCAGTGCTTGGACACTCAGGGTGGACATGGTGGCTTCATCCTGGGGGCAGAAAAGGGAAGTGAGAGGCGACGTGTGGAACTGATGTGAGGGGATGGCTGAATGCATGCCCTGTTGTGGGGACAAGGCGGGTCACAGCAGCGGGGGGTGACAGGCATGGGACTTGGCGGCCATGAGCACGTCCTCAGCTTGGTAGGAGCTGTCCTTTGGGCTGGAAGAAGGGTCCTGGGGGCAGCATGGTGTCACTTCAGGCTAGAAAAGATCTCCATGCACCGGGGATGCCACCACTGCTGACCAACAGGGAGCAATAAATGGGCAGGCCATGGAGGGAGGGTCACCTGGTCTGGTTGATAAGAAGAGATTCCCCACTATCACCATCTCCCCTCCCAAAGCTCTTGACCACTGAAGGTCACCAAAGCCTGACATCCAGCAGCAAGGGACACAGCCTGTGCTCCAACATCAGCAGGGGTGTGAAGGCCCCACCCTCTCTCAAGAGGGCAGATGTGTTGGGGTCACTGGGGAGCAACTGGGACGAGGTTTGAGCCTTCAACCAGAAAAGGCACAAGGAAGGTGACCAGGGCTGGCTCCCAGCCCCAGGGCGAATCACAACAAGCACTGACCCGAGGAAGCACACTCAAGGAAGAAAGCGATAGAAAAAGTGATGAGGTTCATACAAGGCGTCAGCGCAGGACACGCTGGGATGGTCCAAGCAACACAAAGGGACCGTCAGCAAGGCCCAGTGAGCAAAACTGGGAGAGCCAAGCACAACCATTGCATGAGACAGCAGAGACAACCCTGCAGAGCAGCCCCGGTTGGAGGCGGGTGCATGCAGTGGGTTCATGGATGCTTGGAGAAGGATCAGGATCTCTCTCCCTGAGCTTGTTGGCACTGGGGGAAGGGACATTACTGGAATAAAACAGTGTCTCAGGCTGGCACAGCTCAGCCGGAGGAGAAAGCAGCTCTGAGCCACCCAAGGGGGTGGGGCAGGGAGTGGGACCCCCACGAGCACCCATCACACCCATCACCCTGAGCATGATGAGCCCCAGCTCTTCCTCTCCATCGGGCAGTGAGAAAGGGGCCAGCAATGCCACAGAGCCCCCAAACACCCCCGCAGCCTCTGCTGGCACCCAAGAGCCCATCAGGCAGAGCTGCTGCCGCCCATAAATGATTCACGAGCACGTTAAAGACCTCTCTCAAGGCTGGAGCCGCGTTAAAAGGTGCTCCCAGTTATTAAGAGCTCCAGATAGGAGACTCAATTGGTGCAACTGCTCTGAGCTTCAAGCTCCCATGGACTCGCACCCGAGCAGAGACCCAGCCAGCACCTTCTCCCCTTCTGCTCCCTTTCAAAAAGCTTTTTACTATTTTCCAGTCTCGAGTTTCAGATCTGGAGAGAAGCAGCCGAGCATAAACAGCTCTTGAAATAAAAACATATTACTGGGGAGGAAAAAGAAAATCGCTCCATTTTTTCCCCACGTGTCCCAACCCTGTCACAAACGGAACTGGGTGGCAAAACTGTGAGACGCAGGGTTTCGCTCTGAGCCTCGAGAGAGGCCCTCTGTGCTTCAGGGGGTATTTTAGCTGCCCTTTCCCTTATCACTGAGCCACATGGTCAGCATGGACACCCACAAGGGCTTAAATTCACATCTCCGTGATGGCCAGAGTAGGGAGATGGGGTATGGATGAGTGCTGGCATCCCGTCCGGTCCCCGGGGCATGCAGGCAGCCAGGACACGCCTCACCCACGCCACCATTAGAACATCCTCTCCCATTTTCCTCCGTCGGGAAGGCCATTGGGCAACGGCAGCAGGTTTGCTGAGCCCGGGCGAGCTGGGAACACGGCACGCCCCAGGAGGAAGGAAAGCGGCCGGGGAGATAGAGCACGGCGGGCGGGGGGGCTGCGCTGGCCCCGCGGATAAAGGCGAGCCCTGCCCGCGGGGAGGGACACGGGGACACGGAGGGAGCGGGGCCACTCGCACCACTGCACACGGCAGCCTGGGCTGGGCTTCCCCGCTGCGAGGGCTCGAGTGCCGGGAATGTGGCCCTGGACTCCCCGGCAGGCCTGTCGGGATGGGTGACGCCATCCCTATCGGCACGGAGAGGGAAGGGTTCGCCTGCAATGTCTGGGAGCGGCTGGAAAGAGCCATGCCGAGGATTTCCCACATCCCAGCCACTGCCCATTTCCCACTCTCGTTAATTTTTGCCAGTGCAGCAACCCCCACCCACCCCAGCAGAGCAAAACCCAAAGGCTTCCCAACCTGCCGGGGTGGACGGCAAGTCCCGGTGGGCTGGGGTCCCTCTGTGCTGCTGGCCACCCACCCCACACCTCCCCACTTCCCTGGGGTCCACGCACCCTCACAGCACAACAGCCCCGACCAGGCAGCACTGCACAAACCCATTCTCTGCCTCCTGCAAAGGCACACCGGTGTGGTGGGTGCTCCTGGAGGGACTGTGGCTGCACAAGGGGACCCTCAGCCCACTGTCCCTTCCTCAGGCTGGAGCCCAAGCCAAGTGAGGAACGTGCACGTGGAGACTTTGAGTGACCCCAACGGCTTCAGGGAGAACGAAGGGCCAAAGTCTCCTCTGGGAGCGAGGCAAGCGCAGCAGCTCCACTGGTGAATGTGCAGGGGGGTCAGCTGCTCCCCAGGCAGGGTCACAGCACTCTCCAGACACAAGGAAAGCTCTTTTTCTTTTTCCCCCAGCCTGCCAGGATTGATTTAACTTGGTTTCATCTAAGAACTGATTAATTACTCAGATCTACTCCAGTTCCTTATTAGTTTGGCTTAAACACAGAGTGCACAGACATGATGATGCAAGTGCTTCAGCCCTGGCTGCACCTTCTGGAAGGGGCTGAGGGGTCCCAGGTCGGTATTCATCTGAGGGAAGGGGACAGCCTGCCTGCAGGCCATGTGCCTGCCATCCCTATGCTGCAGGTCATTACTGAGTTCACTCTCACTTCCCTCCTAGAAGTAAATTCTTGGTACGAAAGGTCAGTGGGGCTGGAGGGGACACTTTTCCCTCTGGTTCTTCTCCTGAATTCTCATTCTTTCAGCAGCTCTTGGTGCCAGGGCTCTGGCTGGGCTTGCAGACTTCCCCAGTCCCCCACTGCCTGTTTCAGAGCACACTGAGCCACCCAGAGCAGCACAGGGCTGGCAGAAATGCCCCATATTTACAGAGGGTTCCCTTGCCCTGAGCTCTGACCATCCTGTGCTGTGTGGGATGCAGCAGTGGGAGGTGGTGCTCAGCCTTGGACAGGAACTCAGCTCATCCCAGGGACAAGATGGGCAGGACAACCCCCTTGGCTGCAGCTCCCTATCTCTGGGAACAGACTCCTTATCCCAACACAGCCATTCCAAGGCTTGTACAAAGTGCTGCTCACCCTGTGCAAAGGGGGAGCCCTGAGTGGGCACCAGCAGCCTCCTTCTTTCCCATTCCAAGGCCAGCAGCTCCCTGAGGAGAGGGGAAAATGACCTTGTGGTGTCCCTTTGGGCTGTGGATGGTGACACCTCTGCCGGCAGGGGGCTGGGGGCTGTCCCCCAGACACTCCATTCTCAGTGCTCCCCTGGGCCCAGGACAACTGGGGGAAGCTGCTCCTGCCCACCCCTCCCTCCTCCCAACCAGCAGCAGCCGAGCGTGGGTGGGCCACTCCTTGGCTTCCTTCCTTTCAGTCCTGATTGCAGGAGGCCTGAAGCACCCAGACCCACACCCTGCAGAGGAAAGCCCGACTGGGAACAGCTCGTCCCCATCCAACATGGTGCAAGCCCGGCACGGGGAATCCTATATTCACCCACATTCCTACCTATGGAATGCGATGCTCTTCCCACCACAGCATCTCCATGGACCTGTGCCAGCCAGGCACTTTGCAGCCTCTCAGCTGCCAGGAGCTGGAGGTGGGGTCTCCCCAACCATCTTCATCCTCCTTCTGCCTGCTATCCCATCTCTGGGATGCTGCACCCACAAGGAAGCCACGCAGCTCAGCGCAGGGGCTGTTGATGCTGCTTCTTGAGGAGCCACCTCCATGTCCTCCCCAGGAGAGCTTGGACTGGGTTAAGTCACCACGTACATGAGGTGACTGGTTATGGGATCACCCTTGGAAAAGCCATATGACAACAGCACAGTGCCGGCCCTGGCGACACTTCCCTGCTCATTCCATGGAGGAGCTGAGGCCGGGCAGGACACGGCAACACCAAGCGTTGGGGATTCACCCTGGCTGCCCACGGGCACAGAGCGCAGCCTTGGGGCTCACACGTAACTCCCAGCCCTGCCCCGGTGTTCCTGCAGGCCGGCAAATTACAGAAATAACTCCATCAGACCCCCAGCACAAGCTGCAGCATGACACAGGGGGAGTGGAGCCAGCCCCATGGCGTGGGAGGGGGCACTGGCACACTGGATGTCTTTGGGGACACCGTCCGGCATCTCTTCTGCCCCGAGTGGGTCTGTCAGACCAGAGGAATTACATCAGGAATACATCGGGAAATAGTACTTTTAGGCAATAAATCAATTAAACACAAGCCAACAGAGGCTGCTCGAAGGAGGGCTCCATTGCCCTGGGAGCTGCAGCAGCCGAAAAAGGCGCCTGCAGATGGGAGGGATGGTCCTGTGGGATGGCTGTAAGACAGGAGCATCCACTGAGTGACCGCACACCGCCCATCTGAACGGGTTCTCACCGGGCTGGACATCCAGCACAGAGAACGTGTGCCCTCCACACCGGTGGGTCTCTTCCTCCCATCCAATGGTAGCAACTTGGGAAAAGGCCAAGGAGCATCCCTGGGCACTGTCCTGTTCCCTCCCGTCCCGTGTCCCAGTGCAGCCTCTGGCAGCACAGCATCACATGGGCTGGTTTGCACCTGCACTCTCCCCTGCTCAAGGCACAGCCACAGCATCAAGCCTGCTCTTGTGGCTGCACAAACTGCCCCCGAGGTGACAAGCTGCAGTTTCACTGGACACCTCCATGCTTTTCTGACTCATTTGTGGCGTTTCATAAGTGGGGAAACTGAGGCACCGCAATACAGTAAGGCTCCCTGCCTCCCCACCCCGCTGCTGCTCCGCAGGCAGGACACTGGTTCCTTCTCCATCAAAGTCCACACAGCTCTCCCAGTTTTAAGTTCCCGGAGGACGAGGGTGGAGGGGGAACCCCTCACATGCAAACCCCATAAATATTTGCTGCCCTGCTCTCCCAGAGCAGTTATTTGGGGGTTGCCCCTGCCCCGTGCTCAGCTACTGTGACCAGCACCCCACAATGCTTGACCTTGGGGTGCGAGTCCCCAAGGATGAGGGGCACACAGGGATCCTGTGTGGTGGGCAAGCAGAGGGCAGGGTTGGTCTGGGGTCCTCCTTGGGTCCACCCTAAATGCCTCATTAAGAGAGCAACCACCAAACACAGGCTTTTTTGTTGTTTTTTTTTAAGTAACAGGGATTAAGTGGGGAAAAGGGGTACCAGAGTGCCAAGGGTTTCCTCCGTGCCCACCAGCACACACAGAGCTTTCCATGCTGACTCGGAGGCCAGGAAATGACCATAACTCAAAGCACCGCACACTTCCAAATGACCACAACTCCTGGATCCCTGTAATTAAAAGGGACTGTGCCCACCCCCGCTGGGAGCTTGTTGTGTTATCAGACATCTCATGGCCCGGCAGGACAGCGGAAACCAGAAGTCATTAGATAAAAAGCCCCTCAAGAGGAGGAGAGTTCATGATCCCATCACTTGTGGGCTCATAGAGATTTAAGTAATTAATTTTCAGCCTTCACTAATTGACTCCTTCAGTGCTGAGCCCCTGGCAGCACCAAGCCTGCACTCGCTCCTCCGGGTCAGGTCCCTGCAGGGCTCCCAATGCCCATGGGAAATGTGGAAATGCCTCACGAGCCCCATGTTGGTCTGGGCAGCTCTGCAACTCCCCCACCAGTTGGTTCTCCATCACCTGTCTCCTACTTTCTTTGGTAATGAGCACTATTCTGATTCCTGGCTTGTCCCAAGGCCTGTTTTCAGCTCAAGAACAACCTAAGGGAAGGAATAAGGATGTATCTGGGCGATCCCTCAGCTTCACTGGAAACAGGAGCAGCATCCAAGAACAAAACACGGACTCAGAGGACAGCCACATGCCCAGACAAACACAGCCCACATTCCCCACGTCCCCCAGTGCACCCCCAGTGAGTGCATTCCCCCAGAGGCGACCCAGGCAGTCCCTTCCCCACCGGATTCACGCCCCCATGCTCTGCATCCCCAGCTCCGAGCTGCTCTCCCAGCATCCACAGGCATCTATTGTTCCTGCCGCCCCGCTCCGGCAGCGCCGCTCTCACACTGAGCACTCACACGTGCATCTGAGCGCAACACCGGGCTCGGCCCCGTCTCTCAGAATTTACATCAGGGCTCTGTTGTGGTGTCAAACCCCACTCTGTGGTTTGCCCTTTCTCACTCCGGGGCTTGCAGCACCTCCAGGTGCCCCAGCGCAGCTGCAGCGGTGCCAGAGAACCCCCATGATAGGGAAGTAGTAGACGGTCGCCTGCTTTATAGCAAACGGGAGCAGGGCTGGCAGAAGCCGCCCTCCATATGAGCAAGCAGCAAAAGGTGCTGATCACCTCATTAATTGCAAAGGAGCTGGGAAGGTGCAGCAGCTGGGAGCCTAGGGAGCCACGTGTGAAACCAGTGCTGCCCAAGGTAGCACGGGCAGCGGCAGCTCTGGTTTCTCTCAGGCTCAGCTGCAGTTGAACCCACCACCTCATTTTGGAGGTGGGACAATTCCAAGCTGGTTGTTTCCCACTTGGGAAAAAGGCAGGAGCCAAAGGATGCTGCTTCAGAGGGCACAACGGAGTGAGCTGAGTGGGCAGCATTTCCTTGCCCAAGACAGCCATGGCACTGTGGTGGGGTGCGCTCCCCAATTCCCCAGCTGGGTTGGAGGCTGTGTGCCCAGGACAGCAGCAGTATGATGAGTTCACCCTGGAAATCCCCAGGAGCAACCATCCAGGGACCAGGAACGTGCAAGCAGGAGAATGTCCTGGCTCCTCGTGGCGAGAAGGATGACGCCATGCTGGGGAAGAAGGCGGACACTTCCTCTTGCCACAGGGACCCAGCGGGCACAATGCAGCCTCTCAGGTCCCCTTCCCCCTGCAGAATGTGAGCATGGGGAGCTGAGCGAGAGCTGCAGGGTCTCACATTACCGTGGGCACCACGAGGTGGCCACAGGAAGCCTGGAGGGATGGCCTCTGCCCAGTCCTGCTGGCCTGGCAGCAAGGCAGGGCAGGATGGGGTAGAGCTCAGCCTCACCCCTTTGTCCCAAACCTGAAGGACCAACAGCAAAAATCCAACTGACTACAACATCCACGCATAGCATCCCTCTGCTCCCGGAGGGATGTACACACGGACGGAGGATGACCCGACCCCCCTGCTCTGTAAGGGTTTTGTTCGCCTGCGAAGGGCTGGTGGCAGCACTCGCCACTATAGGCAGCATGTGCGAGCGTCCCAGAGCCCTTAACCAAACCTCAAACCAGCTACAACAACAAAGCCCCGGCGGGCGGGCGGGCAGGAGGATGCTCGGGGTCAGGGACCCGGCCCCCTTCGCTGCCCACCTGCCCTCGCCTGCGGCCTCGAGGCGCTGCCGCTCCTGAAGGGCGCTGCCAGCCCCGCTCACCTGGGGAGGGGGAAAACCAGCAAACACAAACAAAAACCACCCGCCCGCCTGGTTATCGGGCCATCGGCGCCAGAAAGTAGGTTAGAGCTTTCCTCCCTGCCTCGGCCGGGGAGCGGGCTGGGTTTTCCCTCCGGCCGGGTCACCCCGCCGGGACACGCACCCACTTCCCCCTGTGATGGAGAGGAGGAGGAGGAAGAGCCCGGCCCCCGCCATCCGTCCGGGTGCCCGCCCCGGAGGCGCCGGGCAGGGCGCGGGGCACGACCCCGGGCAGGGGGATCCGCGCCGCGTCCCCCG
>VZTA01029365.1:311353-420232 GCA_013398855.1 Mohoua ochrocephala
GCCGCCCCCCCAGCCCCGGCCGCAGGTTAAGGTGACCTTCGCATGGAAGCAGCGTCCCCCAAAGTCCCCGGCAAGGCTCCCCCCGCTCCCCCCGCCGCTGCCACCCGGCTCCAAGGTGTGGGAATCCGAGGAGCGCTGTGAATCCCTCCCTGCTCCCAGGCAGCAAATACACCCAGCCAGCTCCCCACTCGCTGTCATTCATCTCCACTCAGTTCTATATATTGTTCTGCCTCTTTCTCAGCTATAAAGAGATTCAGTTGGATTTGCTGCTTCCTTTTCTTTGGTTTGTTTTTTAAATACCTGATGAGTATGGAGACCCCAACGTCCTCGCAGTTCGCATATACTCTGCTCCATATCTCTTGAATAACCTTTTTTTCTGCGTCTGAAATCTCTTCACTTCTTTCCCATCTCTCAATCTCCATTTCTCCCTGGACTTTCTCCATGAAAAACAGCCGGCAGGATCCTCCGGGAAGCCAGGAGGAGATAAAGAGAGATGTGTGTGAGCGGGTATATCCTGCGAGAGGAGACAAGGTGTTTGCTCGGCGGCTCTGCGACGTGTGGATGTGGATGTATGTGTGTGTGCGTGCGTGTGTGTGTGCGTGCGTGTGTGAGTGCAGCTGCCTGTCGGCGTGTTTAGATATGGAATTTAAAAAATATCCCGGAGGAATGATGCGTGCGATTAGATTTGAGATCTCCTAGTGCTGTCCATGGCTGTAGTTAGCTTCAGCTCGCCTCGGATGTGTGTGGCTGACTGATGAGGAACTGCCTAAAAGTAAAATATTCAAAGGCATTGCAAGACCAGCCTCTTCACCAATGTGTGAACGTGAGCTCACTTTCTCCCTCTCTCCTCCTCTCTCCCACTCCTCCCTCCTTTCCTTTTTTTTTTTTTTTTCTCCCCGAAAGGGAGGGATGAGAGAGATGTTCTGGGCAACATCAGGACGGTGCTGGCGGGGGGGAGGTAGTGCTGGAAGTTTTTTTTCCAGCCCTTTGTAAACAGCTCAGAGGAAATTCAGAATCCAGAGTGCCGAGTTAAAGTTAGCCCAACCGCTGGCTGCGCCGAGTTCTGCCCCAGCTCTCCTCTTTGCGCTCCCTGATTTTGCAGGAGGTGCTGTTTGGAAGGACAGACCCTCGTTCACCTCCAGTTCTTGGGCTGCAAAGAGAGTCGGGTCGAGAGGGGAGCACGAGGCACCCCCACTGCGAGAATCCCTCTGCCCCCCCAAAAGACATCGTGGGCTGTCCCACAGGGACTTTTTAATGCTGAGAATTTGCTCTCCCTTCTTGTGGCAGGACCCGGCTGAAAGGGATCCAGAGTTAAGGCACTCGCGAAATGAAGGTATTATTGTCACTCTGCGATTGCATCGCTCCTGGCAGCGCCTTGGCAGGGAACACCTCCTCTCCAGGCTTCCCGCCGCCTTCGTGGGTGTGCTTTTGGGGCTGTTTTTTACCCAAATGCCATTCCCAGCTCCCTGACAATCCGGCATGTTAAACCCACAGCACAGTCCATTTGCACAGAGAGCAGGAAAATCCTGCGGAGCCTTGTAATTACCGCGAGTCCCCCAGAGGGGGATCGGAGACAAGCGAAGCAGCGGGTGTGCCCCGCCGCCTCCCGCAGCCGCTGCGCACCCCGGCAGGGCAGACGGGCAGACAGACGGACAGACGGGCTGCGGGTGCCTCTCTGACAGCCTGGGGGGTGGCTGCGCCCCTTGAGGGGCTGGAGCTTTGTTATTGCAGAGCTGTCGAGGCTTTTTGCTGTATTTCTCCTCCAAACCAGCCCCGGCCACCTCCCCATTAGCAGCCGCCAGACGGGTGGTGTCGGCAAATTTGCTCTTGCAGAGCTAATGAGAGCTGGTGGAGAACATGCTGCCCACAGATCCCCCACTGCGGGTCCCCCAGGGAATATGTGCTGGGACAGACCGGGAGCCCCACGCATCCATGAAACCCTCGGCTCGAGCGCAAAGCTCAGCTGCGAGCTGCTGAACCCACCACCAGTGTGACAACAGAGCAGTGTGGCCAGCCTGACCCGGCCAGAGGTCAAGGAATCGTTCAATAACACCGCCACCAGCTGCTGAATCATCGGATTTTTACCAAGTTTGGATTTGCCTTGTGCCCAGTAGCCACTGGGATGAGCAGCCATGAGCCCCAGCTCAAACATTAACTACGATGTCCCCAGGTGGTCACCAGGAAGCAGAGAAACCCCTCTGGACCCGGGATGGCACAGCCAAGCTTAATCACCTTCCCTTGATGTGCGGGGGAAGAGGTGCTTTAGGCTTACCTTAAACCCAGAGCCACCCAGCTTAAAGCCAGAGCAAAACTGCAATGCAGTGTAAGTGCTTTCAAAAAGGGGAAAAATCAAATTCTGACCGATATGAGCAGTGCGGGGGTAATCTGGGTGGAGTGTTGCTTATCAATTGCTGTGTGTTTAAAGAAAAGGCATCTTTGAAGCTTTTGTCCCTGGTGTCCTAGCCCACCCTGGGCTCAGAGCCTGGCACCTGGGTTTCCTGGGTGCAGCGGGTGCCTTTCCTCATTCCCTGGCACCAGGAGTCAAAATGTCTGGGCTCAAAAGTCTCCGCTTAGAAATATTAAAATAGTAGAAAATATTAGAAAAGTAAGTGAGAAATCCCCCAGCCTTTTCCAGGCTTCTGTCTCCCTCTCTGGGCTCATCAGGTCTGGCCCTGGCAGGAGCCCAGCCCCGTTCCCATGCGCCATCCTGCTCCACAAACAGGAGATGGGGAGTAAAGCTGTGGTGATTCTCTGCTGCCTCAAAATCCCAAATGATCCCAACAGCCCTGCATTTCTGCGGCTCGTCCCAGACGTGGGACATAAATCAAGGGCAGGAGTGCAGGCACACGCTGTCACGTGCCTGCCACCCGTTTCCATGGTTTCCCATGACTGTTGCTCTCAAGGGCTTGGGGTTAGGAGGCGACTTGTTCCAGAAGGAGAAAGATGCTGCGGTGACACCATTGCTGCCTGCCGGCCCAGCGGGGAGCTCAGCACAGTGCCTGCTGCTCAGACAGGGCACTCCAGGGCCATGGGGCTCGGGGGGGGATGGACAGAGAACTCGGTCCCTGTGGCCAGTGCAGAGACTGAGATGGGGTCAGCTTGCATAATCCATATTGAAGAAATCAATCCATCTCTTTCAGATCCTGATTCAACACCCTGATCCCTTTCCCTTCACCAGCTGAGCATCACAGCCCTCCTGCTTTCCACCTCCTTCCTGCAGACCTGTCCCTGTGATGGGGTGACACTGCGGTGCTCTGTCCCTGCTGAGCCTGAGCCTGCTTCTCCCAGAGCTTCTGCACAGCAGGAAGAGATCAAGTGCTTGTTCAGGCCATCCTCCATCCCAGCTGCAGAAGGTGAGGATGGGTTTCCAGGCCCTCCAAGCCTCCGCTCGTGGCACGCCATGTTCCTGAGGGGTCTCAGGAACCCACCTGCCGACAGCTTCTCCCACTCCCCCTGTGCCCTCCCACGTTGCCTCTCCTCCTCTCGTGCTGGGTGCAATGAGAAATGTACTTGGCTCCTAATCCTTGAGTGGGAGGTGAAGGCAAAAAACCCCAAGACTTCAGCTCCACAGCATGTGGGATGTGGATGATGGCAGATCCCCACCTTTGACTTCTCCCCTGTCTCTGGGGCGAAGGCAGACACCCCAGATCCAGACCTTCGGGTCTGAGTCCACCCTTCCTGGTGCATGGGGACAGCCTTGTTATTTGGTTCCTGGAGAACAACAGGTCACTTCTTGTGTCCCCTGCAATGTCAGCTCCCTGGGACCTTCTGACAGACGCCATTACTTGGGGTGGTCCCAGGAAGGCACCACATGAGATCCATCAGGGACTGCTTTGGGAAGGAGCTTCAGGAGTTGCCCCAAGGCCTTGGTGCTGGTGGGATTCCAGGTGTGCAGCGAGGATCCCTTCTCCAGACCCTGAAGACACCCGCCTGGCCAGAACAGGTGCAGTCCTGGGATTCTGAGTGGAATAAGGCTGAAGGCATGCCATGTTAGGTGTTCCTCCTTCATTCTCCTCCTGGAGCCACTCGGGGCTGCTGCAGTATCTGACCTGGAGATATTGGACTTGTCACCCTGACCTTTGCTGAGGCAAAGCCTCTGGTTGCCAGCCCAGCTCACCCAGCCATGCCCTCAGCATGACAGGCCTCTCTCTCCCGTTTCCTAATCCAGCCCTGCTGCCAACTGCAAAGTCCTGGCCTGAAAAGGAATAACAAGACTTTAGGAAATGGCTTTGCAGTGCTGCTGCCCAGGGAGGGAAGGATTTAGCCTAAAGCCTGTATAAATGCTCTGTGCTTATTGCAGGTTTCCTTCCTCCAGCTTCTCTGATCCCAGGAGATCCGTGTGCAATCCTGATGCTCCAGCTCTGTGCCGGCAGCGCCTGTGGTCCGAGCCACCTCTGCAGGATCAGGCTGGAGGACAAGAGGGGCTGCAGCCAGCAGGACCCCCCCCAGATCCAGCTGGGGTTGGATTGCTGCCTGAATCTCCAACCCAGGGCTGGGGTGATCCCAGTTTAGCCACACAGTCATTGTCCACATTGCTGGAAGGCTTGGTCACCAATTTACTCGGAAAGACCTGAAGTACCGAGAAACTGGGATTCCCCCAGTTCCATGTCTTCAGCTTGGCTGGGAAGAGATGTGCCAGGGAAGTGGCAACGAGGGGAGCTGCTGTCCCCTCCCAGCCCTGGGCAGCTCTGTGATACCTGGGCTGTGATCAGGGGCAAAGCCGGGAGCAGACATTCCTCTGCTGATGGAATCCAGACCGCAGGCGGTGCTGCTGGAGCTGTGGGGAATGTGCTTAAACCAAACCAGCCCCTTCTTACACGGGAACAGGGTTCCTCTGCTCTGGAGTCCAAGTCCAACAGTTGTGGCTTTGTGCAGACTGAGATGCCACCAGAGCAAACCGTCCAGTGGGACCCTGCCCCTAGCCTCCAGCTCTCAGAGGGGACCCCAAACCCTGCAGCCACTCCAGCCTCAGCTTACCACTCCAACGTGTGGGAGCAGGAAGGTGTGGGATGCTGGGGACTGGGACAGCAGCAGCCCTGAGGTGACACCTGGGAAGGGAGTATGGGATGAAGACCCTTGGCAGCAGCAGGCAGAGTGGAGGCAGTGGGTGTGATGGGGGCAGCACAACCTCCCCATGACCTTAAACCCTATGTCAGCTTTTCTGGCTTCCTCCTCAAAAAATCCCTACCAACCCACACAACCTAAAAACCCCCAAGGATTAGGAAATCCAGGGGAATGGGAAGAAAGGAGCCCTGGGAGCGGGGCTGGTGCTGCCCAGGGCTCTCAGTCAGGGCAGGGCAGGGCAGGGCAGGGCAGGGCAGGGTGAGAGGCTGCCAAGACAACCCTGGAGAACACTTCCAACCCAGACCAACCTGTTCCTGGACTGGGAACATTGCAAAAACTCCCAGTCCCACACTGGGATTTGAGGAAACTGAAACCTTGTGATGCAACTGGGAGAGATGAAGCAAGAGACATTCAGGAAGCAGATGACAGATCCAGCACCACAGGGCTTCATGGACAAAGCATTAGCTAGCTGGTAAACTTCCCCAGATCCTGAACAACCTCCGGTGTCACCACCTTCCCCTTTACCCTCAGTGCCCAGCTCTTGCCCCCTGGAGCACAGCCCCTGTCACAGCCAGACCCTTCAGTGGTAAGCGAGGGTGACAGGGTTATTGGGAAACAAGTCCACACTTCCAAACTGATTCTCTTTGCTGCTCTTTTCCTTCCTGAAGCTGGTCTGAGCATGGCAGGGGTTGCTCAGGAAAGCCAGCAAGCTAATATATTCATGTCATCTCACATTTGGTGCCAGGACATGAAGTAAACACCGTCAGGGACTTCGCTCCAGTTCAAAGACAAGCTCTGATTCTTATTCCGATCACATTATCCATGCTCCTTGTACAGCTTCATTGATTCATATCTTAAAAAGAAAAGCCTTCAAAACCCATTAAGTCTGCCCTGTCATTCCAGCCCTACTCTCAAGGGCCAGGGCAAGAAGCATTAACTAATCTGCTCACATTACCTTGCTTTTGAACCGAGCACCTCTCAGCATCAATCAAGAGTGTTTGGAGGTGATACGTTCCCACATGGGGCGAGTTTTGGCTGCCAAGGTCACCCAGTGACCTCAGTGCCAAAGTCAATTGATTCCAGAAGATGTGTTTTGCATTGCAGAGGTCACCCAAGTGAGTGCAGGGCCAGCACGTAGGCACTGTCCCCCACACCGGGCTCCCTTTCGCACTCGGGGGGCACCCAAGGCTCGTGCCCCCAGAGGGACGCGGGAGCAGCCCGAGTGACGGGTCCCTGTTTGGTTAGGGAGGGCTGTGTGGTTATAAACAAGTCCCTGAAGGAGTGAGCTCGGGTCCTCAGGCAGCACTTGGGGTGCAAGAATGGGGACTTTGCTGGTGTCAGCCTGGCTGGGTCTCGGCGAGGGGAGAAGAGTTTACAAGCAGCGATGTCCTCCCAGGGATTACGAAAGCCTGGCTGCTGACTGCCAGGGAAAAGAAGGTCCTTCCAGCCTCTTGGGCTTCTTCTCAGCCAGGAGCCGCTGTTTATTTGGCTCCAGTGACTTCCCAGCATACCGGACCATGCTCCTGGGGGCTCAGTGTGCTCCAGAGCGCCTGGCCGGGACACGGGGCTTGGCCACCCCACGCGCTCCCCGGTGCCTTGCATAAGGCAGCTCCGCACCCTCCGGCCGGCCTGACTTACGCTCAGGAAGGAATTATTCACTCTTGTCTCCATCTGGCTGCAGGACACACTTGGGATGTTTCTTCCACCGCTCTCACAAAGGTTTCCCATCCTGCCGGTGCCAGCAATGAGGCCAGGTCCATGCCCTTTGCTCCCGGCCGACCCCCAAGTTCGGGAACAGGGACTGTTTACTGGATAGCCTTAGAGTAATTTGGTTTCACTGACATTTCAAGTGCTGCTCCAGACTGTTGTTTTGAGGGCTTGGAGTACTTTGAGAGGACATGTCCACCAGGAGAGGATTAACCACAGCTGTCCCAGGCCCCTGCCGTGGCTGGATTTAGGGGGCGTCTCCGTCTGTGGCTGGATGGGGATGGAAAGCCAGGCTTCCTGGAAAGCTCCGTTTTGCTTTCTTTCAGACCCAGCCACTCACTGAACCCAGACCCATCTAGGTTGCTTGGATTTGGTTCTGGTTTCAAAACTGTTTTGCAGGAGGAAGCTGTTTTCTGTCTGAGTTATGGGAATGCCCAGATTGGGGCTTTTCTCAGCTGTCCTCCAGAGGCCATGTCAGCCTCTGTCTCATGCCCCGGGGCCAAAATGGAGCTGGGGCATGGGGAGAACCCTCAGGGTTGTGTGCACAGCCCCAGAAGGAGACACATCCCAACTTTGATGAGCAGCGGTGTTAGACTCCATGGATCAGAGCCCATTGCCACGGTGTCCATGTGGGACAGGCAGAGAGCATTCACTGGAGGAACCTCACGGCAAAACCCCACCTGGGGGCAAAACCCCACAGCCAGCGTCTGCAGCTCCCTGCCTGCTCCGGCACTCTTCTCCAGGTCAGGACCATCACCACCATTGAGCCCCCGTGTGTGTCCACAGATCCGCACTGCAAATTCTAGCCCTGCCCCTCTTGCAGAGGTGCTTTCCCAGTTGTTCTCTTTAACCTAAACCCACAAAGTCACTCCAGAACATGTTCTGCTTTGCAAAGGGCTGAGCTGGGACAAGATGTGTGAAGGCGATTCACTGCCCATGGAGCTTGTAGTGGAGGGAAAGGCTTCCCTGGCAAGAGAACGGGATGGGCAAGGAGATCTGGGGGAGAGCATAGGGCCAGAGCAGCTCTGTGAAGAAAGGTGTATGTGCTGCTGAGCCATGGGGGAGCGGGGACGAGGAGGCAAACCCAGCCTGGGTGAGGGAAGGATGCAGACAAGGTCTTGGGATCAGCTGGCTGAGATGAGTCCATGGGGAATTACAGGCAGGTCTGAGCCTGTCAGATTACTGGAGCCAGGAAGGGGGGGAGCGGGTTGAGGCAGGTCTGGCAGGAGGAGGGATGGAGGAGCCGGAGGGAAAGAGAGGAGCAGGGGGAAAGTGGGCAAAGAGGGGAGGGAGGCACACGGGAAAGGGGGGAGCAGAGGGGAGTACCCAGCCCTGGTGGTGTGGGGCTGGTGGGGGCAGGAAGACAGACTGGGAGTGCCGTGGGGTGGGTGGACGGGAACTGGCCTGATCCATAACACGTCACCCTCAGCACCCACCTGGCCAAACTGCAGGGCTGGGACCAGCCAGGGCAAGAGCACCACACACCAAAACCAATTCAATGCTCAAGGGGTTACGGAACCAGCTCCAGGGCTCCCTCCCATCTGGAGGTCAGAGGAGAGCGTCCTCATTTGCTGCCTCTTAATTACATCCGATCCTGCCTTAATTCCTCCTAAAACCTTCCCTGAGAGCTTTCAGGTGGCTGCTGGGGAGAGGTGCCCATGAGCCGGGGTGACAGGCCAGCCAGGCACGGGTGACAGCCCTGGGCTGAGCAGTGCCTCCGGGAGGGATGTGAAGGGCTGCAGGCACTGGTGGTGATGGAGGAAGCGCCATGTGCACCACCATCCTGATCCTGGGTCCACTGGTCCTCCTGCTGCGGCGCCGCTTCTGCAACAAAGTCGAACCGTACGTCCTCTCCTGTCCCCCTCCCGACCGCTCAGGACCCTGGGGCTGGGGATGGGAGGGTGAGGGGTGGCCCTGGGGGGGGAGGATCTCACTCCTCAACCTATGTCATATTCATGGAGATATTTGGGTTCCTTCTGGTTTTGGTTCTCTGGGGGACACCGGGAGACATTTGCTCGAGCTGGGCAGAGAGGAGCCTTCTGTGATGTGCCGTCACCTCCTCTCCCATGCACCAGCGCCAGTAAGGAGGAAATGCAGGGTTGGTCCTCCTGTTTGTCTGGTGCAAAGGGCCGGGGATGAACCACTGGGATGCTTTTGCGTGCACTGATCAAGGTGTTTCCCAAACGGAGCAGTCCAGCACCTGCAGCCTGGCTGCCTGACTGTCTTCATGCCTCGGCTTGGGAGGAGATTGAGCGGTGATCTCAGCTGTGGGGACATCACCAGGCTGCCATGGACACCCAGCTGGTGTAAAACAGCCCTGGGGAGGTCCCGCTCCATCCCTGGGGTTCCAGGAGGTTGGATGAGTGTCTGGGTACGTGGAATGCTCGAGAGCATCAGCTAAATGTTGGCGCTGAGATGAGCCAGCAGCCACCACCCCGCACCCTGTTGCGCCGTGCTCCGTGTTCACAAACACGCTCACACTCATCCTGGCTCCAAGGCAAAGGCAGGGAGCAGATGGGAAGGGACTTGCTGCAGTCCCACACCAAGGCAATGACAAAGATGCGACAGGAGGGCAGGGTCACCTCCTGCTCGGTGCATCCCCGCTGCGCCATGGGCACGGTGCCGGCGGCTGCAGCTTCCACTACCTGCAGCTCCCCGTGTCTTTTGGGAGGGAGTCTTGTTCCCGTTCAGCACTTGCTTGGCTTCAGCTCGGTGGCAGCGGGGCCGCGCTCACGATGAGCCCAAGCATCGCCCTCGCTCGCTGCGCGGCCGCCTGCTCCGACACCAGGCTCAGCTCGGGAGCTTTCCGCTGGAGACGCACAAATATACTTACCTGTGGAGACTGGAGACATCTGAAAGTGGGGAGGTCAAATTGGCACTTAATGAGCCGATTAAGTCAGGGGAGGGAGAAACAAGACTCAAAGCAGGGAAGGCATCTCCTGGCCTCTGTGGCCCTGGCTGTCCCTATGCTACCTGCAGCACTAGCTGAATTAAACACTCATTAAGTGTCTGAGCAAATGAGCTGCAGAGGTGGGGGCTGTCTCTGGGCAGAGGTTACGGGGTGATTGGTAAGGCTGGCAGACTGCAGGTCCATCCCTTGGGAAGCTGCAGGAGGAATGGGCAGGTACATGGCTGGGGGAAGAGTCACCTGGAATGATGGCACCAGAGCTGGCAGTGTACAGACAGCCCCGTGCCCCAGCCCTGGACAGGCAGATCCAGCTCCAGCACAAGCCCTGCCCAGGGGAGCAGTGTGCGGGGTCAGCTTCTTAGGCGGTGAATAAAGCACAAATCTCTGCGCGAGGAGATAGGAAGGAGCCTGGAGCTGAAAAGGCTGGGGTTGGGAGGGACGAGGTGCTGCCCTGGCTACCTCCACTCAAGGCAGGATTAGCACTCCTTCCACCACATTTAAACTGGGGGCCCATAGCCTGGTTCTGGCTTCATCACCACCACCACCACCACCACCACCACCATCATCATCGTCAACGTGTGGCTGGTGAGACAGCAACACAGCACAGGGACAGAATGTGGCTGGTGCCAGCACCAGCAGCAAAAAGTTGGAATGAGCACAAGGGCTCCCATCACGGCATGGACCTGGGGGCATCAGGGACACTCAGAGCTGGACGGCCAGGAAAAACTTCCTCCAAGCCCTGCTGCAACCTTCAGACAGGCACCTGGTCTGGATGCAGACACCAGCCCATAGAGAAGCCATACACTCCTAGATGAGTTCTTTTGGTGATTAATTGCTCTCACCATTAAAAACCAGTGGCTATTAACAGCTTTTCCACTTGATCTATTTTGGACATTCATCTACTCGCCTTGCTCTGTGCTGGCATAAATCAGAGCCTTTCCACTGACAGCTTTACACCAGGAGAGATTCTGTTTCCAGATTTTCATGTCCTGAAAAAGAAAAGCAGCAGAAGCAAGAGAAAAATGTGCTGCTGGCCAGGGACTGGAGAGAAGTGGTACAGGAGACCAAGGCACAGTGGACTTGGTGAAAGGCAGGCAGCATCCTCAAGACCACAACAGACCTGAGGCACCAGAGCCCCAATACTGTGTTGATCCAACTGGATTTTGGCCAGCTAGAGGACTGGGATTAGGCTGGTCAGGCACCAGGACCCCATACAGCAAGAAAGACCAGGATTTTCCATATGTGCACTGCTCTGGATGACCACTGGATTAAAGACATCCCTGAGAAACAGCACATGTGAAGAAAAAGTCAGAAGCCCACATGTTCCATGGGATAAACCTGGCTTGGTGCAGGATCAACCCTCTGCCTCTGACGTCCCCGTGTGCGAAGCAGGGCGTGCATCCTGGGCAAAGGACACAAATGAGCAGCACAGGCAAGATCAGATTATGTGAAATCCCCTGCTCACTTGACCTCCTTCACGTCCCTGTCTTCTATTTATATACCTTGAGGCTGCCAGGAATGGCACAGGTTGTCTTTGGCCCACCCTCGCAGAGCTGGAGGGCTCAGCCATGGGATTAATGTTGGCCACTGGAGCTGGCTGCCACCATCTCAGACAGAGAGGTTTGAAGGGATTCCTCCCAACATCCTGACTGTGGGGTCTGCTATCCCCGCCCTTTGCTGGAAATGAAAAGCAAACTGGAACACTGTCCTGGACTAACCTGCTGTCAAGAGACAGGAAGGTCAAGAGGGACTCCTTGGGCTCCAGTGCTTGGATTTCCTCTACAAGCAGTGATTTATTCTTTGTTTTGTGTGATATTTAATGAGAAGGTCCTGGCTGGGGGCCAGGGCTGGCTATGGATGTGTGCTCTGTTTGCATTTCTCATGTTCTTCCCCTCCAGTCTCTTCCTGGCAGGAGCTGCTCACCGCCTGCTCCTGGGTCTGGGAGTAGAGATGCTGCTGGCGTGGAACACGGGGTTTTGTCTTGGTGCCCGTCTGGCGCAGGGGGATGAAGGGCACTGAGCACCCAAGGGAGTACAGGAGCACCCAAAGGGGCACAGGTGACACAAAGGAGTCTGCTGGAAACAGCCACATCTGTGAGATGTCCTCCACGGAGAGCTCTAGGAGAGGTCTCAGGCTTAGTGAGGCAGTGCTGGACTATGGCAAAGCAAAGGAGGCACTTTGGGAAGTGAAACGTGGATTTGCTTTACTGCTGTTTTTCTCAGTCCCCTCCCAACGGGCTGGACATAAATCCCCTGGGCCCCAGAGGGGTTGTTTTCCTGGGACTGGGAGCCAGGGCCATGGAGAGAGGGAATGTTTAGTGCCTGTGCTGCTCTCTCCCCAGGAGAACACCTCACAAACTGTGCTGCAAGGCAAGGACAGGCCCTCTGCACTTCAGGCTGGGGAAAACAGAGCTGGTAGCATGGCATCATCTGGATTAACATTCCAGCTTATTTCCCTCTGGGAAGCAGGACGTGACCTCCTCATTTCCACTGCCCAGGCATGGCTGGCAGCCGGCAGCGGTGGCACAGGGCTCTGCTTCTCCAGGCTGGAGCAATCAGTGCGCAGCAGGCAGGCACAGACAAGTGTCAGACAAATTTCTGTACACTTTAAATACATTAGCAAGGCCACAAACACAGGCCCAAAGTGCTGCAGGCACAGGCGAGCCGATAAATAACCCCTAAACCCACCAGCAAGGGAACACCCCTCTTCTTTCCTCAGGAGATAGGGCTTAGCATCGCTTTCCCCCCATATCTGCACAGCAGCTGAGCAGATCCACACTCTCCCTGGCTGTTTTCAATCCAGTACCAGAAGGGTCAATTCTGTGGCACTTCTGTGGAGTCATTATCCTGTCGGTTATATAAATGTCTGGGCATGCACAAAAGGCAGTGCTGATACAGTGGCTCTGACACCAACTCTCTCCAACACCTGCTTTTCAGCTGGGGAGAGAGCTGAGCACAAGAACATCTCGAGAGCTGTCACACAGAAGGCTGCTGTCTTTCAAGCTGAATGGAGGTCTAAATAGCTCTCACTTCTGCTTTAGAATCTCATTTCTAAATGCAATTAATACTGGCACATGCATAATGAGAGACTGACGAGTGAATACAGACTCCGGCAATAAAGAAGCCAGCCCCAAGTGCTATGTAAATATTACAAATCCTCACAGGGAGCTGACCCGGGGAAGACAGCTTTCTGATGATTAAACCCCAGTGACAATACGACTGCATTCCTACATCTGTCACAATACTACCTGCTGATACATAATGAGCCACACTAAAAGAACTTGCTCTTGCTGCTCTTCAATGCAGATAAAATGTCTATTTGTAGAATGTAATTAATCTCTTCTTCAAAATCAGGAACCCTAGTGTCCTTGGTAACAACATGCCAGTGACTCAGAGAGCATCTCTGGCTTTTCCTTCTGATTTTGGATCAAGTTACTGAAAGTGACCCCAAATTCTAGCACTGCAAAGGAGCACAAGTGGAAAAGCCAGCTGGGTATCTGGAGGTCGGGAAAGGTTTCACCCACCTTTCTGGACTCTGCAGGGCTGCTTTGGCAGCTTAAGGAGGTCTCTGGACTTGTTTCAGCCACGTTCCCTATGACAAGACAAGCTCTGTCCCAAGGTCTGGTCCCCAACCCATTGAGCACAAATTCCCTTTTACTGTGGGGTCTAACTGTCAGAAGAACAAGGGCACAATCACAGGATGAAGCTGCTCCCTCTTTTGCCTGGTTTCACCAGCAGTAGGAGCTGTGTGCTCTCTGTGTGTGTGTGTCCACGCCTTTCGAGCCTGCTGGCTGATTTTGGCAGGGGATGGAGGTTCAAAGACATCCATTCCCTACCAGGTAGTGAAGATACAAAGCCATGAGCACCAGTGTGGCAGAGGGATGCAGGGAAGTGCTGCTGGCAGATCCCCCGGTCCCTCTGAGGGTTGTGCTTGGGCCTGGTCTGCTCCTCCAGCCCACCCCAGGCTGGCTGAGATTCGTGCTGAAAAGGCGAAGTCACTCCAAAGCACCCAGGGGCCATATCTGCTTTCTATGAAATTCAGTGGGAAGCAACCAGTGCTGGATGTCGCTCACTGACCCAGTTCCAAAGCCCAGGGGAAGCATGGGCCGCGATACAGGGACAGCTGCTTGGAGAGCGGGTGATGGAAGACTTGCATGATTTATTTATTTCCTGGGAAAGAAGAAAGAAGAAAAGAATTGTTGGATAAAATCAGCATATTCCAGGCTAAACTGCGCTGCAGAGATTCCTTGTGGGACTGGAGCTGAGCTGCTTGGTCCCCTGTAAGGGAGATTCATCCCTGCTGCTGCACGATGCTCTGCAGAGCCAGGGGGAACATGGGGAAAAGGAGGGTTTGCTGTTACTGAGGGCTCTGCTCTTCAGTGCAAAAATGCCCTTCACTGGAGCAAGTTATCACTTCCCTTTAGGCAGGGGCTACAATCAGCACCACTGCCCACAGCTCACCCCATCTCCTCTGTCCCCAGGCACTCCGAGGGAGAGGAAGAGATCGGGAGAGAGGCTGGCTCTGACTCTCACGCCACGTAACAGCGCTTCTTCAGAGTAAAGGCCAGGTGGGATGCAGCAGTTACCTGGGATGGTGCAGCTTTGAGGAAATTGTGGGAAGGAAGTGCTAGTTTGGGGCAAAAAGCCTGGTCTTCGAGCATTTTAATGGTGGTTTTTTTTGTGTTTCACCCAGGATTTATAGGTCTTCCTGCCTATTGGTGAGGCTGTGAAGTCTCGAGAAAAGTGTCTTGCTCTGGAGAAAGGAAATTAAAACCTGGAATGGCTGGATTGGAAGGGAGAACCCCATTTTTCCATTACTTTCAATAGCATTTCAGTTCCCAGGTGAGGCCACACCCAGCCCTTTCTCTGTGGCCTCCCACCTGCTGCCTGGATGCCAGGAGCATCTCGTAGGGACAGAAAAGGCAGCAGAGCCAGGGGTGATCCAGCTGGGATGGGGTGCAAGGGGTGCAGGTTGCCCAAAGATGTGGATACCACACCCCTGGAAGTGTTGATGGATGGGTTGGATGGGGCTTTGAGCAACGTGGTCTAGTAGGTGTCCCTGCCCATGGCAGGTTGTTGGAACAAGAAGATCTTTAAGGTCCCTTCCAGCCTCAGCCATACTGTGATTCTGTGTGGGATTTGTGTCCTGCTCAGTGACCCCAGGGAGTGAGGGCTGGCTCTGGGGTGTCCGTGTACAGCTTCCAGCAAAGGTTGGGTCACTCACAGACCACTGCCTTGGCTCTGGGAGGGAATCTTTGGCATCAGGGGTGAGGGGACACTGGGTTGGGCTTTGGAGGAAATTGGGGCCAGAGCTGTCTTTCCTAATCCTCCCCCCGGGCACTGCTGAATGCTCAGGGCAGCTCAGGGACTCACCATGCCCTGCCTTCCCTTTGGCAGACCCCCCAAGGTTTCTAACCTCATCTGTCCCAGCTCTCAACAAACAATTAACCACAATTCACCAATTAACCACGGCTCCTTCTCGTCCTGCAGCCCCCCTGCGCTGTGCAGCTGGCATCGAGCACATCCCGGCCTCGGCACCTGCCAAAACCCTCGGCAAAACAACCATGACAGCAACAAACCCACACCACCCAGCTGCCCTCCTGCAGCTCAGGGAGGACCAGGCTCTGGTCTAAATGCTGGGGCAGGAAGGAAATTTGCCTGCCTGAGGCTGAGCCCTGGGTCGTGGCCAGCAGCCCCAGCTGCGGGCACGGAGCGATCGGGGGTCCGGCTCCCGGCCATGGGGTTCTCACGTGCTCCGCAGCTTTCCCATGGATATAAATCCATTAATAAAAGATCAGTTTGCAGACACAGCTCGCTGTAGATGACGGCATTAGAGGCACATCGGCTTCTCCTAAGCACCAGTCTCGTGCTGGGTTTATTTGGTCCATTTGTGGCAGGGGAAGAGTTGCTTTCGGCATGCAGAGATGTCTCGTGTCTGGGAGAAGTAGCAGGGTGAGATATATTTTTGGCTCTATTTAGCCACAAAAATTTGGGTTTAGAATAAAGAGAAATATTCCTGTTTGCTGCCAAACTGAGGCAGACGATTTCTTGTGCAAGCCTTCATTTGTTTGAGGACTCGGTGTCCTGTTGTAAAAATAAATGCTCTGATGGGAAAAGTCTATCGGGGTGTGCTGATCAGTCACTGGGAGCAGTGGGCTCGCAAACATCGGCTTCAACCTAACTGGAAAAGCAGCTCCCAAGGCTTTTGCAAATAGATATTGGACAGAAGGAGTCAGGTCTTTGGTTTTTTTGGTGAGTGAAGTAGTCACAAGCTGAATCTTTTCTGTGGGCACAGTTGCGCTGGCCTCACCGTGGCTGGCATGAATTTTCGGTGCCAAAACCACCCAGTTTGCACCCAGACCAGGCTGTTTGCTCCTCCTGAGAGCGAGCCAGCTCTGACAGCCACAGGAATGGGGGAAGAAGAGAGGCTGACGGTGGGGAAGAAGCCTGGAATGTGGCTCCCAGCTGATGTCAGCACCCTCTCCCCATCCTGGGGCTGTAGGGTCACCTCCCTGCCTCGGAGGTAAGGCCAGACATATGGACAAGAGCTCCCAACAGCTTGGTTCTCCACAGTGAGAATTTCACAATTGTATACAGCGTTTTCCTAATAGATTTTTTCCCTGTAAGTTTTTTAATTAAGCTTCTTCGACCTCAACTCATGTTAAATATTTTATTTTTTTTCCTTCCTTTTGGCAAAAGAAGTATTATGATCAGGAGGAATAAAACTGGTTTTACCTGGAGGTGCCTTCATTTTATAGCAGATTAAAAGCAAGATACAGAGTCAATAATGCCAGGAAGGGGGGTCAGGGGATGAATACAGTGCTGTGCTGAAGGCAGCACTGAAGAGATTGGAAGCTGAAAAGACAAAAGCTTACCAGGATTGAGCCTCAAAAGCAGAATCAGCTCCTCTGATGATATGAATCACCTGGATTCCCCTGACATGCTGGTACTGCTGTAGAATGGCTTATATGTATTGATTTAAGGGAAAATAAAGGTTAAGGGCTTAGCTGCAGAGGTGCTGTTCTGTGCGTGTGGGCAGAAATGAGCAACAAGGAGGATCTGCAAGGTCAGAAATGGGATGGAGAGGAGCCCTGAGAATGATGGGTGTACGCTGGGGCTATGAGACCCCCAAAGAGTGGAGCAGAGCCTCACTGAGGGGAGCCCACTGGAGCCCTGATCTGCAGGGTTAGCCCAGGCACTGTCATCCTGGGCTTAGTGAAAAGCCAGATTTCAGTCTGGACCTTTCCATCAGTAACTCCGACCTTTCTCCCCATCTGGACTAGCACTCAAAAGCTCCCGGAAAGGACAACATGGGGCCAGATGGAAATGGTGCCTGCAAATGTCACTGTGCTGCTGGCAACAGGGTCACTGCCCTGCAAACCTGGGTGTGCAAACAGTGCTTGCTAAATCAGCTGCAGGGGAGTGTTGTAGATTTGGGGGATAAAGGTTCCCTGAGCCATGGAAAGGCCAGCTCTCCGCCTGGGAGGACCTCCGAGAGGGTGGATTTCGTGAGAAATGTTCTTTATTTACTCAGCCAGCCGCAGCCAGCAGCTGAGCTCAGAGTGGGTGAGTCTGCCTGTAGCCAGTGGCTGCGCAAGGCTTGCTGGCCACGGCGAGGTGTTTGCTGTTTGCACGGAGATTTGGGATGGTCCCGAAAGGCCCTTGGCGGGTGGGAGTGGGAATTGGTTTAATTCGTTCATTATGTCCTCTCTGCTGGCCAAAACCACCCCCCACTTCATGAGAAACACAGAAGGGGTGGTGGCAGCCCTCACAGGTCAGGAATGGTGTCACCAGCGGTTTTCTGAGGGATGCTGATGGACATGGTCCCCCCATCATGGTCACACTGTTGTGATCCCATTGAGGAGATGCCATTTGAGGAGGAAGGAAGTATTGTGACATTGCTGCTCTTCTTCTTTCCATCTCTGTCCTCACTAAAATACACTTTGGGAAATACCAAAAAGGGAAATGAAACGTTGAGTGGGCTACCCCCAGCTGGGGGGTGGAGGTGGCGTGGGACCCGCAGTCCCACACAGTCTGGAGGAGGGGGTGAGGCTGTGGGGCCTTGCTGGGCCCAGCTCCCCGGGGTTTATCGGACCGTCTGTTTTCATCATTTCTCTCTGAGAAGGGAAGTGGACCACACAGCAGCAGAAAGTCCTGGAAATCTGCGAGGGAGACCGTTCCCAGCACCCTTCCCTCTGCCGTCACCCCTGTATACAGTTGGCTATGGAGGATGTATGGCTCTGTGTTGCTCCAGCTCGGTGAGATAACGCCTCGGAATTCAATTCCTTCCCAATTAAATTCCTAATCACAGCCAGCATGTGCATTTTCCCAGCTCTGACCCTCTTGACTCAGTTGCACACGTGGTCTCTCTGACAAACCAAGTGGACCAGGACTGGGGTCACCTCATCTCAACTGCCCTGTCTGCTCCGTCCCCTCCACATCAGACCCTGCTGCCTCTCCTCTGCTCCCACTCCTGAGGCATCCTAAAGGCTGTGTGTGGCCTATAACTTTTCCTTTCCTCAAAAAAAAAAATCGACCAAAAAAACTACAGTAGAAGCAAGGAGAGGAAATTGCTTCAAGTTTCTTAACTATCTCATGGAACAAAAATGCTTCTTGAGGCTGTTCAGGGAAAGAGAGGGTCGAATGTCCCTCATTAACGCTGATTTAGTAAGAGGGTCGAGAAACGGAAGGGGGAGACAGTCCAGCTGCCTGTCTCAGTGCACAAGGGTCCTGGTGTGGGATCCAGGCTGGGATGGGAGGGCTGGACCCCCAGTGTAAGATTGGGGTGGTGGGTTTAGCAGCAGAAGGTACAGCGGGGTGCAGGCTGCTGTGCACCCACACCGGGCTGCCTGCACCCCAGGGCGGACCTGGCCCGCACTAGCACGGCAGAGAGGCAGCGCACGCCTCCCTCGGCTTGTGCAGCAGTTTGGAAATTTCATGGCTTTCTGAAGAAAAGAGCAGAAGTTGAGTCCATTCAACCCAATTAAAACTCCAGAGGAAGTGCAGAGAGGCAGGATGTAATTACCCGTGCTGGAATCCCAGTTCGGAACAGGAGGCAGAGCTCTCCGGATCAAATTAATCCCTGGTGTAACTCTGCCGAAGTTACACCAGGGCTATAATTGGCCTGAAACATTTTAACTATCTCATTTAATGTTATTCATGCTCTGCTGGAGATGAGAATGTTTATCCTAAATGAGGGACTCTAATGCTCTGTAGCAATAATAGAGTGTGAGGCTTATGTGGTTTCTCATTTACAAGGATGCTGGGGAGGCCAGATTGCCACAGAAGATGCAGCAAATCTGGATTCCCCAAATCTTTAGCAATTTCCATGGCTCCTGGGGTGGCTGGTTGTGCCATTGTCCTTCCTGCAGCGTGTTCACCCTCCCCACACCCAGGCTACTTTTCCATCTCTTGGAGAGAGATGTACCCCATACCCAGCCAGGGGCAGGAATAGCAGGAGATGCAAAGTGATATGAGAGGGAATGGAAGGCACTGAGAGAGGCCATCCAAGATTAAAGCTTCTATAAATGAGCACCAGTGAGGTTTCCCAGAGACAGACTTTGATTCCTGTGATGCTGAGAGAGGGGATTTCCATCAGTGAGGGCTGGCTCCCTGAGTCACTCCAGGAAAGCAGCCCCCAGGCTCCTGCAGAAGGAGCAGGGTCAGTGCTGCAGGCAGCTCAGCAAGCACATGGAGCACCACAGCCCCTGCTGCCAGCTGGGCACCCCATGGACAGTGTTTCCAGCTGCCAGCCCTGGCTTATCCACCAGAGTGATCCCAGGATCATTTGAGCTCCCGTGCCAGAAGAGACCTGAGCATGATCCCCGCAGTGAGAGACAGCAAAGCACTGTCACCCTCCATGAGGAACATGCCCCAGGAATCATGACCTGTGGTGACAATGCCACCAGTCAGCCCAAGCACACATCCTGCCACTTGCAAAGCAAAGCCTGCAGGTTACATTCCTCCTTTACCCAGCTGTACTCGGGCTGGTGCCCCCCTGCCAGGGATGCCATTGGGCCCTAAATCTCTGCTGTGTGCCCTGTGTCTCCCCTGACCCAGCCCTGGTGGGTACCGCTCACTGTGGGCTCTGCACCACCATTACCAGGCTTTTGGAGATTGCAATTATCTGTCTTTAAATCACACTTCCAATCCCCAGGCTGCTTTTAAGCCAGACCCCTGGTCTTTCCCTCTGCTCTCTTGCCAGTGGAAACCGCGGGAAAGGCAGATCTGTTTGTTCCTAAGCAATTTTTTAATGCCCTGTAGCTTAGAAGCTCAAGCATTACAATTCATTCCGGCTCCTCTCTGCTCCTCAGAGGATATTAGATCCTTCTTTTGATACTTCCTCGCTCTTTGTAGATGTTACCCTAGTTTTAATTTTCAGGGCTTCTAGACTGTTTTTAACTGTGCTGAGCTTTCAAGTTGCTTCCTTCAAACTTTCTCCAGCCATGCTTTCTCAGAGCCTAAATAGCTTTGATTATTCCCAGATGTTTTTGGTTTGTTAACCCCAGAATAGTATTGTGTAACAGCTTGGAAAGAAGACTGGCAGCAGGGGTCCTGGGTTCTCTTTCCAGGTTCACCAAATCACTTCCCAAGCAGAACATCTATGGGATTTAACCTAAAGAAGGAATGTCATTAGCAGCAACAGGACTGAAGGAGGCTGAAATCCTCTTGCTGATAAAGATAACCCTCTGAAGGCATGGCTCATTTTCTTCACCCAGTTCCTCCTTATCCTCTGTGCTGAGATTCCCAAGCAGGATGACATGTTGGGCAACAAATCTGCAGGGAAGCCTTTGAGCAGGCATTCCTGAGGCTGCCAGGCTGCACTTCACGGAAAATTGCTCACCTCCAGGCCAGGCTGGGCTCAGGCTGTGGCCATCCCTGCCCTCCAGCCACCTGGCTCTGCTCTGCTGGGGCCAAGTTTTCCTTGGCCCGGGAGGATGCGTGCGTATGTCCTGACAGGCCAGAGAGTGGGGAGTGAGGAGTTTTACACAACTGGCCATGCTCCTAACAAACCTCTGCAGCCCTCCTGCCTCCGGCAACCCTGCCGCTCCCATGTTTGAGCCATTGCATTGCTAAACACTCGTAAAAAACATCCCCATTCCCACCAGAAGAGAGCCGGGGTGTATCCGATCTGGCAGGAGATTCTTCTCAACCCTCCATAAATCTTCCCAAGATCACCCCGAGTTCCCCATATTTCTTGGTGCCTCCACCCACTCTGCTGGATCCTTGCACTTCCCTCTCAGCCCTGTGCTCAGCTCGGCGAAGCCCAAGGTTCCCGGGATGGATGTGAACACATCCCATGGATCTGCCTCCCATATGCGGAGGACCACACCTAGGCGGGGCAAGGAGCAACAAAGAAAGAGGAAAACAAGAAGGGAAAAAGAATAAAAGCATCAAGAGAGAATATTTTTTTTAGCAGAGGGAAAAGCTGAGGGACAAACCAACCTACCCTAGCACGTCCCCGTGACAGTGGCGTGGTACCCAGCCTTGCCACCTTGTACCAGCTGCAGCTGGGAAAGCAGGTGAGAGGCAAACCACTACCATTCACCCCTTGGACAGCCAAACTGACCTGCTGTAGGAAGACCCTACCCAAGGAAGACACCCATGCCTCTGCCTGGGACACCGAGTGTCTCAAAAACCCAGCCCCACCACAGCTGGGCGCAGCTCGTGCTGAGCAGATGTGCCTCAGGCCAGCTCTGTGTGAGCTGGTGGGACCAGGGCTGCACTGAGAGCTGCTCAGGAGGAGCAGGGAGGAGGCAGAGGGAGGAGGATCGGCAAGACAAGCTGTGAGTGAAGAGTGTCAGTGCTTGGAAAGCGCAACCAATTTGCTTTTAGTACAGTTCATGCCTCTCCAACAGTGCCTAGAATAACAAATTCCTTCCACCCTCCAAGCCTGAATGCTGGAGGAAGCTGCTGAGAAACTTAATTGATTAGCTGGATGCGTGCACAGAAAAAAATTGCTCAGCATCAAGGAAATCACTGTCTTGACAGTTAATGCAGACACTGGTGGAAGATTAGAAAGACCAGCTGCAGCTTTTTATCACAAAACCCCTTCTTTTAGTCTGGGAACAAGGCAAGATCTGTTTTGATGGGACGACCCATTGTGCAGTGGCGCTGAGGGGCTGGAGCATCAGGGCTGTGCCCCCATACTGCGCCCACCCAGGGCTCACTGGCCCCATTACCAGTCCTGGCATCTTTAGCTGCTGGAGGGCAAGGAGACAAGTTTTGGGCTCCTCTCACCCCCACTCTCCAGCCCCAGAGGTTCCTATCAACCCTGGCAGCCTCTGAGCAGCAGGAAGAGATGCCCTGAGAGCAATTTCAGCATCCAGGGTGCAGTGGACAGAGCTGAGCACGCTGGAGGAGCTGAGTTTCCAGATGCCTCACAGTATCCTCTCTAGCCCTTGCGGAACATCTCCCCCTGTCCCAGTCCCTGCCTAGGCTTGCTGCTTTGCTCTCAGCATCTCCAGCTCTGCCCCGCCTGCCACAAGCTCACCACCTGCGATTCTGTCACCACACAGGATTGCTTTCTCCGTTTGGCAAAAGAAAACAGGAAGCCAAAGGCCCACAGGGGCTGTGAACTTGCCTGTCATGTTCTCTGACAGTACCAAAACCTTTTGCTGCCTGTGTTTTTCCCAGACTGTCGCTGCTTGTCACACCCCTTGTTTAAACCTCTGATCCTGAAAGCTTTCCTGAGCCCTCGGCAAAACAAATGGAGAGAGCATGGTCTGTTCTCTGCAGGGATCAGACACCACCTCAAAAGCAATGAGACTGACAGTGTCAAAGCTTCCCAGAGCAGGAACAGGCAGAGCCAAGCGTGCATGCCTGTGCTCCGGGGCTGCCAGAGGTGGGAGGAAGCAGCCTGCTAACCCCCAGCTTCCTCCTCTCCCTAAAACCACTCAGCTCCTGAGGTATTTGGCTCAGGGAAGGATGAAAGGGGAATGAAAGGGCTCGGCCCTCCTGTTTGCTCTCTGCTGAGCAGAACTGCTCTCCTGTCCCCTGTTTCCCCTGTTGCTGCTATTTGACCTGAGCAGCCCAGAGGAATTTTAGTCACGGCGCATTCCTAGCACAGCATCGGTTTTCTGGAGCAAAACGGGAACAGCTGCCAAGAAACAAATCTTCCCCTGATGCCTGGCACTCCTCATGGGTGGAACAAAACTTCTTGAAACCCCAGGGGAAAAACCACCAGATCTCAGCAGCAGCAAACCCCATCCCACTCCAGCCCATCCCCTCCAGGGATTTTGCAGCATGAGGGGGCTCAGACAGAGACTAATGAACATCGTGATCACATCCATACGGCACCACTTTGAGAGCTTTGAGTCAAAGAGGAGGTGAAGAGAGATCTGATCTTAAGCTGAAGGCAGTGCTGTGGGGAACAGTGCACTCTGGCTGAACCCCCCAGCATCCAAGTCCAGCTGTGTCCAGCATCCTCCTACCTGCCCAGGCCTGTTGTCACTCTTGTAACCGGGCAGGGTAGAAGCACGTAAGTGGTGCTGATATGGAGCACGTTAAGTTCACACATGGCTTGCTGTGAAAGAGTTTTTGAGGCTTGTCAGGGCTAAGAGAAGTTTGTCCCTGAGTGCTGTGAGGAAATCTGGTGCTATCGGAGTCAGACTGGCGAGGAGGGAAGTACACGAGGGGTTGCATGGGCTGAGCATGGATTGCAGGTGGAGGTGTCCGTGTCCATGGGATTTCTGTGTGCTTGAATGGCAGAGCTCCCAGATGGACAAAACCCCTTTTCCCATGAAGGTTAATATCCTTCCCAGTTATTAACCAAATGTGGGACAGAGCCTGCAATAGTCTGCCTGCCATGCTCACCAGTTTCTTCACAGATTGCTGGGGTTTGGCAGGGTTGGAAGCAGGGAGATAGTTAGAGATAGCCAGAAGAAAATTGAGGAAAGTGTTTCTGGAGGCCTGGAACCTGCTGAGCCACACAAGCAGCCTCAAAGCACATGGCTTCTTGCCCCTTTCAGCTGAAGGAACAACACTTGCTCTGTGTTCGCTCACATCTTGAATGTGATAGATAGAATAAGGACAGAAATATTGGCAAGCCAGTTTCTTGGAGGGCTTATGCCAGCTGACACCTGCTTCTTGCTGATAACAGGGTTCCACCCTCAGTCGTGGTGCAGAAGGCAGCCTTCAGACAATATGAAGGCAGTATGTTTTTCCTTGTTCACCCTGATTGAGACTGAGGCTTATCTTGAAATCATTCACTGCAGTTAGTGCTCAGCAGTCTCAGTCTGACAGAAATGGGTCTGATGGAGATTCAGCTTCACCTTCTCAGTGACCATTTAAGCAGGATATGCAGGAACAAGCTCAGCCAGCAGCACCTCTGGTTCACTCAAGTCAGGGCAGTTTCTCTGACCACGAGGATTTTTAGGCATGAAGCATGTAGAGTTCACAGCTAGGACAGGTGCAGCGCTGATCTGCTAACGCCTAAGGCAGCAACACCAGGTTACCCCCACTTAAGATGCATTAAGGTTTTCTGTGAAGGTAACGTGAAGTTCACATTGCAACACGCATCACCTCCCTGCTCACTGAGATTCCCGGGAGACTGCCGGGAGTGCTTCAGAGTGCCTGGAGCTACTGACTGCAGGCAAGTCACGACAGTGCTTTAGCTTGTAAGCTGGAGATGACAGAGAAGCCCAATCCTTGAAAAGGCAAGAATTCCTTTGTGATCCAGGCTTTCAGGCCAGGTTTACAGAGCAAGCCAGTTTCAGCAAGCCTAGACTGCAGCTTCTCCTTCTGTTTCTTGGCTAGCCCAGGCCGTTCTGCTACAACAACACAAGCAAAGTCCACTGTCACAAACACCATCTGCTGAAGAGGAGGAAGGTTTCACACTGTGTCAGTCTCTTTTATCTCAGTGTAGGCTCTGCACAGGAGCTGGCTGAAGTTAGAAAAGCAAAGGAGACCCCAGCAACAGCTTTTCCTGGTGCTGTCTGTGGGCAGTTACTGATTTGAGTAGAAGAGGACTCCAGGGAGGCAGGACAGCGCACAAGCAGCTGGTCCATCACATCACTCTTCAGGCTTTGGTTGAAAATAGCATCAGAATTTTCCCCCCTAAACTACATGAAGTCCCAGGCAACAGGAGCAGCCCTGCTCAAGAGCTAAGCCAGCCCAGCTGAGCTCAGGCTTTCTGTTTTGGATCAGGTCACTCCAGAAACAGAAGCAGCAAGAGCCAGGCTGAGACTGGCTGTAGGAGGAACCACCATTTACGTCCTCCCCACATATCTACAGAGGAACAGCCACACACACCTCAGCAGCAGCAAGGTCAGCTGTCGGCTTCTTTACCCACCCAAAAGGTATTTGAGCTTCTCTGGAAACAGCATCTTCAGATCACAGCCCAGCACCATTGTCAGACTGAACAGCTGAGGCAGGAACTTAATTCTAGAGGCTGTAAAGCAAATACAGGAGGTCAGAGCACATTTCTATAGCACTACAGGTTGCACACACTGGACAAAGCAACTCAGAGCAGAGAGCAGCCACCCAGCCCTGGGTGCTGAGGTGATCTATACCCCATAGCTCAGCATGGGGCTGAGCAGGATTGGGCCAGAAGGACACCAGGGCAAACACAAGACTGAGCAGGAGCATAAACTCCTTCCCTGGTTGGACAGGAGCAGAGCAGGTAGGACTGGGCAGAAACAAGCCCTGACTGGGGGCTGGGGACAAACTGAGACCTTGGGCAAGTTGGTGGGGAGTACAGTCCTCCTCTGCTCCCCAGGGACCTGGTTCTCATATGTCTTCCTCATGGATAAAAACTCTTTTTCCCAGTCCAAAGTCTCCCTCGTGCTGAGCAGGATGCCCTCCTTTTCCTGAGAGCCCACACTGATGATGGTCCTGCTCCAGGACAGAGGCTCCAGGGTCTGGGATCTGGGACCCAGGACATCAGATCTGCATGGAGGCTGCAGAGCTGCCACGGATCTCCAGCAGCCCACAATGCCCAGTGCTTCAGATCAATTCCCTCTCAGCCTGGAGCCAAACCAGGATGCAGCTCCAGCTCTTCAACAGCAAAAAGCTGAATTGCTTGAAGTCATGGTGCCAGCTGTGTGTTTAAACAGGAATTACATAGGGTTTCTGCCGTGGTAATGCAGCAGGTGCCGGCAGTGCTGCTGAGACAGATGAGGAAGGAAGGGCAGTGGGCTGGGAACTGGGAGAGGTGCTCATGGAGCAGAGGGGCTCCTGACTCCTGCCTTGCTCACATGTAGGAAAGATACCCCAGCACTCAGCCAGCCCACAGCACCTTGCTCCTTTGAGCTCCCTGGCTCCTGCTGAGCTTTGACCACCATAAATCTTAGGTCTGGGAAAGAAAAACACCACTGGGAGCGAGCACTCGCGGCCACTGACTCCTAGCAGAGGTGCCCTGGCCATGAACTGTGATCCTATGGCATGAGGCACTGACCAAACACAGACATCAAAGGTGGTGCCCATGCCAAACTGCAGCCTCTTGGAAGATGTTCTGGAAGTGATTATGAATCTGGAGCCTCCCAAAGCAGGCTAGCAGCTGGATCCTCTGGATGAATAAAACCCTGCCAAAAATTAAGATCTGTTTCTGCAAAGCTGAAACAGCAAACTTGTTTGTCTTTCCTCCTTCCCCTCACAACCACGTTGTTTTAAACATTTACAGAGACCTTTATACTGTTTAAATAATGATTGGGGTGGAGGGGGGTTGTTTCCAGGTTTTTTGCCAGCTGCTCCAAGTCAGCAGCACCTCACATGCAACTTCTGGAAAACCAGGTGCTGCGGTTTGTGACAGTACCACCCACGCTGTCCTGGTTCCCCCTGCCTCACCTTGCCTGCCTCTCAGCTGCTCCAGCAGAAGGGACCCCTGTGACCCCCCTAAGCCTCAGTCCTGCCCCCTCCAGAAGAAGGGGTTACCCTGAGTCCTGCTGCAGCAGTTCCCTCCTCTCTGCAGTGTGCTGGGTGCAGCCCCTGGTTTGTGGGATGCGTGTCCAGCTCCCCCCACACAGCCCCCCAAGCCCCCAGCAGCACTTCCCAGGCCGCAGAGCTCACACGCTGGTGCCAGGCAGCCACAGTGGGGCTTTCTCCCCCTGACCTTGGGAGGAGAGCTGGAGGAGGATGCCAGAGCAGCTGAGTGCTCCCATCCCCGAGCACAAGCGCTATGGAAGATTAGCCATCTCCCGCGGTGCCTGTTCTCCCGCCCACCTCCTTCAGCAGCGAAGAGATGACAGCTGAGGCAAGATAGGAGAGCACTCGAGATGTGCAGGGGGAGAGATGGCTGAAGGCAGAGCGACCTTGCAGCAACAGCAACGCAGCAGCGTGCTGGTGGTGGCTGGATCGGAAAGAAAGGCATGTGAGCCTCTCCCTTGTAGGCAGGTCTCCAGGAATCTGGGGGTTGTGTTGGGCTGAGTTTTATTTGCAACCTGTGGGGAAAGGGAGCGAGGAAGGCTGTCCAGGAGAGCTGGAGGCTCTCTGCAGGATGTTTGGGCTGAGTGAAAGGACAGAGAAGTGAGTACGAGACATGCCGTGGAAGCAGGATGTGGGATAGAGAAAATGTTTATACAGACAAACTCAAGCTAATCCATGGGAGGCTTTAGAGACCATAAAAGCCATCTGCAAGTGCATAGATCACATACTGGAGGAAAACAATGGTTTAAAACAACACTACCCTCTTTGATCTACTCTGAATAGATCACACTTGTAAGCCTGAAGACGAGGGTAGGATAAGTAGGTCCATGAGTTCTGCCTGCACAGTGAGGGTGGGTAGAAAAGGCCATTTATGGTCTCTTCCTGTACAAGAACTTGGGGCCACCAAACAGAACTACCAGGAGCCAGACACGGAGCAAACAAAAGGAAGCTGGTCCCTCTCCTCCCCACAGGAGGGAATGGTTGCTACAGATTCACAGTGGGCTGAGCAGGTTCATGGAAAACAAAGTTACTGAAATCTCCATTCCAGAGAACACCCATTAGCAGGGGCAGTGAACTGACCTCTAGCTCTCAGAATGTGCACCCCTCGAATGGTTGGTGGCCGGAAAGGTGCTGGGAGATGTACCATAAGTAATCACACTGCTCCTGCACTCCTTAGCCATTCATTTTGGACATCTCTTGGAAAAATGACGTGAGGCTGGGTGGCCCTTGGTCTGATGCCCTGCAGCAGGGCTCCTTCAAGCAGATGTCACTGGGAAACTGTTCTCAACAAACCCTTTTACAGGCAGCAGGAGGAATACCCACTGTCCTTTAACCAGCTGCTCTCTGTCATCTTGAAAAGCCTCAGTTTACCTTCAGACTTGGTCAAATTAGGCATTAGGCCTGCTTTCCCTGCACAAGGGCGAGAAAAATTATCCAAAAGGTCCTGAAATAACGTGACCTTTCATCATTTAAACGTGTTCTTTCCCATTAAGCAATGAAAGCAGCAGAGATGCTATTCTCAAAAGTAGCTCAAAACAATTATCTCCTTCCTCTGGAATAAACGGTGGGAAGCAAGAGGTGAGCCAGAGATACGGCATTTGCAATTCTCCATTTTCCATCTGCGGCAGGAAGAAATGTTGATTTGCATTGTGCTCTGACACGACTGCTTGACCTCGGTGCAGCTTATGCTAATCACTTGCAAGAAAATGCTTGTTTGCTCCGTGCGTGCCCAGCATATTTCTGGTATCTGAGCCTGATAGATGAAATATTGCTTATAGGACAGTGCAGACTGGGATGGCCGAACCAATTGCTGGTTGGCCAAGTAATCCAAGCAAACAGAAACACTGTGATAAAAGAGGGCCCCTGAGAAGTTTCCCATTAATATTACCTGGGTATTTTTGTACCAACTCGCTCCCTTTCTGCTTGCCGTGCTGTAATCACTCAGGTTGACACAGAAAATAGAGAGAGGATCCATCTCTTTGCCCAAAGCAAGGATGACTCTCCTTTCCTTGCTCATCTAACTTGGCCTAAAAGGAAATCTCTCTCCTGTTCTCAGAAGCTTTACAGTGTTAAAGTTTTCCTGCTACCTTTGGGTGCATTCGTGTAGCTGTACACATCTCCCATCTCCAGGTATGCTCGGAGGGTGTGTATTTTAATTAAACATACTCATCTATGAAGAAGCTGGATTCCTGCTGCTACTGTTCAACAAATGCATCGGTCTGGCCCCAGGATTTATCTGTGCATGCACTGCCTTTGGAACATTTTGTGTGTGCTCTCTATTCTGGTCGCTCCTCCAAGGAACGGAGCTGGGAATGCAGTCTGACAAGACGGTCACTTTGCCTGGCTGGGACACAGACCTGAAGGATCAAAAGTGTTGATCAGCTTGTCTCCATCCCACTGACACAATCTCCTCAAGATCCATTCTGTGTTGCACTCAAAAAACAGTACCTTGAGATTGGCTTTGTTGCACTGTGCCCAAAACTCAGTTGAGAAAAAGGGGAAGAAGCAGGAGGAACAGCTGAGTGGCTGGAGCTGCCATTTCTTCTGCACCATCAAGAGAAAGGGGAACGTTTTCTTTTCTCAGCCTGCAGAATCCATCCCAGAAAAGCCATCCCTTCTTTGCACAGCTATTCTGTAAGCATAAAGCTCTTGTTATTCAGTGCACAGGCCTCCAGTTACGGCAGAGCATTCCTGAGCCTGCTGAAGTTCTACATAAGCACACGAGACATGCTGAGGTGGAATGCGCTTAGGTTTAAACGTGTATTTAATATTAAATGAAGGCTTAAAAGCTTTGCTGCCAGGAGCAGGGAAGGATGTTTTGTTTGCAGTGCGCCTTGTCCTGCGTGGGAAGATGTTGCTTGTCTGCTGCTGAGCTCCAAAGAGCCTTTCTGCCATTTCAGGGGACTGATTTGAAGCAACTGACACCAGGATCTAGGACCTTGTGGCAGGCTTTTTTTTTCATAGTATAGATCTTTTCTCTCAGAAGTCTGGCACCTGAAATACCAGCAAGCATTATCCAGCCTTACCCCAAGGGACTGGTTTTTGTTGGGCACCCAGCGTTTCTGACAGAGACAAGCATCAATCCCTGCACCTCAGCATCTCCTGTACCCTGAAGCCTGGCAGGGGGCTGGGGTCTTCCAGGGAGAACTGGCCTTCAAACACCCTGGCTGCTTCCCCCGGCCATATGTCAAAGATAACCACAGCAAAGCATCTCTGAACCCCCAGATGTTTTATTTCTCCAGGCTTTGTGGAGCCCTGTCTGCAGGGTGGGACCGGGGCAGGCAGAGGGGAAATCAGGAGGAAATCAAATTACTGTCAATGAGCATGGAGAGTTTCTCCCTCGAGGGATTTACAGGCAGCTAAGAGAAGAAACAGGGGGAAAACTGAGAGGTGACCTTGTCCTTCAATCTGAGCATGGGGTCAAAGCCCAGCTGAAGGTGGAGTGGTTCTGTCAGTGATTTCCATTTGTTTTTCCATCCTTCCCTCCTCTGTCAGATATTCTGCCCATTCTCCTGCTGTCTGCCCTAGGGATAACCAAACACCTCACAGCTGAGCCGGGACTTCTTTGGAGAGGGTAATGCTGTAGCTTTGCAGGACAGATACTGATCTCTCGTATGATTTGTGGCAGGAAGCAATCCCCTCCGAATCCTCTGCAGGGAAATTGAGAGCAGCCCCTAAAAGTTCACGTGTAGATCTGCGTGCCTGTTTCATAGCTCTTCTTACTTGCTGAACCTTTCAGAGCCTGGAGCAAGAGAATACCATAACTGATGGAGATTTGCCACAGGAAATCTATCCAAATTATGTCCAAATTGCCCTTGGGAGCAGCACTGCAGCTGCCTGAGGAAGGAGAGTATGTTCAGAACCATCAGACCAGGCTGTAACTTCCTTCACATCTCGGAAGGTCCACAGACCCTCAGAAGAGCCACCATATCCTGCTGACCTCGGGGAGGCTCTGCCTCGTCCTGCAGCTCCCGGTGAAGGTTCCATGCCGGAGATCTGTGGGATATGGTCGCCCTCTAAAGGGAAGAGCTGATAAAACTCGATTAATTCCCACACAGGCAAAGTTGCAGAGAATTAGGAAAGCGTGGGCATGGGCGAGGCAATGACTATCCCTCTTCACCCAGAGTCTTTGTTCTGACTCCAAGATATCCTTGGAAACATTACCCGTGCACTGCAACCATGAATAATTACGGCCAATCGACTGCACACTTAGCTCATGCTGTTCTCCCAAGCTTTTAATTGCTGAGTCCATTCATTACGTGGTACCTGGCAGAGCTTATCCTTTTATAGGCACACACAGGCTCTGTGGGCTGAGCGGCTTCCACCCAAAAATCGAGACAGTGGCAAATCCCTCAGCACATCCAAATTACATCTTCTCTCCTTCCAGGATCTGAACTCTGCACAAGGGGGAGTTTAGTTGTTTTGTTTCTTAAAACTTGCCTCCCTTGGGGACTTAAAGGGCTAATTCTAGTTGAACTAGATGGGTTATATTTGCTTATTTAGGAAGCGAAAAGCAGCCGGGCAGGTCGCCGGCCAAATCTTCATGGAGCAAAGGCTGCTTCAGCGAAGGCTGTGTTAATTACTGCTGCTCTGCACCATCATCCACCTTCCTACCAGGCCAAACACTTGTTCCACAGGCTCCTGTGGGGCAGAAGGACTCTCGTGTGCTCATGTCAGAGCCCAGGACTCTGTGCAGGCTGCTCTTCCCTGCCAGGACAGCATTCAGGCTTTCTGCATCCAGCGGGGGGCACAGAGGCCAGGGGGACACCTCGCAGGCAGCTGCTTGTGGTGGAAGCAGCTTATTTATAGCAGCACGTTGGCATCTCTCGACAGACTTCTTGCACATTTTTATTTTTTTTAAGGCCTCCTGCAGCCTGTTGACTTTTTAAAAGAAACTTTAAGAAACAACATGGGCCATTCTGCGCAGCAAAGGGAATGTGGGAACCTGGCAACTTTCCATGAGCACACCTTTGATCCAAACTCCCCAATGGACCGCGAGTCCCGCACTTCCCAGATATTGCAGGGGTGACGCTGGGGTTGGCATCTGTGCTCAGACTCGGCTGCTGTCAGATTCCAGTTTGTTGGCTTTCCATTCCCATTCACTGGAGCTTTTTACCGCAAGGATGGATAAGCCTTTGGGGCAAGAAAGTAGATATTAGCAGTTCTTGTTTTTCTTCTCCTTGGTTCTGTCTGCACTTTGTTAATGTTCACACAGACTTCATATACAAGCTAAATAGAATCATCCATCCATAGTTTCGCATATAAATTACAATTTCATTTATAGCCTCATATACAAGCTAAATAGGATCCTGTGGATTTCATGTCCGGTTTTAACAGCAAAGGACAATCACAGCACATCCTGGAAGCATCGCACATTCAAAGCGTAGCACATACATTTACTAACTAATCTCTGACTAATCCCTGATCTCCAGCTAATTAGCCCCTTCCTCCATGAGCTAATGCATGTTCAGCCTTTTGAAGCATTTGTCGTGCTAAGCACAATCATACGTGTCTCCCTAGTGAATAGGGGACGTGAAGAATTAATAAATAATTAATAAATGCCATTAATGAGCTGGTTGGGGGGACAGGAACGTTGTGTATCCCTGAGGGACGGGACTACACTTCCCGGCAGCCCCCGCGCCCACGAGGGCCTGGGATATGCCTCCCATGAGCCCTCGCGAGTCGGGACTACAGTTCCCATGAGCCCCCACAACTCCCCTTTCCCTCCCCGCGGCTTTTGGGACAGCATGGTGGCGGAGCTGCGTGTGGTGAGTGGGCCCGGCCGCCATCGGTCGCCATCCGCGGGCACGGCGGCTTCGGGGGCTGCGGGGACGGCGGGAGGGTGTGCGGGGAACTCCCGTGCGCCGCCGGCACCGCCTGTAGGGCTGCGGCGAGGGCTCGAGAGCTGCAATGGGGGGGGCGTCATGGTGGCCCCCNGCCGGGGGCGCTGGGCTCCGCGGGCTCCGGCCCTGCCGTGACGGGGCTGCGCCAGGTACCGCGGGCTGGCCCGAGCAATGCTGAGCTCGCAGGGTTTCACTCTGCTTGTGCCGATTCTTCCCCAGCAGCGCTTGCGGGAGAGCGTTTCATGGGCAGCAGGTGCGGCTCGGCCGGGGCGCTGCTGTCGGGGCAGCCTCCGAGCACCCCGAGGCGAGGGTTCAGCGGGCAGAGCCCCCTCGCACAGCTGGGGCCGGGGAGCCACGTGTACCCGCAGGTGTCGGTGCCACCCGGGTGAAGAGCGTGATAGCTACGAGGGCAAGAACAGATTAGCGATTTGGGGTGGTCCTGCACGCTTTAGCTGCTCTGGAAGCTGAGCTAGTGATGATAAAAGTTATCCCTGTCTGAATTTGATCTTTCCTCTGTGGAAGCGTAATTCTGAGGCTCAGCGTTAGAGACACAAAGGTGAAGGAATGGTTTGTTACCTGAACTAACTCTGTCCCCTTTCTCGGTTTCAGAGCACGACACCGTGTCAAGAAGGGGTAAAAACAGTCCCCTGGATGGGGAGCTGATTTACCCACTGGACTGACAGTGCACCTGCACAGTGGTGAGAAACAGCAGCATCTGTCTTGGCATAGCGTGTTTTTTTCCTCCTCTTGATGGGTTATAGAAGAAGGATTCTCTCTGCTGTGTCAGATGATATCCTCCTGCATCCCTGGGGCTCCTGGGAGGGGATATAAAAGCCAACGGCTTGATGAATGTAATAAAGCCAATCAAGGCTGTAGCTTTGTCACAGCTGCCACCCGAGTGTGCTGCCCTTTGCTGCCACGGAGCACAAGCTGAAAATGAGCATGGCATGAATGGGAATTTTACTGGTACTGGTGCCCAACAGAGCCCCCTGCTTGTCAGCGTGGTCAGAGATGAGCCAGAGTAGAAGGATTAGAGGTAGGAGGGATTGGATGACAGCCCATTATGGAGACACTTGACACAGCTCATCTCATAACTGTATCTGTCACAGAAATAAACCTAGTGACAGAATAATTGCTCTGTTTGCCTACCTGGAGGTGCTCTGGGACAGTTTCAAACTTGCATCAGGTTGCTCAGGGTGGGGAGGTGCAGCTCTCCTACCCCAAAGGGTCATCCTATGAAGGACACACCCTGAGGAATCCTTCACCTGAGGGGATGTGGCTGTCCTAGGTCTGATGAATGCATTTCTCAAGGTAAACCCGTAGACAAATTACACCATGGATGGATGGATTATTCTGGTGTGCAGGGAACGAGTTGGATTGAGAGGTTTCTGGAAGACGATGAGGAGAATGTCAGGTTGAAACAGCTTAAAAGGGTCCAAACCACCAACGTCTCAGAGCTGGTGGGGTTTTTTTCCTAAGCAAGGATTTAAATAGTATCCACCTCCCAAAGTTTCTTGTCTGAATGAGACAGCCCCCTGGCAAACATGCTCCTTTGTGTGTCTTGGGGGACAGACAAAGAGACTGCTCTGCTAAGTTTGTGAAACCAAAATTGCCTGTCTCTGAGTGGAGGACTTGTCTAATTCTTGCTCTGTGATCCAGTGCTGGGTTTTTTTTCAGGAGAGGTGAGGAAAAGAGGACAAACTGTATTTAAATCACTCCTGCTAACAGTGTTCGTTGCAACTTGTATTTAGGAGGAAATGGTCCTGCAGAATCCTGGGGCTGCTGTTGCCCAAAGTCAGCTTTGGCCAGAGGGACAGCTGCTACGTTGGGCTTCAGTCTGGTAAGATAATTGAATTCTTCAGTATTGTGTGTTGTTTGTTTTTAATTCATTAATTATGTGCCAGGCCTGTAGGCACATCGAGTCACCTGCTGAGCCTAATCTCTGAAGGTTTACTAGGAAAAATACCAGGGAGAACAGCTGGGTGTCTGTACTGTGTTTATTTTGGGGAACATGGTGGGTTTGTGTAGCCAAGTTCGTGTGTCAGACCTGAGCCTGTGATGTGCTGTTATCCCTGTCTGACAGTCAGCTTGAGGAGGAAAATGTCCACTGAGGCTCATGTACTGCCCTTAGTGGGTCCCCTGCCCCTTGCAAAGAGTCCGCAGGCGTGAGCGGCACCAGTGTGACAGAACCTGTCCCCTGTCCTGCCACCCTGTGACGTGTGACAGCAGCCAGGTGCAGTCCCAGGCACAGCTCCCCCCAGCCCAGACTCAGCTGCGGAGCTGAGCAGAGCTGCTGTTGTCATAGCACAGTTTAGAGCTGTAAAGAGCTTTCAAGTTCCTTATGCAAACAGTGACAGGTTGAAGGGCAGATAAGAAATGCATTTTTTATCTTGCTTGATGTACAGTCACTGAGCACACAGGCTGGGACGGTACTTTGTCTTGGGCAGCTGACAGCTGCCTTCTGCTAAATGATTTTACGCTTTATTGAGCAGAATTTGGCTTTGTTTGCAGAAGGTCAATAACAGCTTCTGAGAGGCTGCCCGACAGAGCTGGTGACAGGAAGCGTCGTCAAGGAGTCAAGGTTGGTTTGTGGAAGGGGAGGGAATGGTGCCATGAATCAGGGACATTGGGTGCTCTGACAGCACAGCTGTCTTCAGGCAGAATCAGGCACTGGGAAAAGCACCTGGAGCTTTTGGCTTCCAAGGTGTAACAGGGAGAAGAAAGTGGAGAGGCAGCCTGGTGATAAATGGGAAAAGCTACTCAGTGCTTTGAGACCAGAGGGGCAGGAATTGTTTCAGAACGGACTTTTTTAGGAAAACAGTTACAGCCTTGATTTGTGGTTTCTCCCAGCTCTAGAAGGAAGATTGTTCTGGACTGAGTGTCACAAATGACTACTGATATGTCATGTGAAATGGCCACCTGTGTGTAGCCACGGGTTCCTCCTCACTGCTCAGTGGCTGCTGCAGCCACACCATGGGTAAGTGACCTCTAAAACCAAAAAGGATGTGGGGTACTAATGCCATTGGTTCGGGTGGGATCAAGGTTTTGTATCTTGAGACCTCTACTCCAGATTAAATAGTGCAAACCGTGAACTTTCCAGCTGCTCTGACAAGGTCTTGTTTTTTTGGGTTTTTTTTCACCAGGACCTGATCTACAGGTGGCTAGAGGAAAAAGTGGTTCCCTGCTTTCTTGTTCCAGAATAAAATAAGTTGTGGAAAATCTTACGAGTTGAAGTTGGGGTTTATTTGGTTATTTTTGTAAAGGTTGGAGTCCATGCTCTTAAAGGTGTTTTCCAATAAAGATGTTTTCCAATCGTAATGATTCTGATCCTTCTTGGACAGAAATGGTTTTGTGCAGGTAGGAAGGATTTTGGATTAAAACACTTCCTGAAGTGGCAGTTGTGAGCTTACCCTTCATAGCAAACCCAAAGACTTCAATGTCTGCAGCTTCTGTCCCAGAAGTAATTCGTGGGAACTGTGTGAAAAAACTAACTTCTGGCTAAGGTCTGGTGCCGAACGGTTCTTGTGGTGTGCTTGGGAGTACAGCCATGAGTAAGCCCTTAAAATGGAGTTAAACTCCAGCACCAGGCTCCACCCTTGCCTGGGAACGTCCCTTTTTGAGAAGGGAAAGGAAGGTGCACCTTGTAGTTCCCAATGTTTAGTTCCTGATGCGGTGCCTGTGAGCTGGGTGATTCCAGGCAGGATTGCAGCACCATGACAGCACTGTCCTGCTCTTCCTGCCCTGATGTCACCTGAGGCTTGGCCAGAGCTGCTTTGAGGAGGTTTCAGTGTCTTGGCCAGGGGACGTGAGGATCAGGCTCATTGATGTCACGAAAGGTTTTGCTGAGCATTTGGGAACACAAAACAGGCCTGACAGGCTGCCGTAGTAGCAGTGTAAGGTGGCTCTGATGGGAACAAAGGTTAATTTGAGACGTGGGAACACAAGATGGGCCCCAAGCTAGAGATTACATCTGGAACAGGCTTGGAGCCCAACCTGCGTCTGAACCGGCTAGAAGCAGCCTGTTGGGAGCTTCAGGGGGTTTGGAGGTTCCCTGGCTCAGGGCCAGGGTATCTTTTGCCATCTCTGTACACCAACCTCGTACAGCAACTGGCATTCCAAGTGGAAAAAGGGCCGTGCTCAGAGCTAACACGTCCGCCAGTCTGAGTCTCCATGATTTAAACCTGTTTCCATTCCCATCTGCCTCTGGAGCTGTTCTCCAATTGAAGTCTCTACTCCCTGTTACTGCTCCTCTGCTGTGGGAGGTGGGGGGGAGGGGTCTCACCTCACCCAGTTCATCAAAACAACAGAAACAGGTGTTAAGGAAAACAATCATTCAACATTTATGTAATTACACAAAGTGGGAAAGTGTCTTGGATTACACTGCAGTCTCCACCCTCCAGCCCCCACCAGCTGGAGAAGCCTCCCCAGGTGGGTCTCCCTGAGCAGTGCTGGTGTATGAGGGACAGCTGAAAGGTTCAGGACCCTCCCCTCCCGTGGGGTTTTCGGAAGGAAATTAAAAGAGTGACAATCGCTTTGACCCACCTGGTGTGGGGCTGCCTCCCAGAGGGCACCACAGAGTCCCTGTGCATGAAAAGCCCGACAAACCCCGTGCCACACACACACGGCTGAGGCCAGCATCACCTCCGGGCTGCTCTGAGCCTGGACGTGTTCCTGGTGTCCTGGCTGAGCTGCCGTGACCCTCCTTGTAGCTGATGGCTTTTGAGCCCCTTCCTTGTCAGAAAACACCAGACCTCGAGAAGGGGGCAGTGACAGGGTCCACTGTGTGTCTGTCCTGCTGTCTGTGCCACTGACCAGGGAGGCAAACAGACCCTTCTGGAACGTGGCACACATCCACACAGCTGGCTGGAGCTGGGACTTTCCGCAGTCTGGGAGGGAGGTGTTCTCCAAACGTGCCACCTCCTGTCACTTGGTCTCCAGTGCAAGGATTTATCCTGCCTGCTGCAGTCCCACCGTGGTGATGAGCATTTAAGGTGAAGGGCATTTTCCAGCATCTCCAGCATCCTCTTCCAGCATCACCATGCCCCTCCTGCGCTCCACAGGGGCCACTGCTGCCCCATAGCCACGTTCATGGGGCTGGCAGGGCACAGCCACGTGCTGTGGTGCTTCTGGGTGCCCCAAAGGCCACGTTCAATCACGCTGATCCCTGAGGAAATGCAACATTCCTCCACCAGCTGCAGCTTCGCCGTTATCCTCACATCACTGCTGGCTGTGGTGCAGCAGGTCTGCTCCGTGGGCTGGCTGGCCAGCTGGGAAGAGCCCTCAGGAGGGAGAAAGTGACCTTCAGGAAAAAGGAGAAGAGCCACAAGGGTCCTTGGACTTGCCCCTGTGGGCAACCTCCCAGCCTCAGCGCTGGTAGAGGGTGATGATCCCTGCGCGGTGCAGGCTCCGCCACAGCGCTGCCTCCAGCATCATGTCGTGGTTGGCATAAAACACCAGAGGTTTCTTCTCCACCTCGTAGTAGTGGTCTGAGAACTGCTCGTAGTTGGCCGTGATGAACCCGTAGGCACTGACCTGTGGGGAGGGAGGTGGGGCAGACAGAAGACGGGGTCAAGGCTTCACCTCGAGTGGTCCATCACCACCTTCAAGGACAGGGGACATGTAAGACAGCCACCAGGACACACTGAAGCCCCACAGCAGACAGAGGGGTGTTTCCCTTCTCCCCAGGGGGACAGTGGCCCCGTGGTCCCTTACCTGGTCACAGGCATGCAGTGCAGTGAGGAGCATGAGGGCACCGGTGCTGGGCATGTAGAGGGAGCCGTACTGGGTGTTCAGGAGCTCCGACCGCAGGAACCTGACGGGGACATGGCGGCTGTGGGGGCTCAGGCTGGCACAGCCCTGCAGCCCCCAGACCCACACCCACCCAGCCCTCTCCAGTGACGCCAGTGCCCAGTAAGGCAGGAGCACTGAGTGAAACACAGGGCTCAAGTGGGTTCTCTGATGGCTGCTCTAAGGTTGAGCTCATTTGCACAGAGATTAGTAAAAGGCGCTTCTCTGCTGTTTGGAACCACCCCAAGCCAGGCACCTGCTTTCATGAAAGGCAAGGAAAAGACCATCCCGTTGGGCCCTACCTTTGCTCCTGTTAGACTGGGACAAAACGTAATTTGTTTTGAGGAATGGCAGCGAGGTGAGCACAGGGAGGTGTAGGAGGGGATGCGAGCTATGCTGCGGTGAGCAGGAATGGCAGGGGAGAGATGCCTCTGCCCTGTGTGCAGACAGCAGGGCAGGGGTGGTTCCAGAGTCTGGGGGAGACTGGGACTGCACTTTGATGCTGGGCAGCTACTGGTCTGTACCGGAACGAGCAGGGGAGGGAGGCAGGTGGTCAGCCCAGCCCAGAGCAGAGCCAGACAGCAGCCACAGTGCTCATCACCCTCACCTTGCTGTCAGGTACTGCAAGAAATCAGGATGCAGTAGCTTGAACTTCTCTGCAGATGCCTCCGGTCCAAAATACTTCTGTGGCCTGCAGCAGGGCAAGGAGAAGGGCAGAACTTTGTTACGGGAGTCCTGGAGCTCCTTGGGGTTTATCCCAGTAGGGACAGATGTGGGGTGAGGACAGGCGAGCGATGCCTGCACCACCGGGAGTGCTGGGGGATCTTGTGGAGCTACTCACTCGTCCCCCTTGTCCAAGCCCTCGGGCACTGGGCTGCCCTGGATGGCCGATTTCAGCATGACGTAGTCACGGACATCCGAGGGGATGAAGATGTACTTCAGGTCCTGCAGCAGGGACACAGACATGGCACTTGCAGGGGGGTTTAAGGACACTGCCCACGCTTGCAGGTGAGGACTGAGGGCTCCCGAGATGGGGAGAAGGTCTCAGAAGCAAGCCCAGCCTGAAGGGACAATTTGGATCAACTCCCCAGCAAGCCCTCAGGGGTCTCACCTTGCCCTGGGGGATCTGGGTGAAGCCGTACTCCTCGTAGGCGATGAGGGAGTTCTTCATGGTGTTCACCGTGAAGCCGTAGAAGGAGACCTTGGTGCCGACATCCTCCTCGAAGCCTTTGATCACGGCACCGTTGAGCCTGCAGGAAAAGCGGAGAACACGTGTCCAGGGCTGGCATCTCCCAGCACCCACGGCCCCATCCTGCCTGGGATTCATCCTCACCTGAAGACCAGGTCGTGGCTGTCGATGGCCTTGCCCTGCCGCGAGCCGTTGAGGATGCCACCGTTGCCCACCACAGCACAGCGGACACAGCCCCCGGGGAAGGCGGCCCTGTCGAAGAGGTGCCGGTTGGCCGAAGCGTTGAGGAGCCGGAGGGTGCTGCCCACCACTGGAATGGAGCAGGATGTGGCCAGTCAGCGGGGAAAAGGTGTGTGTGTCAACCCACATGAGTGCAGGCAACAAGCACGCACAGAGCTGGCACGGCGCGGCCAGGAGCGGCACACAAGGAAACTCACACCACCCCCACGCAGGAGAGAGGTCTGCAGGTGGGATATGGGGACACCAGACAGTCCCTCCTCTCCCAGCTTGGTGTCACCTCCTCGTATCTCCCCCTGTTCCTAACCCTGCTCCAAAGAGCGGCCACCCAAGGCCGTGCAAGGCACAGAGATGCATCCCGACATCTCCAGCCCCGGCCCTGCAGATGCTGCTGCCTGTGCTGGCCACGTCCCCTCCTGACAATGTCTCTTTGCAACTGCCACTGGTTCTCTCCCGCTCGCCATTCCCAGCACTTCCCAGCCCAGGGATTGAAGCTGGCGGCTGCCAGGGAAAACAGAGAGTGGGTTTGGGGTGGGAAGGGAAACAATCTCCATGCACAACAATGGAGCGAGTTGTCTGAGCTCCTCCGGCTCCAGTTAATAATCATGGACACACTGGAGCTTTTATTCAGGGAAAATGTCACAAGATGCAGCAAGCGGCGTTTGCAAAGCCGCACCCTCCGCCCTGTGCCCTGGGAGGTGGGCTGGGAAGAGATCAACATCCCTGGCTCCTCTGCAGGGCTCCTCTGCCTGTCTCACATCTCGTCCCTTCTGCTGGGCTTCCCAGTCCCCTCAAGCAGCCTCACATCCCAGCTGGTCTGTACCTGCGAGGGACAAGCCTTGCCAGCCATAGGGGACGTGTCGTGTCTTCAGCCTGCTCCAGGTCTCCAGGGTGAAGTGCTGGTCCCACATCAGCACGGGGGTGTTGAAGCGGAAGATCTCCCGAAACCTGGGGTCTGCCTTTGCTCCGGCCATCACAGAGCGGAGGCAGAGGCTGGGCTGGGAGGGAAGGAGGAGGATCCCCGCTCAATCTCCAGCCTAGGTCTGCCTTCCCTGTGACACCTCCACCCCTCAGCAGGCACCAAGGCGAGAACAAACCCAGGGACAGAAATGCTCCCTGTCCATCACACGTTCTGCTGGGTCACCCAGGCAGGGCACTGCCTCACGCCTTGGTTTCGTGTGGCAAAACGGCCTTTGGCCCCCAGCTCAGCGGGGCTGGCAGAACCAGGGCCTACAGAGCCACCTGAGAGAGCGAAAGGTTCAGCACCTTCAGGTGTGGGCACCCCGTTAAAGGGCTCTGCTCTATGAGAACAGAACAGTAGCAGCCTGCCCCAGGGCCTGGCTTCATCCCCACAAGTCTCCAGCCTGGAGTGCTGGCCCAGGAGCCCCAGGAGGGAGTGGGGAGTGAAGCTGGCTCCAGCCTCCACACTGGGCAATGGCAGCAGGGAGGCCTGGGGAGAATCATGTGTGGATGGACAAGGTTGCTCCTCTGTAAACCCCTTCCAGAGGATGCTGCTCCTCCTCAGCCTCCCCACACAGCCCTTCAACCAACAAAATCCAGCAGAGAGAGGCACCGTGGACATTACTGTGCTGTGCTGATGATTACCTGCTTTCTGCTGGGCTCCGGCTCCTCCAGCTCGGCAGAGGGCTTGAAGGAATTACCACTGGGATTGGGGAAAGACATGGCAGAGTTAAAAATCCATCGCTTGGGCACTGGGGAACCCCACAGTGGGCAGGGGGCTCCCAGTTCCTGCCAGGATGGCTGAGGATCTCCCCTCTTTACCTGTCCAAGCTGCCTCCAAGAGCCCACCTGCGGCTGCCGGCTTCACGTGGTGTCCCTGAGGGAGCCAGGACCAGCGGCTCCGCCTGCAGCAAGCTGGGAGAAGACAAGCGAGGGCTCAGCTGAGGAGGTGGCACTGAGCACCCTGACATCCCCCCACCTGTGAGAGCCACAGGGCAGGACCATGACCCCTCCTTTTGTCTCCCCTCCATCACTGCCTGAGCCCACCCACCCCCATCTGCACGTGGAGAGATGAGGATTTGCAAAATACAGGGTTCGTGCAGCCACCATCTCCTGGTGGGTCCCACCTCCAGGACTGCTACAAACCAAAAACCACACCCAGCCCAGGCTGCAGCCTTCAGGGAATCCTGCTGAGACCTCCCTGGCTCTTCCCACCATCCCACCGTTCCTGAGTCGGAAGAGGACCAGGCTGGAATAAACTGGACAGGCCAGCAGGACACATTTAGTTGTTATACTAGAGAAGCAATCAGCCACTGGGGTCTGGAGGCTCTTGATGTGCATGGGACCCCCTCTGCCATGGGGGCGGCTGGGGCATGCCCTGATACTTCATTAATAGCAGGGGCTGCCCACCCCAAGCAATTTGGGGTGCCCTGAGCCCCACGGGGCCAGACCGAGATGGCCCAGCCCCTGGGGGGGCACTGGGGCTGGGGGTGGGCAGGCAAGCAGGAGTGGGAGCCCACGGGAGGGGAACAGGCTCCCATTCATCCCCACACAGAAAGGCCCTTCAGAGCCCCCCGGCCAGCCCAGGCGGCAGGTGCTGCGGCCAGAAGGGGGGTATTGTGGAGGAGACAAGGGCTCCTTGTTACGGGATCTCTGCCTCGGAGCCTGGGGACAGGTAGAGGCAGGTGGGGAGCAGAGTTTCACCCCCCCCTCCCCCCCCCCGGTTGCAACACTGCCTGCCAGGCAGGGGCACAGCGGGCGTTGGGTTTCTGTCCCTGCCACGGCCCCTGTCAACACCAGCAGCGCCCACAGCCCTGCCAAGGAGCAGATCCAAACCCGTTTGCCACCCAAACCCCGCTCCGTGCCACTCTAGGGGCATAGAATGACATGGGGGGACAGCCCAGCGCCCTGCCTGGGGTCTGGAACTGGGGGCTGGAGCATCTCCCCAGGCGTGAATGGAAAGGCAGTGCCAAACAGGTTTTAGTCCCAGCACCTTCTTTGCACCATTGCAGAGCTGCCAGCTCTGGGCGGGGGATGCTGAGGGTGCAGCAGGCTGAGCCCCAACAGCAGAGCAGGGCAGCTTGTGTGTCTTGCCTTGGTGTCCCATGGGAAGTCAGGTTCCCAGCAGGAGCAGAGCCCTGGAAAGCCCCCACCACTCCAAACACAAGGCTACAGCCCAGGGGTCAGCACAGCGTGGCCCCCACCAGCTCATCCCTGAGGCTCATCCTGGGATCACCTGAGCAGGCAGAGAGAGAAGGGAGGGAAAATCCCCAAGAGGGTCAATCAAAACGGGACTGAGCCATCCCAGAGAGATGCAGAGCTGCAGCTTTCTGCAGGGCCATTCTGTCATCCCTGAGAGCACCCAACTAACCCCAGCCTGAGCAAACCTGCCTATTCCCTTGGGTCGCAGGGAGCACTGCAGGGTCTGCACACAGCAAGGACAAGGCCATCGCAGGCTGTACCAGACCTGGTGGTTACACTGGAAGCTGCTCTTTCAGCCCAGGCATCAGCAGCATACTTACTCTCAGGTGGCAAAGTTCTCCCACACGAGTGTCCCACAGCCAGGAGCTCTGGACACCAGGTGGGCTCAGCTCCGGTGAACTGCTTTGGGGTGCAGGGAGCTCACCCCAGGGAGCTGCCCAGCCCCACCTGCCACCTCCATCTCACTGTGCAGGTGATCCCCAGCCCATGTGCCTCAACATCAGAGCTTATCAACACCTCCACCACCCAACCCACCGACAGACATGGGGCTGGGGAAACCTCCCTGCTCCAACCCCAGAGCTGGCTCCTGCAAAGCACTGAAGTCCCTACGTGCAAAGCCCCTGGGTTGGCCACCCACCACCCATTTTCTGGCCACAGAGGTGCAGCCCCCCACCAGACCCTGAGGCTGTTCCACTCACCCACCATGGCCAGGCTTGAGCTGTATCCAAGCAGCCTCTCCCAGCCCCACCACCTCCCCAGCCCTTCCCATCAGGTTCACAAGCCCCAAATGCACATCTCTGCCCTCCCCAGCTCTCCGAGCTCTCTTGTTTCTTCCCTTCCCCTTCCCCGGCTCATCCCAGTGCCTGCAGCACAAGGCAAAGCCCTGGGCACTGGCAGTGGGAGGGTGCCGTGCTACTTTCTGAGCTGCCAGGGATGCTGTGGGAGCCCCAGGGGGCTCAGCCCGGCTGTGCCCAGGATAGAGGGAGGTGGGCACAGGCAGCCTGGCAGGTTGGCTCCTGCTGACCTTCCATGGGCGCTGGGCCCCACCTCCGCCCATGGCTGGACACAGTGGGTGGCACCTGCTCATCGTTTCTTCCAGGATTTGTGCTGAACTGATAAATTAGTGCCAGCACCTCCCTGCACTTGCTTGCCAGCTGTGGGTGCTGGAGCCAGCTCCCCAGCACTGCTGCTGCCCAAACCCTGCCAGGAAGGGCGTGGGGCAGCCGGCCCCCCACCAGACAGCGGCTCGGCAGTGTGACGGGGAGCCAAGCGCTTTGACGTCACCTGCCAGGATGTGGTGAAGCACCTCGTGCTGCTTGGTTGACTCAGAAGATGACAACCCTGCCCGGGACTGACCGATGCACAATGGGGCTGCGGGGAGGAGTGGCTGTGGCTGCCCGGGCACCGGCGGTGGCAGCAGGGCCAGCCAAGCCTGGGTGCGCTCCCTCACCACCGTGACATTCACAAATATGACGTTTCTGGTCCATGGCCATCCCTCGTTTCCGGAAGATAACGCTGTGTGCGAGTGCTGTGAGCACACACTCCGGCCTTATCTTCAGCAAATACTCCCAGGGCCCCACAAAGACATTTGAGGGAGCCAAAACAGCAACAAGAACCCACTCTTGCTCTATCTCACCATGAAGGGCTGAGCTCCAGAAGCGTCTTTCCCTGGTGCAGAGCCGGAGTGGCACAGCAAGGCTGGGCAGAGCTCCGTGCTCATCCCATCTGCCCTAAGAATAAAGCCACGAGCGGAGCCAGCAGCTCAGCAGTGGGGTTTGGGAGAGGTGGATGGGCAATGAGTGGGACGGGGCTGTGCCCAGCTGAATCCCAGGGCCTCCGGGGATTTGGCTCCCTCCATCCCAGCTCTGCAGGGACCCCAGAGCATTTTGCCCATTTCCATAGGGCCACCTACGGCCCTTTGTGCGGAGCTGGAGGGGGACTCGGCCTTGCTGTGGGGATCTGGTCCTGGGTTAGGGTTGCATGCATCCATCAGGAGATCAGCTTCCTCCTGTTCTCCTTTGTCCCCCTGTACCTCTGCATGGAGACACTGCTCACACAAACCTTCTGCTGAAACTGAGTCACCTGCACCCACAGGTGAGGACCCTGACCCTCCCGTCCCCACCGGAGTGCGGGAAGGGAGTGCTCTGTGATGGCACCTCAGCCATGTGAAATGACGGCCAGCCCAGTTCCAGCTCCAGACTCAGCCCCACATCCAGCAGCAGGGCAGCACCAATTCCTCCAGGGACACGGCTCCATCTGGACGAGCAGCACTCATGGGGTGCCACGTTTGTAAACACAGGGAATCAAAGCCAACAGACCGCACTCTGGCTTGGGTTTAGCTTCAGGGGTTGAATTAAAGCTGAGAGGACAGTCCAGGAGAGCTTTGGAGCACAGATCAGCTCTGTGTTACCTCACTCTGAGGCTGGACAAGCTGACCCTTGGTCCCATCAAGGCTAGGCTGGCTCTGGGCTGGTTTTCCAAGGAAGGTGACCTGGGGCTGTGGCAGGTCCAGGCAGGGTTAGCCTGACATGTGGTGGGGGGAACCTGCTTCCATCCCGTGGATTTCCTCCACACCCTGCTCTCAGCTGGGCCATAGACCTTATGCCAGGGTGCAGCTGGTTTCCATTCTCAGCTCCAGTGCGGTCCTTGGGCACGTTCTGCTGCTCTCACGGGCCCCAGTCTCCCCTCTCGTGGACATCAAGCTCTTTGCGGGGAGCTGCTCCACACCCCAGCCGTGACTGCCCCGAGCAGTTCCGGGTAACGCTGCCACTGGCACCGCTGCGCACCGGGCACGGCGAGGGTGGAAAGAGCCGACAGCCAGCCCGGGCTGCTGCAGGTTCTCCTGATCCACCAGCCCGGCAGGAGAGGGGACCTCTGCCTTGGGAGCAGGCAAGGAGAGCTCCCAGCTGGGGAAGAGAGAAGGTCTGAATCCCAGGGCAGCCCAGCCGCCTGCACCCCCCAGCAAATCCCGCTGCAAACCTCACCTCGCTCAGGACCGGCTCCGGTCTCCACAGCATCCCCGATTCCCGGGCAGCGCCCGGGCAGCTGGGCTCTGTCACACCGATGGCACCCAAAGGCACCCAGGAGGAGGCGAGGGACACCCACAGCGCTCTCCTGGCCCATCACCTGATGCTCGCAGGGGACAGGGCAGCTGGTCCCGCAGCCCAAGCGCTGTGCGGGCTCCGCCCGCTCATCCGCACTCCGCGGGGCTCCCCGGGGCACCCCAGCACCCCCTCCCGCTTGGCACGGGGGAGGCTCAGGAAGGGGCTTCGGGAGGCTGGGAGGATGCAGGGAACGCAGACGAAGGGGGAGGCGCAAATTGCTGGAGTTTGGAAAACGCTGCAGCCCTGAGTTCGCGAGCCGTGGGGGCAGTGCGGGGGATCCAGGAGGGCAGCCTGGGGGATCGGGGACTGGGGCAGCCGTGCCCTGCCTCTGCAATGGGGGAAGGAGGGGGTCGGTGCAGCTCCATGGGGGAAAAACCTCCGCCAGGACAATCAGCCGGCTCCGATCCTGCACCAGCCCGGCGGGAACACGCGGCGGCTCTGGCCGGCAGCTGAAGCGGGTTTGATCCTCACCCTCAACCGTCCCTGGACACAGCAATGGTTTCTTTGCACTGTGATGGGCACGCGGAGACCCCTGGAGACCCCTCATGGCCTCGGGGTCCCGCTCTGGGCAGCCCTGGGCTCGGCCGGTGGCCGTGGGCAGGAGCCGCTGCCCAGGACCCGGAGCGGGGGCAGAGCCTGCTGCCAGCACATTTCCCAAACCAGCCAACGGCCGGGGGCAGAGCTGGGATCACCTGCGCTAAGGGGCCCACACTGGCACCCCGATTCCCCCTCCCCATCCCAGCGCACGGTACCTCATGCTGGATTTACAGATCCCTGCCTCCCACTCCTCTCCCGTCCCCGTCCCCCCTTACCTGGCTATGATCCTCTGGCTGGTGGGCGCCTCCACCGTGGCGTAGTAGTGACTGTAGAGCAGCAGGGAGGATGTTAAACCAGCCAGGAGCAAAAAGCAGAGCCTTTTCCAGTGCGGGGACCCCATCCCGGGCAATTCTGGATGCCGCGCAGGGGAGCGGGAGCGCGGCAGCCGGCCCCGGGCACACAAACTTCCCGGCCCCTCTCCTCTCCCAGCCCGGTGGGCGCGGACACCGCTGTGGGCTGGCTCCGTCCTGCCCCGGGTGCCCAGCTGCACTTTGAAGCAGGCTGGGATATTCCTCCGGAGCGGTGGGAGGGAGGGTGTGAGCCGGAGGGAGGAGGCACCAGGCTGACTGGTTCAGACTTGCTGAGGAAAAAAAGCACTTTTGAGCTGCTTTTTCTCCGAGCTGGGGATTAAACATTTACCCAGACCAGAAGGGGAGTGAGATTTTCTTTTTTTTTTTTTTTTTTTTTGCCTCCTTTTCACGCCACCCACCCACAACTCACAATCAGGGTTCCCCTTTCTGTAACTTTCTTGTCGGACTCAAACACGTGCCGATTGCACCCACACGGACACCCGGCGGCCCCGCGGTGCCACCCCCGAGCGTGTCCGCGGGCGCCTGCCGGTTGTTTCATATTTATCAGAAACTGCAGGCTCTGAAGTCGAGACGGACCTTGGGGTGCCCGATAGCAGCACCGTGTCACGTACCCGCAGCCACCCGCTGAAACCCGCCAGGAGGGCGCAAATGTGGGGGAAAGGGGGAAGAAAAGGGGACACTGGTGGGGTGCTGCCACTGAGGAGGAGGGGAGACACGGTTGGGGTGCTGCCCCCGGGTCCCCGGCCACATTCTGGCTGAATGGATCGCTTGCATTTGCGGCTAACGAAACCTTTCGAGGCTTTGTGGCAAGCTCGACAAAGAGTTTGGGTTGAAGGAAAGGAAAAACGGGTTTGGGGGAAAATTTGCATGAATTATTTTGGTATTTTCGGAGAGGATGTGCTCCAGTTTCTTTTTTGAAAGAATATCTTGGTGTTATTTTAGTTCAACTCCGAAAGAACCAGCCTGTGAACTAAAGGATATGCATACCAAAATGTTTGTTGCAGCGGGGGAAGGGACTCGGCAGGCAAACAAGCCTTTTCAGTTGAACTGTAGGGATTTTGGGGGGTTGGATTTTTATAAAGTCACCAGATTCGGGGAGCAGCACAATGGTGAGCCCTGCTTCATCCAAACCCTGTGCCTGTGGCTCCCTGAGCACTCATGAGTTGTTCCAGGTGGTTGTCACCCACCTCCAGCCCCTCCACAAATACCCTCTTTCATTATTCAGCCCCAAAACCTGGGGCCAAATCCCATTCCTGTTCCTAAGTCCCACTGAGCACCCTCAGGCCGGTGTACTCACTGTGGCTGCATTTTCCCCAACACTCCTTTATCCCCTCAGATCCAACCACTCCCCGCTTCCTTTCCGGCCTGCCCAGACAGGTTCAAAGGAAGATAAAAGCCAAACACATTTTAACAGGAGTTTGCTTCAATCTCCACTTGCTTCCATTACTACAGACCCTCCATTGCCAGCCCTGGTCCTCTGGGGATTTTGGCTGTGTGGGCACCGCATTGGCATCCACGAAGTGTCCAGGCTGTGGTGTGAACACGGGAGCAGCTCTGGCAGTGGTGTCAGCAGCTCTGGCAGTGGTGTCAGCACTGGCCTTGTCCCACTGAGAGAGTGGGCACTGGACCTGGGACACCACAAAGGGATGGTGGCCAGGCTGATTTAAAAAAAAAAAATTGCAGGGAACCCTCCCTGCTGTTGTGCAGGGGAGCTGTGGCAGGAAGGTTAGCTGGGCACGGGTTGTCTCAGGGAAGGAGAGAACAGGCAAGAAGCTGGAAGGACAGGACGGACCATCACCACTTGGACACACAGGGATGAAATCGAGCTTAAAGCCCAGCTGGAGCTAAAGCTGCGAAAGGACAGGCAGGAAGAGGGGGTCACATGTACTGCAGTAGCAAAAGGCAGCTCAGAGAAATGGGGGTGCATCGTTGCAGGGATTTGATGCTTTTTGCCTCTATCACTAAAATCTGCTCCCAGCCCCCAGGGGTACAGGCATTTTCTGGAAGACTCAGAGCCAGCAGAGCGTGGTTAAGAGTCTGGGGTCCTGCTCAGAGGTCCCCCAGCCTGGAGCTGTCCCCACTCGGTGTGACTCAGGGTCCACCTTGTTCACTCTGACCCGCTAGATGCACTTCCTGCGATCCGGTGCCGTGGCTCACGTGCTCTTGACTCTGGCCCTTCGTTAACCACAGCTAATTATTACCAACTGCTCGAGTAAGCCACAAGGGACATAGCAAGGTTTGGCTGCAGATGGATGACCAATGGTCCAGAGGAAGTGACCTGGGGAAGGTCAGGAATTTGCCATTTGGAAACATTTATGGCCCAATCATGCAAATGCCGGTGGAGTGGCAGCTTCAAGGGCTGGAGGAGCTGGTTCCTTCACATCTCTCCGTTTCCATGATAGATGGTTCTCTACTGTTGGTTTTATTTTCAGCGGGGTGAAAATGAGATGCACAGTTCTTCATCTGCTCTACTTGTTTTGTGCTACAATGCATTTTGGACTATGCCCCAAAATTAAGTAGTGCTTAATTTAGAAGTTAAATAAGTGTGAAAAACCTTTTAGGATGGTGGTTGCCAAATAAAGATTAGGAAAAGAACATAAAAGAAATTACAATGAAAACCAGCAAGTATCATTTTTAGCCTGGGCTTTTTATTCCAGTGATTACTTCTTGGAAACAGAACCCAATCTCTCCCCATGGCTAGAGAGCACGAGAGGAGAATAAACACATTTTGCACCAGCTGGCTGCCAGCCACAGGTTGGTGGAGGAAAATCTCGTGATCTTTGCCATGATGAACTGTGCAGGTGGGAGAATGAGATCTCCAAAAATCTCCTGGAGGATTTATATATCCAAATTCATTCAGCATGGGTCAGAGGTACATTTAAGAAAGTGCCAAAAATCTGCTCGTAGAGCAGATCCCTGAAACGCAGAGCCTGGCCACCGGAGCGGGTGGCTGTGTCACCCCCCGAGAACGCGGGGCCATATGGCTGCCTGCGGAGGCACGGCCACGGCAGCATGAAAAATTCATCAGCAGATGTCCCGGGAGGCTGACGCACGGCCCCTGCCCGGTGGGGCGGGCAGGGCAGCGGGAGCAGCTCGGCCACAGCTCCTCTCGCCAGGCTCCCTGCCTGGGGAAATGGGGTCAGGCAAAGCGTCTGCTGAGGGTGCTCCCTGACACTCCATGCTTGGATTTGTGGGTGTTACTGCAACCAAAGTCAGGAGGAGTGACCACACGGAGGCTGCCTGGAGATGGGGGTGACAGCAAGGTGGCGGCTGCGCCTGCCTGCGGGACCAGAGACGCTCAGGGCTGTGCTCTGCCCTTCTGCCCACACCTCCATGCTGCAGGTGGGGAAAGGGCCTCGGGGTTGCAGCAAAACTGCTCACAGAAGGGCAATGAAGCCGGTGAAGGGTATGGAACACAAATCCTATGAGGAGAGGCTGAGGGAGCTGAGGTTGTTTAGCCTGGAGAAGAGGAGGCCTTACCACTCTCTACAACTCCCTGACAGGAGGGTGTAGCCAGGTGGTGGTTGGCCTCTTCTCCCCGGCAACCAGTGATAGGATGAGAGGACATGGTCCTGTGCCATGGTCATGTGTCCTAAACCATGGAGGTTTAGGTTGGACATTAGGAGGAATTTCTTCACAGAAAGGGTTGTCAGGCATTGGAATGGGCTGCCCAGGGATGCGGTGGAGTCATTGTCCCTGAAAGTGTTTAAGGAAAGACTGGATGTGGCACTCAGTGCCATGGTCTAGTTGACAAGGGGGTGTTCAGTCAAAGGTTGGAATCAATGACCTCAGAGGCCTTTTCCAACCAAATTGATTCTGTGACTCTGTGATCTTTGTGCCAGTGTGGCAGGATGTGGCCCATCAGGGAAACACCCCCTACAGTCCCCTCCTGCTCTTCCCCAAAGCAGGAAGGTTGTTGGGACAAGCCATAGGTTGAGGTGGCAGGTCGGGACCTCATGAGCAGTGGCAGGATGTGGCTTAGGCTGGCTCATGTTGGCTCGCTCCCCATGGCCCTGCTGGCCCAGCCCGGCTCTTATCGCAGGTGCCTGCACATGGCAGAGCCCTTGGTCAGCCCTGGACCGCTGACCAGGGCCCAGATAAGCCAAACACACAGTTCAAAGGCCATCCCCTCTCCACTGGCATGAGGCAACCTGGGAGGCTCTGAGCTATGCCCTGAAGGGGTGCAGAGCTGGGAAATACCTCTGAGAAATTAAGGTGGCAATGCAAACCGCTGCCTTCCCCCTTCTTGCCAGCTCTGGACCAGGCAGAGCAGATGTGAGCTGATCCCCCAGACCCTGAGGTCTGCTCAAAGCCACATGTCCCCGGGGTCAGGCCAGGCTCTGACCCCAAAGCATGGAGAGGGGACACCATGTTTAAGTGTGGGTGGGCGACCCAGCCTCTTGTCCACTCACCTGTGTGGTCCCATCTGACACTGCATGGCTGCCATGGGAGGGATGGAGGGAGCCTTGGGATGTCCCCAGGACTCAGAAAGCGTCTTTCTAGAATTTACCACCCCAAGGGCTGGCCAGGCCAGGCTGGGAAAGCCCTGCAGCACCCAAGGTCCTGTTGCTCAGCCTGGCAGAGGAGCCCTGCTGCACCCCCTGCAGCTGTTTACCTGCAGGGCTCTGCTCCAGCACCTGGACCTGAGGGCTCCTGGCAGCTCAGCTCAGCGGTGCTTTTTGCACAACAAAGCCATGGGCTGCTCCTTTATCTTGTTCTCCCTCCCCTATTATCAATAGTTTTTCTGGTCCAACTGGATTTACCTGCTACCACATCCCCAAGAAAGGGAGAAGGTCCACACAGCGGAGGCGAGGAGGGGGAACCTCCCACCCTCTGCCCCCAAGGCCTGCCCCAAACCTCTCAGCAACTGAGGAACATCAACAGCACCTGCTAAGTCCCCAGCACAGAGCTTTTTGTGCTGACCTGGAGCAGGCACATACCTCTGCCACGCTCCCACAGCGTCCAGCCAGCCAGCCACAGAAGCTCAAGAGTAACATGTCCAGAGGGAGCACCTCCATGCTGGGAAGCTGGGTGCTGTTATCCAGCTCTGGCTGCTCTGTGCCTCAGTTTCTTGCCTGGGAAGGAAAGAGACAGGAGTGACAATATGGATGCGCCACCATGGCACGAGGCTGCCTTGTAGCCGTGTGTGGCACACACAGTGGCTCCCTCCAGCACCTGGCCGGGTTTGGAGTTGGCTGCCACCTCTAGAAGGTACCTCAAACCCCAGGACATGGTGCAGAGCCCTCCTTGTCCCTGGTCCTGGTAAGGCCAAGCCCAGACAGGATCCAGAGAACAGGGCTGGACTGACCAGGAGCAGGGACGAGATGGGCTCTGCACCACTCGCTTGTCCCCAGATGCATCCCTGTCCCCCAGCAAGTCCATGTCTGCTTCCTCCTGCTTCATCCCCAGTCGAGAGCTGTGTGAACACACAGCAGGGCAGGGTGGTCTCTGCTTCTGCTGTACAGGTGAGCGGTCACACTGAAAGAGGGAAGAAGTGGAAATGAAGCAAAAAATTTGAAGCCCTGCCAAGAAGGTGACACCATGAGAGCTTCTGGGTGACAAGTGGTTTTGGTTTCTGCAACCTAGTGGGGAATATTTAAAGGCTGTTAACTCTTGGGGAACTCCAGGAGGAGTCTGGCACAGCTGTAATAACAGTTCATGGTACTCACCAAGAGCTTTTGAAAAAAGCAGGGCTGTCAAAACAGCAACTTCTGGACATGCTGAGGCACAGTGTTGGATTTATCCCCCAAATCAAACGTCTCTGTTTAAATCCTGCAGCCCCCAGAGCTCCTGGCTGGCAGTGGGGAATCCACTGGTCGCTGGCACTGGGCATTGTGTCCGTGCAGGAGGAGGAGTTGCTGTGTCTGAGCATCCCACAGGATGTCAGACCTGATCCCACCATCGGTCCCTCTGCTTGTGCTGCCTTCAGCTCCGTGCCATGCTGCAGGAGCAGAGGCCACACCTTTGCACACACCTTGTGACTGCAAGGTACCAAACCTCTGCTCCACGTGTCCCTACACACCCCAGGGAGCCCCCGGGCCATAAATTGCAGGCAGCTGCAGGGCTGTGCCCAGCACCGGGACACGGTGGTGGATCAGGATGTGCCAGACCCGGCACAACGACAGATGCCTGAACAGGAGCTGCCACCTGGTGGCACAGGGACAATCTTGATGTCGTGCCAGCCATAGAGACCTGGATTTTGGGGTGGCCCTGCACCATGGCACTGGCTCTGCCCAGCGGCACTGAGCAGGCTGGGGCTACTATGGCACAGCTTGGCAGTGCTGCTTTCACCGTGGGACACTCACCCTGCTGGGAGCTTGCCCGGTCCTGAATCCTGGCTCTTGCCAAGGGTGCTCCAGCTGTAGCTGCTCTCCACAGGCTTCGTTCCATTAGTTTGTGCCAGGCTGGAATTTGGCCGGGAAATGCCACCTCCAACCCTGCTCAACTTCCTGTGGCCACTCTGCACCCGATGGCACAAGATCAGGTAGCTCTGGTGAGGCACAGCTGGACTTGTGCTCCAGGGGATGTGTCCCAGTGTGTGCCACACCTCGGCCAGCCCCCGGTGGGACGGGATGCTTTGGTGCAGGGGGGGCAGGAGCAAAGTGAGGAGGTGAGGGGGACCATCAGGTCAGAGTCGCTTTCCTGGGATCAGAAAGGATGTGGCTTTGAGCTTGCTGGGAAACTCCAGACCACAGCAAAGGCCCTTCTCCAGCCAAGATTATCCCTGATAACATCAAACTGTCAGCTGTGTTGAGAGAAAAGCCTGGAGGGAACAGGCTCTGGGGAAAGCCTCCTGGGAAGTTTCCTTCCCTTGACTCTGGGAAACCTTGTCACTGGGGAAAAGCGTGGGCTGGGGGCTGTCAGCCCATCCCCAAAGCCTCCTTACCCACTGGGGAATCCTTGCTCAGTGGGACTCAGCCCCTTCCTGCTTCCCAAAGGATAGGGAAACAAAAGAGGAGGAGGGGGAAGGGAAAGGTCTAAGAGAAACTTCTTCCAACTTCTCGGGAAGAGAAAAGCCCTATTCAGGCAGGAAGAATACCCGGTGGAGCTGGTCACTAAGCAACCCACAGCAATGTGGGGACGGCCGGAGGGACAGGCAAGGAACAAAACTGCCTCATTGCCCACCCACAGCCCATCAGAGAGAGCCTGCAGGGCCTGGGGACAGGGGACACCCCCAAGGACACCTGGGGACAGGGTGCACAGCCAACACAAGGGGCTGAGACACCCAGCAGGTCCAGAGCTCCTGGGTGCAGGAGTTTCTCCTCAGGCAGCTCTGGATTGTGACCAGCCTCACTCAGGCTTCCCTGTTTGCTGCTCAGGAAGGATTTCTGGTCTGCTCCAAAGCCCGTGGCTCCCTATGGGCCTGGTGTTCCCACAGGGCTCCATCATTCCCAACAGAGGCACAGTGCATTTCGGACAACTCCCTGCTCCCACTGACACTGCGGGCTCGTATGGGCAGAGCAGCCAGGGACTGGCTACACCCTCTCCAGAGAAGCTGAATTCCACATTTAGATTCTCAGTGTGGGGGGTTGTCCTTCACAAACAAGCTCAGTGAGACATGAGAAACTGCCTGGCCTCTCTGCAGCACAAGGAAAAAGGGACAAAGGAAATCAAGCCTGACAAACCCCGCTGACAGTCCCGGCTGAAATGCCTTCCTCGGAGCCCACGGAGCCCCTGGAGACGCTGCTGCCCCCAACAAAAATGCTGCAGAAATGGAAAAACACTCACAACCAAAGCAGGTCCAGTGAGTGTGCAGCTGGTTAACCCCAGGGAGAGGCACTGGACCTGCTGGGACACTGGCGGTGGCTTTTTGCCTGCATAGTGTCATGGGGGAAACATCCAGCCCTGCATGCATTTGCCTTGAGCATCTGATGTACTTGGAGAGCAGTTGATGGGACAAGGACAGACATGCCAGTGTTCACCCCGCTTCCTCAGGGAGGAGTTTGGCCGGCGCTGATCCCTGTCCTGCAGCAGCAAGGTGAACAGGTGGGGGATGCTCAGGTGTGTCCACACAAGCTGCAGAGCTTCTCCAGGTGGAGGTAATTTCCTTACCCCTCAGTCCTGCCCTTTCCTGGCTTTGTCATCTGCTGTATCTCAGCCTTTAAAGCATCAGTTCTGGGCGCACTAAATAACCACAACCCACAGGGCTGCACGCAAGATCAGCTTGGCCAAAGTAGTGCCATTTATTTCACTTACAAAACTCCTTCCAGGAGGCCAACACACCCCAGGTTTGCTGGCTGCAACTGGACCCCTCTCAGCACCGTGGAGGACAGGCACTTCAGCCAGCAGCAAGGACAGATAGCATCCATCCCTGGACTTGGAGAGCTCCCACCTCTCCTGGCAATGGGACAAACACAGTGCTGTGGGCACAGCTGGGAGCCAAGCATGACGAAGTCCAGCTACGCAAGGACCTGGCACATCAGGTCCATGCCACAAAATTCACATTTTGTGCAGCCAGGGGAGGCCTGGGGCAAGAGGCACCAGGTACAGAAGGTCTGCTGCACCATGGAGAGCAGCTACCTGCCCTCGAGTTGATGGCAGTGCTCCTTTGGAAGTGTCATAGCAAGGCCACAATGGGGAGAAGAAGTGAAACTCATTCTCTCTCAAATTAGTCACCTGGAAGCGTCCAGTCCATCCTTTTTATCTGCAGGCAGCAGAGTGAGAGCAGCCCCCACAGAAATTAAATCAGCCTGAGACGGGATCTGTGGGTCCATCTCCATCCTTTCCAGCTCCTCAGGGAGTTTGTTCAGACAATACCCACCTCCAAAATGGGCATTGCTAATGGAGAGAATCCACCCAGAAGAGAAGTAGCCCCAGCCCGAGGAGCATCTCCTTGCAAAGAGAGAAAACCTGGATTAAACAAAGGACACCGGACCATATCCATCCTGGATTCTGCTCTCCTAATACCCAGGACTACAACAACCAGCAAGAGTCAGATGGGACTTTGTTGGCACGCTGCATTTTCTCGTTGGTCTTTGGGTCTGCAGCATTCACACATTTGTTGGAAGTGTTGTGAAATAACAGAGGTGCTGAAGGAGGGAAATGTCTTTGTGGGGATGAAATGTACCTGGCAGTCCAGAGCTAACCTTGTCTCTGGGGGTCCTCTTCCGTTCCCAGTGAGATGGTGTTGAGATTTTTCAGGCAATGGCACTTGCCACACAGTCAGGGTCTCTGGTAAAGCTTCATGATATTCTCATCATGAAGCCTTTTCCACACCTGCTTCTCCAGGTTGAAGTCATGGTTAATGTAGAAAATCAGATGTTTCCGCTCCTTGTCGTAGTAGTGATCCGAGTACTTCTCATGCCCCTCCGTGATGTAGCCATAGGCACTGACCTGGGAAAGATGAAGGGCTCACTGGGCAGGGCTAGCAGGGATGGAGGGAGCAGGTGAAATACAGCACACAGCTCCCAAACAGGGAGTGAGCACAGGACAGAGATGCCAGTTGTGGCTTCTCTGGTGACCCTGTGTGGGGGTCCAGAAGGACCAGACTGTGAACACTGGCTCCAGAGATCCTGCTGTCCCCTCACTGCCTCCCCGGGAGATCATATGCTCTAGGTCACAGCAGGCTTCACCACCCCTATGGGAGCTATTTTGGGGCTGTTTCTCGTCTTCAGTCTGCTCCTCCACAGCTGACACAAGCCCATATACTCTCGAGGCAGACAGCAGCCACCCCTGCTCTCCTCTGTCCCCTGTTCCCACTTCCAGACAGCTCTGGGTGCAAGAATCACTGTGCCCTTACCCGGTCACAGAGATGGAGGGCAGTCAGCAGCAGGAAGGCCCCTGTTGTGGGTCTGTACAGCCTCCAGTAGTGCTTTTCCAAATTTTTAGACTTTAAAAACCTGCAGCAGAAGAGAAGAAAGCACTGAGGAGTTGCTGGCTGTGGTGTTTCAAGCAGGGCACACCTTGTCCCACTGTGGCCCATGTGGCATCTTCCCTCCTTGCAGCAGCTTGGGGCCAAATGAGAAGCCACGAGTATGCCCAGAACTCTCCGCCACCTGCACTGTGACCTAAGCCCAGCTCTGCCCCAGCTTTGTGGAAGTGGCAGGTCTTGAGGCAGTGGGGATAAAGAGGGGATGAATTAAAGGATCTTGTAGGTTAAAGCCCACTACTCTTATTTCTGTCCTTTGCTTTGCAGTGCAGAGGTGGCTTTGAAGCTCCATGGTATATCCTGCTCCCCATCCTCATCTAGGAGTGAAACGAGACACAGGGAAGGTGCAGAGGAGCGCCACAAAACCTGCCAGGAGCTGCACTGTGCTATGCCAGGAGTTTTTAGGAAACTAGAAGTAAACACTGGGAAAAAATAGCATGGAGTCCTCTTGGCCTTGGAAAGGACCCAAGTCAGAGGGGGGACGGCAGAGCGGGCAGGGAGTGCCGGCCATCTGGCTCCAGGGAAGGCAGCAGCTCTCAAGGAGACTGAAGGGTAAAGGCAGCCAAAGCAGGGCACAACAGGAGCTCTTGTTCCTCCATCTCTCGGTCATGTGTGGCCCACGATGGGCAGATCTCGCGGTGACAGTTGCCAGCAGGCTTGTGAAAAGGGTTGGAGAGGCAAAGAAGAGCAGCAGCGAGGCCAGGCAAAGGGAATGCTGATGAAGGGCCTATTGTTGTGCTTGAGGGCACAACCAACCTCCCAAGCCTAGAGGGAATCTCTGGAGAAGGTCTGTTACAGAGCCTTCCTCCAAGGTGCTAATGGGGAACATGAAAGGCTGGTCCTGAACTAGATCAACTATTCTGGCACTTCAGCAACATTCTTCCTACACCTGACGTTGCAATTGGCTCTGGATCTCTTTTGGATGCAGAAAACCAAACTGTCTGATGGCTGTTGCTTCTCCAGCTCACAGATTCTGGATGTTTACCCACCACTAGCATCCCACTGCAGCACCACAGAGAGTTTCAGCTGAGTTCACGCTGCTGACGCTTATCCCCAGGCTGCTGGTGTGGCTGAACTGTGGTTACAAGGGAGGGAGCTGGGAGGAGAGGCCAGAGACAGAGAGAGATGGTGCTGGCCAGGAAAAATAAGCCCATTAGAGCACAAAACCCGCAGCTCACCTGTTTTTCATGTATCTGAGGAAATCAGGGTGAACCACCAGGTATTTGTCCATTGTGAAATCTTTATCGAATTTCTGCCGGGGCTTCTGCCTAAGGACAGCAATGGGGAGACTCAGGACAAGCTCCTACACCTCATGACAGCTGGAAAGGATCAGCCCTGATGCACTTGATGCACTTGGTGCTAAGAGAAGAACCACAAACACTGTGAAGATATTCTGTAATATTCCCCACATTATGACAAAGCCTCCATAGCCTGTGTGCATTGCAGAGGAAGAGATCAAGGAGGAGAGGCAACAATAGGAGACAGGAATATCAAAAGCATGTGTTTGTTTAGGCAAAAATTGGTGAAACCAGGCCTTCATCCATGAGCAGGCCACACCAGACCAGCCAGCAGCACGTGTTCCTCCCCAAAAGCCACAAAGCTTTCTCTAAGCTCCGGCCATATTGAAATCAGCTACCTCTGGGAAGGAGTTATATTGACTACAGTAGTGCTCAGAGCTGCGGAGGAAATGAGAGATTTCTGCATGCAAGTCTGCCAGGGGAGGGAGGCTTTACCCTGGCTTTACCCTGGCTTTACCCTGGCCTGGTCCTTCACAGGGCTAAGCACTGTGGACAGGAAAAGAGCACAACAGAGAGCTCCTCACTGGAGGGGTAGAGGGGGCTATAGTTGGTTTTACCCCTTGAGGTTCAAGAATCCTTTCCTGATGTCCTTGTTGAACAGAAGAGCCTTCAGCCACTCATAGTCTCTTGCTCCCTCCAGGAAGTGAATGTATCTGACATGCTAAGAAAACGAGGGAGCATTAGCGAACAGCACTTTGAAAAAAGTGCAAGCAGACATCTTGGCTCGCTGAGTTTCTTGGACACAATCTTCAGTGTGCAGCTCTCAAAGGGCCCACAGCAGCAGAATGGAGATAACATTTGATGTGCAGCTCCTTCTACATGCCACAAGGCTGAGGTGGCACTGACACAACTTGCCACTGCAAACACTCACTCTGAGCCAAGGCAGTGCAGGTTCCCTCACTGAGGGTAATGCTAAAGGGCTGGCTTGGCCCCTTTGCTCCTCATGGCAAGAGCAGAACTGAAGGCCACAGACCAACAGCACCCTGTCAAAGCTGTGCATGCACACAGCAGGGACCTCACTTACTTTTTCCTGGGGGATGTTGCTGAACCCTCTGTGTCCCAAGATCTGAAGAGAGGAAACCAGGGAGTAGGCTGTGAATCCATAAAAGGAGGTTTTTGTTCCCACATCTTTTTCATAACCCTTGATTAGAGCCCCGCTCACCCTGGCCAAGGAGATCAAACAGAGCAGAGTTAGGTAACCACTGAAACCCTTCACATGCATGTTCCTAATAGGAAAAAGACAGTGTTAGCCTGGAGGAAGGGAAGACTAGGCCCATTCTCATTGGCACCTTGATGTGCAGGAGAGCCCCTGCTGTGGAGATGGCTCTTTATGGCTCATTTGTGAACACAGGCTTTGGATATTTAGTAATTTTCCAATTACTTTTGGACTTTTTATCTCCTGCCATCCGTCATTCTGGCACTTGGGAATGAGTGGAATACTAGAAGAGATGAAGTGATCCAGCCACAATTAGGGGCTAGCCACAATAAGCTAGCTGTGCATCTTCTGAGAAGGAAGCCTGCCTTACCTGAAGACGTAGTCATGGGAGTCAATCTCCCGGCCCATCCCAGAGTTATTCAGTATTCCTCCATTCGCCACGACAGCACAGCTGATACATGTGGGCACGCTGCTGTCATGGTTGGCCAGGAGCAGCTGCTGGTGGGGATTTGGGGGCAGCAGGGATATGACTTCCTTTACCACTGTGAAGCAAACACAGTGGTGAGTTATCAAGAGCCTTTGGGATGGACACAGTGAAACTACCAGAGTTTCCGCCATGAGATCCTCCTAGACTGATGCCTTTGATGAGGAGATGCTGCAAACCTCCAGCTACTCAGCATAAGGTTCCTGTTAGGAGTCTGAAAGTCCCATCCTGACAAGCCCTGAGGGACTCACGTGAATAATTCAGGTCCATGAAGCCATAGGGGGGTATAAAATGCTCCAGGCGGTTCCATTCACTGTCACTGAAGTACCTCTTGTCTATGAAGAGTGTGATGTTGGGCAGGAAAAGATCCCGCAGCCAGTCAGACTTGGCAGCCCTGGCCCTCACTGATTCAGAGCAGGTCTTGAAAAACAAAAAGGAAACAATAACGACTGATGAGCAGAGCTGATAAACCTGACTGAGTACCAGTGCTTTTATGCCTGTGTGTGACAGGACCAAAAAGAAACACAAAAACTCCAGTGGTACCTCATCCATTCCCCTCAGCATCCCCATCACCAGGAACACGAAGCACAATTTTAGCACTGTATCCATAACCAGCTGGTGAAAAGTCACCTACAAGGGAGCCAGGATGACTCCAAGTCTCTGAGACTTTCCTCTTCAGAACAACAGGCCTGTCATGCTTAAATGTTTTTTACTGGCTTTAGGCCTCATTAGCTGATGCAAATTAACACTTGTAATAGGTCTAACCTAAATGTATCAAATCAGGCTGTAAGCATTAAGAATATGCTACAATAATATATATATATGGTATAATAAGCAGTCCCTGTTGGCAACACACCTCACAAGGTCCTAAGAGTGCACCCAAGGAAACACTGAGGACCATATGAAATCAGATCACCATTGCCACTCTCTTTAAGGGTAAGACAAAATTTGCAAAACTTGTTCAATGTCATAAATAAATCAGTGTAACATGCAGCTGAGAAGGGAATCCAAGCCAGCTTAGCCTACAAGAGGAGTCTCACTGCAGCTGGTGAGAGTGAGGCTGTGTGTGCAGGTGGAAAGCAAACAGCTCCACTACACTGAATTTTCTGCTGAGTCAATTTGGGCTCTACTTTCTTAGACACCTTCCCCAAACACCTGATGAAAGACAAAACAGGAGACCAAGTGGACCCTCACTCCCAGCTCAAATCCCCAGCAATGGCTGCATTGCCAAAGCCTTGCTCAGTGCTCCATGGCTGAGCTGGGCTCTCTGCAGTGGATGAGGATGACAACCCTGTCACAGCCTGAGGAGACAGCCCTCGTTCTGCCTGTCACCACAGGAGTGCACTGAGGACAACACTGTCAGGTTTCACGGTGGCATCATTTCACTCGCAGCACATTTCATGTGCAGAAACAGGGACATTCCCTTCCTGCTCAAGCAGGTCCTGTCCAAGGCTTGGTACTTCTTGTGCCTCCAGAGCTAGACTGGATCAGTACCAGAGGAATCAGGGAAAACTCTGGTCATGGAGGAAATTAAGGAGGGGGGAGTGCTTCTAGTGACTCCCTCTCTCTGCAGAATTACAGAGCAGGTTTGAGAGTGAGACACAACATGTGAGCAGGTGACCCACCGGTTCCAAGCCTTCCAGAAACAGGAGTGCCAGGGAAAACTGTTCTGGGTAAGCTTTACAAAGACTTACCAGCATAGGATGGGTGACAGAGACAGTATGAGACACCACAACCTGTCCCATCTGCTTGCTGAGAACTTTGCTGTAGTTTACTACTTTACTAAAGGCCCTGTTCCCGGACACTAGTAATTATGAGATGCTCAAATTTAATTAACCTGAATCTTCATGTGAATGCAGATGTTGTATATAGAAGTCTTCCTGTCTGGGTCCCACCAGCATCTGCATATACCAATGGGTGACCCACCAGCTCTGAAATCATCCTCAACTGCAAAGGGCACACATGCCCAGCAGTCAAGGAGGCCAATGGGTAGGCACTGTTCTCGGTGACCATCCACACCACCCCACCTACCGAGGGTGGGGATGAGTTATCCAGCAGGTACTCATCCTCGAAATCCCACCGCGGCTCAGACGTGAAGTTAGCAGCGCTCAGTTTCAACTTTTGTGTCACTGCAGCAGCCTGAGGAGAAGGTCTTACAGTTTTCATTGATGCAGGAGGTTCTTTGGGTTTTGCTTGGTCTTTGGATGTGTTGTTCTCACGCGCTCCCTTCACCCCAGAGGATGGTTTCACTGTTGCCTTCTCCTTGCCTCCCTCCTCCCCGGGAAGTGGTTTCACTGTTGTCTTTTCCTCGGCTTCTGCCACCCGCGGAGCTGGCCTCACTGTTGTTTTCCCCTTGTTTCCCTGCACCATAGGGGTTGTTTTCACTGCTGTCTTCTTGATTCCCTCCAACTGGGGTGGTGGTTTCACAGCCATGTTCTCCTTGGCTTCTGTAACCCTGGTAGCTGGTTTCATCGTTTCCTTCTGCTCCTCCTTTCCTTTCCATCTTGGTGTCTTCTCCACCACGTCTTTGAGTCTTGTGATGTGTCCTCCCAAAGTCACCTTTAAAATGCTCCTGGAGTTCCCATTATCAGAATAGTTTAAACCCTGTTGCTCTTGGGTGTCCACTTGTTGTGTCTCTGGGGCATGTTGGAAAATGCTCAATTTCCTGAATGCAATCAAAGGAAAAGCAGATACATCACATACTCTTTCCACTTAACACTGAACACCCTTCAGCCCATTTCTAGTGCTCTTGTCTCTGAGCCTCTCTCTGTGCTTTAGAGCAATGTCGTTTTGAACTTTGCCAAAATGTTTTTCAACTTCCTACACCATTCTAGCCTGAATACTGCTTATCTCCCCACTAGGCAAATCCCAGAGGCACACACTCCTCTCCTCTCCTCAGCACTTGGCACATGAAACATTCACACTGGCAGTAACAGCCAACCAGTGCAGCCCAGCTTTGCCACACACTGGGCAGGCCCCCTGGCAATGTCCCCGGAGCACTGCGGGGGGTGGTTTGGAGATCCTGGGCTCAGGACATGGCAGGCACCATGGAGGCAGCCATCTGCCTCTCTCCTCTGCCAGCAGAGCCCTGTGCTTCAGCAACAGAGCATGAAGATCTTCCAGAATTCAGGAAGGGAAGTCTAAGAAGGAGTAAAACTCACTCCTTTACCCTACATCACACCTCTTGAGCTTTTGGGGCCACAGGGCACTTCTTTCTCTCCTCCTCTGCCTTAGTCATGTAATGCAAGGGCGTCTCACAGAACTGAAGGCAGACACTGTGAAGCTATTAAAATGCAAAATCTCTACATTTCCAGCACTTGCCTCTAATATTGCAGCTGCCCTGATTCAAAGGCACAGGCAGGTACAAGGCTATCACAGGAGGACACATCTGCCAACAGCAGAAGAGCCACCTGCAACAAGACTGGGCTGAAACCCAGCAAAAAAAATCAAGGCAGAAGTGGTGGGGTTTTGTCCTAAACATTCCCTCTTCCCTGCACATGGCTGGAGGGTAGAACAGGAAAAAGGAAGGTGAACAATATCTGCAGCTGAGCTTTTATGTACAGCAAAGCTTTTTGGGATAAACCAGCACGGTTGTTGCAGTCTGATTCCACACTCATGTTCAGCCTTTGCATGACGCACTTGTTTCGGAATGCTGTGGATTGCTTCCGAAGTGATAAATGGGGAAAAAAGCACTTCTGCAGATAACAGGCTGCTGATAGAAGCTCAGTTGCTGCTGAAATTTGATGGATGTCATACCACTCTGAAAGTGTTCAGGAAATTATCAACTAAGGAGGCTTTTAAAAAATCATTTCGCATCAGATAAATATGTGAACCTTTGCAAGGCTAAAAAAGGGAGGCTGTAGCTGTAGCCTCTCCCTCTCTCGTAATCATTAGCCAGTTTCAACCAAATGTGCAGCATGTGCTTTCTATCACAGTGTTTCATGTATAAACTTGTGTTACTGTTTACTGCCCAATAGGAGGAAAGATTTTATATGGACACTCTAAATAAACAGAAATTTGGTAAGGAAACTCAGGCAAATCCTAAATCCCTTGGTGAATTTCTGTTGTATTTTTAAGATGATGTTTAAAACTTAAACAGAGAACAAATGAAACAGGATAGTATGAGAAACCATCCCCCACTCCATTCTTTTCTTATGTGCTGTCTTGCAGGGCAGATTCTGCCCCAGTCTGTAACATTTTAACTTCAAATGCTGTGCCAGAGACCAAAATGTAAAACCGAGGGCTCTTCACATCCCAAAGCTTGCTCTCTGCAGTTAGGCCCACATGGCCCGGCACTTGTGCTTACACAGGACCCTGCTCTTCTGACCAGCATTTTAAATCCAGACAAATGGTCAAAGCAGCTCGGTGAATTTCAGGCTCTAGAGTCCAGCTGGCAAACAACTGCAGAAGCCCAATGACATTTACTGTCATTTTCCTCCCCTTTCACAAAGCCCAAGGACAAATAGAGGATAAAGCCATGAAAATGCTGCTTTGTGTATTCTACGTGACATACAAGGTTCAGAAATAGAACTGCCACACAGACAACCACACACAACTCATACCTTGTTGTGTTTTACTTAAGTTGTATAAACACAGGCATTTCCATTCTCTGAAACTACAGCAAAAGGAAATGGCTTCAAGCAATGGATGTGGAGAGCCACTTCTTGTTCCAGCTCTGCCACTGATGGGCTCCGGGATCAAGGACATCTCACTTCACTTCTCTATACCACCTCCTTCTCTCCTTTGCCTCCCACCTCCCTTGTGCAGATTCCAACCTCTCCAAATTCACAGCTGTCCTCAAAGTGTGGTCTCAAGCTGCTAGAGCTGAGCTGAACTCAAGTCACCTCCAGAAGAGCTGCAGATGTTCCCAGCCCCACTCCTCCTGCCTGCCCCCACAGCATCAGCCCAGACACGCAGCTGAGAACCAACCCAACCAAGCCAAGCCAGATGAGCTCACTGGGAGAGCTGGGACCAAATGAGGGTGGTGGGGAGACTGGAGAGTGGTGCTTCCTATACTCAGCACCAACACATCCATGAGCCATACCTGTACTGGGAAAGGCTCAGGTGTCTGCAAGGAGCAGTGCTCCCTGCCAGTGATGCTGGAGACATTTCACTGCAATTTCTTCCACACCCATTCCTGTAGGATTTACTCGACCATTTATATAAAATAGATACCAACGTATCATGTCTACGTGGCGTTGGTGTCCCAGTATGCAGCATATTTTGTGTTAGGAATCAGCTGCTGAACTTGCCACAAATTCAAAGCCATCCCACCAAATTCACTGTCCAGCAATGCAGTCTGGATTAGGGCTGAATCAGGTCCTCCTGGGAGCCAACAGGAAAAGCAAATACTACGTAGTGCCAAAGTATGAAAACGGGTAGGATTAGTGAAGCAAAAGCTGCTTTAGACAGCTACAAAAGGAAGTCCTGGAAAATAGTGAGCCAAGAGAAGCAGGTTTTTGACTGTGGATCTTCCAACACCATGCTCTGCTAAAGTAAAGTGGTCACCTAACTCAGATCAGAACTGCAAGTTCCAGGGTAAAAAAGACAGAGAGACAGAGAGAGAAAGCGAGCACAAACACCCAAACCAGACAGTGCATGCCATGAAGAAACAGGTCCCTTACCTGAAAATCTTCATCTTCACCAAGTCAAACAAGGAGCTGGAATTGACAATGAAGAGGCAAAACTGTGTTACAACAATGAGGCAAATCAGGGCTTTGGCAATTTTTGGGAGCCTTATCCTGGAACAGCGCATGGTGAGACACCCGTGAGTGTCAGAGGTGCTGCTGCCGCTGCCCAGAGGCGCTCGCCAGGCACTGCCTCACCAAGATGTGTGGAAGGACTGGGCTGGTCTTCCCTCTGGATTTCCCTATAACAACGTGCACACCCTGTCTCCCAGCATTCCCAGACACTCTGCACACAGATCCAATTTCTCAGGCAACACAGCAGTTTTGTACTGTTCCCGTCTATCACCAGAAGCTTATTTAACAAAGAGTGGGGAAATGAACGCTTTTTACTACAAACAATGGAAGTTTCCTGCATTTTCCTTAATGACGTTAGTCTGCCCTAAGAAACGGAAACCCTTAATCTCTAACCTGGTGCAAGCATCACTGGGAACACATGTGAACTACAGAAATGGCCATAGTTACAATCCAAGAAGCTTTCATACCACCACCTGCCCAAGATTTTAGACATAACCGTAAACATGTATTCTTCATGCAGTAACTGCTTGCAGCTCCAATCCAGAAGCAATCCCTGCCCCCCAAAAGACGATGGCTAGATACGCATCCATTTTACCTCGTGGCTGGTTTGAAACAAATCAAAGTAAGACTCGGTGCAAATCCACCACAGGAAAGAGGAGTTTGTGTTAGGAAAATCCCCAGTCAGTGTGAAACCAATCTTTGGCAGTCCAGAGTACACCACTCCACCAGCAGAGGGAAAGATTTGCAGAGATGGACACCACAGCCAGAGAAATGTTTATCTGTACCAGAGATGTAGTTTTACAGCAAAGGGCTATTTTAACTTTTTAAGTTGTTAAATATTAACCCTGAAAGTTCAAGGGGAGATGGCCATATTGCTTCTTATGCATAGGCTGCTTTTGCACAGCTCTTATAAACAAATGAAGCTCAGGAAAAAAAAAAAACTTTTGCTGACAGTATCTCAAATCTCAGAAGCACTCACACTGTTACTGATACCAAGAGAACTGAAGGTGCCTTGTTTTATGTCACAGGAAAGCCAGTCAACAGGTTTCACAAGTACAAGACTTTTTTTGTTAATAGGGTCCCAAAGGGAGATTCTGGAGGCAGGAAACACTTTCCTTCAATCTCCTCCATGTAACATTATTGTGAAGCCAAGAGCCACAAGGGATAGAAAAATTCCTACCAGCAGAAAATATGGATTTCTTTGCTTTTAAGAACTGCGCTGATGATTGTGGAGAACTCGTCTGTAGCACTCTCTGTTCAGGAAGGATTGTGCTTGGGGGAATATCCAAATCTCTGGCAAGCACATTAGCCAAAAGCAGGCTTGCTATGCAAAACACAGCTTTTCACCTTCTTGGTGTAAGAAATGAAACCTAAACCCCCCTGTCAGAGTACTGACTTTCACTTCCTCAGAGCATCGTTTCTTCATCATCCACCTCCACTGCTGAGATCATTCTGTCAGAGCTGAGGCAGCCAGGCTGGTTTGCTCAAACATGAGGTCAGATTGGGAAAGAGGGATGTATTGGAACTCTCCAGGGATGACCTGGTGAAAACTGAGGCCAAGAGCAGAGCTGGTCTCTTAAACAGCTCTATAAGAAGTAAGATTCTTGGGATACACAGGGCTCCCAGCCCACAGGCAGGAAAATACAAAGCAAAGACTGCACAATGCACAGGGCCTAGCCTCTCAAGGGCCACAGCATCATTTTCCAAATGCATGTTTCTCTGCAGTCCTACCTGCAATCTCACCTGCAATCCCAGGAGATGCTGCTTCTCTTATGGTGTAGAGACTCAGAGCCCAGCACTGCTGGTGTGTCCAGTTCTCAGCATCAATGGCCACAGCAGAAGTTCTTCTATTCTTCAGTACTGTAAAAACAAGATGACTTTTTTATTTAAGCAAACTGCACCTGGGATCATCAAGTGAAGATAGTTATCTGTCAGCCCTTTTTGATCCCCAGTAGTCCATTTAATTCCACATCCATTTCACTACATCCTTAACTACATCCTGGACATATAAAAGGCAGATTTGCCTGGTTTTGTCTTTTTTTTTTTTTTTCATTCATAAACAAACTTGATTGCCAATAGATCTTACACTATGTGTGTTGAGGGTGTCAGCTGGCGTTTCAACTGTACCATAAACTCATCTGTGTGCACGTTCTTCACAGGGCCGTGTATCAAATCTTGTTTACTTGCCTGTGCCCTGTGTGCTTTCCACTCTCCCGTGTCTCTGGTCTACAGAACAGAGCATCACAAGATATGCTCTAAGAACAGAACTGTTCTACAAATCGATCCATCTTTGCTGCAGGATAAACTTGTCTTTCAGTGATGTCTACAACCTACCAAAACCAGTATTTGACTGGGAGCCAGTGGAATAAAGCTGCAAAAGAAGCTGGGGGTGTTTGGACATGTTCACGGTATTATTTGATGATACAAGAACTGAGTTATAAGTGGGGGAGAAAAAGAATGACATTATCTGCAGCATGCAACTGCTCAGTGGTCGTGCCTGGGGGCCAGAAAAGGCTTGGCTTGGCAACCCTAGGTTCTTGTTTTCCCCTCCCTGTTCAGCAGTCATCTTCAGAAGCAAACTCTTTCAGGCTGGGAATCTGGAGGGGAAGAAATTACAAGCTGTGCAAACTCTGCACAGCTGTTTGTCTTGCTTTCACCAAATAAAACTGATAGCTCAGAAACTCCCAAGCTTGCCACAATTCCACACTCACTGGCCATTTTCCAGCTAGTTCCTTCCCTTCTGCACCAAACCTTCTCCCAAAAACCAAACAATCACCCAGAGACCAGAGCATTTGTTGAAGCAAAGCCCCCACATCTTCTACAGCGGCACTTTCAAGAATACCCAGAGTTCTGTCACAGAGCAAAGCCCCAGAAAACCGTGCCAGGAGTGAGGGAAGAGCTTAGTGAGCCAACTGTGTTCTCCATGGGCTGAAATGCCCCAGGAGGGAAAGGCACAGTGGTTTTGATGGTGGAATGAGCAAGTGGCTGCTCAGTGTCCACACAGCAAAGCTGCAGACATTGCAAACCCTGTCAGGTTTTCCTTAGTGCTGATTTGTGTGCTCAGTGTCCAGCCGCACCCAGCTCATGCCCCCGTAAAGAAACTGCCTTGGATCTGTGTAGGGACAGCAAATGACATGGGTCATACCTAGAATATTTCCCCCTCTCCCACTTGGTAATGGGACCATGGGCAGGTTCCTCCAGCCAGTGCCCACACACCTTGGAATGTCCTTGCCTGGAGCAATCACTGGGAGATGGGGTGTAAGTGCTCTCAATCTGGCCCTATTACAGGCTCTGGTCGCTGGAACTTGTTTTAGTTCTTTCTGTAAGCACAGTGAGGACTCAGCTATTGAGCTGTTCCCTACGGCCACAGCATTGGGTGATGATTAACCTCCCTGAACAGAGTGGAACAGACCAAGTCTGCCATCAAACAGCCTTTCTGCTCCTCAAGCTCTTCACATTCACCCCATCTCACTGAAATGCTCTGCTCCCAGCATTCCTTCCTCAGACACACAATGGTGAGAAGACTGATGAGCCTCTTCATTTGAGAGAATTTAAAAAAAAACACAGAAAAATACACTCCCAGCAACAATGGCTGGAAACGTCAGCTGGAGTTACACAGGCTGGAAAGAACTAGGGATCCTTTATCCAAATGCCTCCCTCAGCAGCCTTTTGTCTGTGCCATCCCAGCAGGAAGCCTAGCACATCACCCCAGAGCTGACAGACAGAGAGCCAAACTGACACCAATTCAGGGCTAAGATGGCTTGTGGAGTTTTTTCCCCCCTTTTAAAATCTGTTTGATGGAAAGGAAGAAAAAATTCTGTTCCTTGACGGGGAATCTCTCAGAGAGCTGGTCCCTCGAGGAGCAGGGCAGCACTGCAGACAGGTGAAGAGGTAATTTATCAAACTCACGGCTAGTTGGCCTCCCATCAGAAAAGCATCCTCTCCAGCTCCTGTCCCTGACAGCTGCCAGGAACAGGAGCATTCAAGGACTCTCCACTGCTCCAGAGAGAGAAACACAAGAATCACAAAGCCCAAATTCCTCTCTGTACCCCTGGCAAAAAAAATGCAGGCATATTATCTCAGCACGTCACATCTGGCAGCAAAATCCAGGCCCTGCACAAATATGAATTACAGAATCACATCTCTGTGTGGATCTACTAATTTTAGAGCCAGAAGTGAAATATTTCTTGGTAAAGGTCTTTCCCAGACTTTCCCCACTGACTTAACATCAGAAACCATCCCTCTTGACATCTCTGGCAGGACAAATGTGCCATTTGGCATCCTTTGGGGTGAAAAGTGCTGCAGGGAATGCAAGGCATAAGCCTGCTTCTTGAGTGGTATAAATCATCCTGTTCCTGTCTTACACTTGGGAAAACGTGGCCTCATAGTGCTTTCCTCTCTGTTCCTGACTGACAGGAGCATCAGAGAAGTGCAGTCACATTTTTAGCTGCAAGAGTAGGACAGCCACAGGGTCTTCTTGTGAGGAGCTGCTGGAAACCAGATGCTTCTTTTCCCTTCTCTCCCTTTTGTGTATTGTCTTCTCTGTAATAGTTCTTCTTCTGCTTTATTTAGATACATACCTGGTGCTACTTATCTCCATCCTTCTGTTAACTTGACAGGGGCTTTTGTCAGCCATGGAGAAAAGGGAATTTTTTGCCACAGCAGATGCACACCACCTATCAACCTCATGCTTGGAAATCCTCAGGCAAAGTAACTGCTGGGCAGGTGAGCAGCACCGTGCTACCGGAGTGGAAATGTGAGATCCTGGTGCTCAGGATGGGCCACACATTATCTCCTGATTCCCTGGGAGCTGCTTAGGATCTGTTCAATCCGGGTTTGTCTCAAAGATTCCAGGAAGGACACCTCTGTTGCAGTCTCAGCCAGAGCCAAGAGGATGAGCCAGCCTGTTTCTACTAACGACATGCAATGACATTCATCATCTTCTCTGTGAGCTGAACTTCCAAAGGATGGAGAAGGCAGGACATGGACTTCCATGGAGAAGTCCGGCAGGAAATACACTTGAGTGTGTTTGTTCCTAGCTCTGCAGCTTGCACCTCAAACCTTGGGTCCCCATTTGCAGTTACCAAATGAGAATGATCAGGCCTAAAACAGAAACAGTCTAAGATGTGCTGCTTACTCACGATGTCAAATTTGGGTGCCCTTGTGTTAATCTCTGTTAACCTGCCATGACCACCCCATGATTCCAAGCAGGTATCAGCTGGGTCCTGTCTATCTTTCAGTGCTTGAGCTTTCCCTCCCCCTCCCTAAGCAATCTCCACCACTGCATCACACTCTGCTGATCTCCTTTGCTCCACCCCACCTGGCAGCTTGCTCAATATCTAAGTTCATATTTACCCCCTGATATTATAACCATAAGTACACACAAGCTCAGTTAACTAAAATAACGTCTTAAATGCATAAAACAATCAAGAGCAAGAAGACACATTGCTCTATATTAAAATGAGAACTATGAAAAGTTATTCTGCTGGTTGTTTAACTGCGTGTGCTATCTGTGAAACCATATGGTAAAGTGCTCTGAGAATCACTGAGAAGTAACAAGCCCTTGGGCTTATAAACTTTGTGTAATTTACCCTAAAACACTCGCAAATTATCTTACTGTGGGTCCTTCAGTTGATGTTGAAAGGCAGTCCTGGCTGCGAGGAGGATGAGGAGCCATCCTACAGCACCACACTCTTTTCCAGACAGAAGATCTCTGAAATAAACAGGAAGGAGACAGAGCAGTAAAGGCAGTTAATCACATCAGAATTTAACCAGGATGGTGCCAACAGGTCTGCTTTTGCCCAAGACTACATGGGTATCTTTTTGCTTTCAGCTTTATCTGTCAGCTTTTACCTTTTGTGGCTCCACCATGACATCCTCAGAGCCCTGATGGCTGAAGCCACCGGGCTCCAGCAGCCCACAAGTCAAAGGTGGGTTATTTATTTTGCCACTGTCAAAATATTTCACCATTGTTCAGGAGACCAATCTATTAAAAACACGTTGATATGTCAAGTACCCTACAAACACATTAAAATAACTGCACTGTTTCATGGATGGAAGTTAATATACAATTTGATTTGAGAATTAGCTTTATCTCACATCTACAAAATGCAGATTGTCTGTTCCTCTTTCAAGATAAATAGGTGGCATCTTACTTGTGGAATTTCACATGGTTTGCTATCTAATGTAACCAGGAAAAAGAACTTCCTGTCTTGTCATGTGGTTAGTCTTTGGGTTTTGTGTTATCCTGTGAAACAATTTATTCTCTAGGGATTGCAGCTGAATCGAAAGTCAGTTTTTCTAGAAGGCCACTTCCTTGAATTGTTTACTGTTCCCTGTAGAATACTGTATTCAGCCAGCCTTGTGCTTCTCTTAATATCAGAATTTGACAAGGTCTGGCCTTACAACTTCAAGTAAACCAGAAGCCTGCAGTTCCATTTATCAGTGCATGCTTCATTAAAAAGGACTTGGTGGTCACCAACACTACCAGGGCTTCCTGCAGGCCACACTGAGATGCATTCATGCCTGCAGACACTTGGTCACCAGTTTTATTAACCTGGTTTGACTCAGAGCAAAGCACAGGTGATCAAATTTTGTTTCAACACTGCTGCAACTGGCAAGTGGAATTGATACTTGGAGAAGAGATAAGCAGAACTGGCAAACACATCACCCTTACACCATCCCTTCCTACGTGCACCTAAACACGACTGTTAATAACCATGCTAAGTGACTGTGGACTCTCAGTACCCCAGCCAGCTTTTTCTCCAAAAGCAGGTAAACAGGGCTATTTTTGTCCTGTTTTGTGCTTACGAGGAAAAAGATCTCCTGTCCTCTGGTTGGTTTGTTTAGAGAAAGAACATTTGTACAAGGGGGTCTTGGATAACGCCACCTGCTGATGCCCCCAAGGTTGCTGGGACAGAACCCTGGCATTATCATCACCACATGCTCTCCTACTTCAACACGTGGTGGATCAGTCCTGTGCTCCCAGATCCCAACCCCAAGAATCTGCATGTCTGTGCCCCCATGAACATTGACACAGTCACTTCTCCTCAGCTGAGTCAGCCACTACGAGTGCAGAGAGCAGGATAAAGCCCACACCACTTTGAGGCTCTCTGCCTCATTTCTTGTTGCAGAAAGGTGAGCAGGGACATCAGCCCCATCATCACAGGCTCGTCAGTACAAATATCACCAAACTGTCATGCACGATGGAGATTACTCCTGGGTGCAGTATATCCATGTACAAACAAGGATAATCTACCCTTTAGGAAGAAAACATTGGCCACAAAAGGCCACAGGAGGAGCTGGCTGGCAAAGGCAGACTTTTGTCATAAAGCAGCCTTTATTTTTTACCTATGTAAAAAATAAACGTACTGGATGCAGGTTCAACATCTTCTCTGCCTGAGCACTCAAACATTTTAAGAACAGGCTGCTCTAGTGTGGATCCCCCACAAGGTCAGGTGCTCCAGCACAGGCTCGTCTCTCCACAGGTCCGCAGGTCCCTACCAGGACCCTGCTCCAGCTCAGGCTTCTCACAGCCTTCTTTCAGGCATCTCCCTGCTCCAGTGTGGGCTCCTGCAGGGGCTGCAGGTGGATCTCTGTACCCACATGAACCTCCATGGGCTGTAGGGGCACAGCTGCTTCACCATGCTCTGCACCACGGACTGCAGGGGGACCTCACGCCGGTGCCTGCAGCACCTCCTCCCCCTCCTTCTCCACTGACCTTGGTGTCTGCAGAGTTGTTTCTCTCACATATTCTGATCCCTCTCTTCTCTGAGTGCAACTACCTCTGTGCAATAACTTTTTATTCCTTCTTAAATACATTATCACAGAGGTGTTACTGCCATCACCGATTGGTTGGCACTGGACAGCACCAGGTCCGTCCTGGAGCCAGCTGGCGTTGGCTCTGCTGGACATGGAAGAAACTTCTGGCAGCTTCTCACAGAAGCCACCCTTGCTACCAAAACCTGGCCACGCAAACCCAATACGGCCCACAAGGATCATCAAGTGCGACTCCTGGCCCTGCACAGGACAGCTCCAGAAATCCCACCCTGTGCCTGAAATCGTTGTCCAAACACTGCTTGAGCTCTGTCAGCTTTGGGGCTGTGATCACTTCCTTGAGGAGTCCATTTCCCACCTCAGCTGTGCTGGCAGCAGTTTTTAAAAAGCAAAGGAGGTGTGTAGGACAGAGTGCAACTTCCTCAGGAAATTTAGGGAACCATCCCATCAACCCGCTCACAGCACTGCCAATTTAACGGTGCCACTGTAGGGCTATTGAAACTGCCATGGTCTACACACAAAATGAGTCGCAACACTCTTGGCTGTTCATGGGAAGCTTGAAAATAGGTAGAAGATAACCCTCCCCCTAAAAACAAGTTTTCAGAATGCCTCTGCTCCTATCTCAAGGTCACTGGGTTCAGACGCAGCAGCGCTCCCCTTCTTCACTAAGGTCACGGAGCTCTTTCCTGCCACAAGGACAGCAGATGAGGCACAGGAATCCTTTACTGCAGGACAAAAACACAGCCCACAGAGGAGAAAGAATTGGCAAACCCAACCTAAAATTTTCATGTAGTGCTGCCTGAAATAGAAGACTTCCTGCTCATGCCAAAAGTCAAACTTCACCACTACAAAGTTGATTTAAGTGTGTGGGTGTGAAAATTTCGGCATAGTCTGTACAGAGGAAAGCTGGGGTTTCTATTTTCTCCATTTGGTTTCTGCTGGTCTTTCTACTGCTGCTATGCAGATAACACCCTGTGTAACTCATCCACAGGCTTCACATCTCAGTGGAAAAACAAACAGAACGAAGAGCATGGAAGAGGAACAGACAATATCTGCTCAGACCCTTAAAAACTGAAGTACATAAGCAAACAGGGAGGAGAACTGACAAAAAGCCAAAACAAACAGAAAGTTCAGAAATCAACAGGTATGAGTCTCCCTCCCAGCCATTCTGACCACATACTGGAAGTATTCAGAAACTGTAACTCTTCCATTTTAGCTCTAACTTTTAGTAAAGAGTCAGATGCTCAGACGAGCCTGAGGAGTCAATCATTCCATCTCCTTGCAAATCTGTTTCCCCAGGCAGTCTGGTTTATCCCTCCAGTCCCATCTTCACTAAGTCCCTCTTCCCACCAAAGCTCACAGTCATCTCCATCAGCTGCTGGGCTATGGTTCTCCTCCAAAGTTAAACAGCTGGATTTTTCAGTGGTCCTTGCTGACATGAAAGGACACGCTCCACATAAACAGAGTGGCAGCTAAAGGGAATTCAGGGTGACAGGAAGGATTAAAAAGATCCTGTGCTTCAGTGGGGAACCACTACTGTGTTCAAACAGGTTACAGTAAGATGATAATTTAAAGCATGAATCTGATGCTGTTATTCATCTGTAGTCAGGACTTGCTTCACATACGAACCACTGGCATCTCAGAGTCAGACACTCCCTCTGCTGACCTCTGCTTTCCCCCATGTTGGGAGCAGCCAGTCAGTCTCTGGTTAGGCACACTCTGCACACAACCCAGACACCAGCTCTCGCTTAGCTCACCACAGCTGCTGCAGGGAGCTGGGACCGACGCAAGCCTGGCCAGGGACATCAGACACAGCTCTGAGCTGAGCCAGTGCAGTCACACACGGGGTTCTACCTGTACTCAATGGACTTGCAGTGGTCGTCAGAAACAGCTACTGCCAGCAGACTGCAGCTTTCTCTGCAATGTTCTGCTCTGCTACCAGAATTTGGGGTATCTGCAAAGAAAGAAGCTGACAGCCAGTTCTCTGATGCTGGAAGGCACTATGAAGTCAAAGCATTACCTTCCAGGAGAGTTATTGAACTAGTTAGACCATCATTACTTACTGCAAACTAAACGCTTTCACCACTCCTTTACCACCCTCCCATTTCCATAAAACCAGCATTTTGAGTTAATTTCTACTTCCATCAATTATCAGTAGTAGAACTGAGTCCCAGGCAGTCGCAAAACAGTATCTTACACCACAAAGGCTACCGGTTTTCTCTCTGATAAGAGGGTTCTAACAGAGTTGACAAGGAAGACAAATGACAGAGGCAATGATGCACAACGTCCTCTCCTCTGTAAGGACTGCAGTTATATCTTTATGACAGAGTTATAAAACAAAACAATAAAGTTCAAAGACCATTAGAACACGATCACACACATTACAGTAGGAAATACCTATTTCAGATCTTATCTGGAGCTATGAAGGCAAACAACATTAAAACGTCAGCTTCCTCAGAGGCATGTGCCTTCTCTTCCCCCACAGTGAAGTTTAATCAAGATTTTTTCTCCCGGTGACTCCAGGCCAGCTCAGTGCACTCCCTCGAGCCAACAAATACTCATCCCACAGGTGAAACAGAGCCTAACTCTTGGGGGCTGGGGGATCGAGGAAAGTTTTAAATAAGATGTTAAAAAAACCTCCTGGTCCTGACCAGGAGGAATTGCTCAGAAAATATGAGTTTTCTCATCAGTAGTCATTAGCTAAGTTTAGCCGGTCTCAGGAATGCTGGAAAACAGGTGGGGTCACAACATACAGGATTTGTGAGAGATCTGCGAATAGAAAAGGACTGAGCTCCCTGGAGCAAACGGCACCTGAAATGTTCAGTCGGAGCTCTGCGGGCCCTCTCTGCTGTTTGCACAACACAACAGCACCATCCAGAGGATAAACAGTGCTGGCTCTGCCTCTCCCACCACGTTCCCTTTCCCCACATTTGCAGGATATGAGCTTTATTCCAGCTGGGAGCACTGTAGGGCTGCGTTCAAGTTACCCTCGGGAAAGGAAACGTGAGCCATTCCGGGAGGGCAGTAACAAAGATCTCCAAAAAGAACCCCACTTTCCACTGCCAGGCAGCACCATCTTTCTCCAAGCGTTCCTTTCACCAGAGCTGCAATCTCCTCACCACTGTAGAGGAGGTAAAACTGACTCCACTGTAAGGACTCATCATCCCTCACCTTGATTTATCACGGGCGCAGCCAGTGGTGGTGCAGTGAGTCCCCAGGGCGCACGTGGAGGAGGCTCACAGCCTCCCTGCCATGCCTGGCCCAGTCACACAGCCAATTTTGGAGATGCGGTGAGGCTGTTCGTGCTTCCCCAGGATGATGTCAGCAGGCTGCCCCATCTCTCTCTGCAGCAGCATCCCTAAAGACTTGGTTCAACGCCTGAAAACAGTCGCAATCCCCACAGCAGGTCTGGCACCAGCTTCTCATGGAAAACAAAATCAATTATCCTCTTCCTTCGAGACAAATTAAGATGAAACAAACTATGAAATACTTCCACTTTGTGTTTATTGTTCCCAGTGCAATTTAGCAGCTGACAAACGGGAGCATTCCCAACAGCTGAGCACTCCGTGACTCACTACAGCACATACCTCAATGGCTGCATTCCTGACCTACTTTGGGAATTAAGAAAGTATTTCAGACAGGAGAATTTCCCCTTTAGGTAAAACCAAAAAAAAACCAAACCAAACCAAACCAAAACAAAAACAAAAAAAAAAGGTATCTTACAGCTATTCCAGAAGTGTTGGCTGGGATGCAGTGACTGGATGAGCTGAATAAGATCTATTCAACGTTTAAAAAAAAACCAAACCCAACAAAACAAACCACAGGGTCTTCCGTGTTTTGCTCTGTTCCTATCCTAGCACAAAGTCAGATTCAAATCCATGGCACTGGCACTCCATCCCCATCTCCTGAGCCTATCTTTAGGAATTCTTATCATCTAGTGCTGCTTTCAGGACTCATAACCTCTGCTGCTTCATTTGATATTTAGAGAGGACTCACAGGAAAGGTGATTCCTGGGACATATCAAAATCCATATGAACACTGACTTTGGTGAGAAAAACTTTAGTCTTATTATGGAGAAAGAATTAAAAAACCAAAATACCGTTCAGTTGCCACAACCAGAAGGTAGCAGACACCACCGTACATTTTTCACCACCTCTGAGGTTATGTTGGTCAGAAAACTTCCCAAGAAATACAGGTAGAAAAGGCTTCCCTGCTGAGCGGGTTACTTTTTATACAGTCCTTATATCAAAATGTGATTCATCAACAGAAGTGGCAGTAAAGGTGAAGCTGCTTTCTTAGAATAGGAGCTGCTTGTGCCCCACACTCACTGCTTGATTACTGCCCAAATTCCCTATAGGCACCAGATACAATAACTTTCAGAATGAGTTATTTCACCTTCCAGACGAATTTATATCATTTAAAATGGATTATTATCCACATGATGTTTGAACCTTGTTCCTTTGTTCTTATGGGGATAAATCCCAACTATTTAAAATTAATTCCCTGCCTGCCAACAGTGATTAAGAGACACGAGGGACTGGAAGGGTGAGGCAGGAAGGAAGGAGAGGGGTGGTTTTTAGTGTTCTAACTCCAAAGCTGGTCTGGAAACTCCTGCTTGCTCTCCTCTGGCGGGTATTAGTGAAGAATTTTGCCTTTGGTTTATTCTGAGGAATTTATTTGAAATATTTGACATAGTTTGCAAAAAATCCCAGAAAAAAATCTCCTGAGCAGCACAGAAGACAACACAAGGTGGAAAATAACCTTGTAGGTGCAAAAAACAGAGGGTTCATGGTGTGTGTGGGGCCACACTCTTTCCCATCTATAACTACTCTCATTTTCTTCCAAGAAAAGGACAGTGCAAACCCACATCTTCTCTTTCAGAGACTTTAACAGCACGGATGCACTGGGACAAGCCCAACTCACTGAACTGACACCAGCTCGAGAGGGGGAAACGCCTGCAGTCACATCATGGAGCACAAGGTCCACCAGTTCCAGAGGCAACCCATGCAAAAAGCTCATTTAAATGGTCTGTAAAGAAATCTGAAATCCCTATCAAAGCCACCTACAGAGCCAGAAGGGAATTTTGTTCATTTTCTCCTTCCCCTGCCTCCACCTCCCCCAACTACTAAAGTTCCTTAATTAAATCATTCCAGATTTTTTTTTAAACCTGGATCTCTGATGGATGTGGATGATCTCTTCAAGTTGACTTATCTGTCCCCAGGCTGAATTTTCTCAACCTTTTGTAAACGTAACTGATGTCGTCAGGTAACTTTTGGTAACTTCTACAACAGAAGATGCTTAATGAAGAAAAGGCAAACTTTTGTTTCTTGTCCTCTAAGATCCACCCAAATAGAGCAAGCATTGAGTAAAATTACATCACTTAAATAAATTATGCATTAGGTAGGCAGAGAATGTGAATTAGACAGGTGGGTTCACATGAGTTTTACTGCATGAAAGAGGTAACTTTTTGCCCCTTGGTGTGCTTGATTTGTGGAGACCCCCACCTCACACCTTGTGCACAATAAACAGTGTCTCCTTGCTATCTTCAAGGCAGGTTATCTGTCCCCGGGGTTGAACTGTCTCACTTCTTTTGTAAATGTAACTCATGTCATCAGACAATTCCTACAACAGAAGTTGCTTAATGAACAAAAGAATTCCGTGTTCCAAGATCAACCACCCAAATAAATATGTATTAGACAGGCGAGTTCATGTGAATTTTACTATACAAAAAAAGGTGAGTTTTCAACCCTTGGGCGGTTTGATTTGTGGGAACCTACCCCGTGTGCTCTGCGCAGAATAAACAATGTGTCCCTTCTCAGCCAGACTCTGTGACCGTGATTAGAGAGCTCCGAAAACCGGAGCTTCACGGAGCCCTCAGAGCCCTTACGAAGCTCTCAGAGCCGCCATCGCTGTGAGGGCGGGAACAGCCTCGCCTCAGGCAGCGGCTGCGTGATGTCACCCGTGCCGCGTGACGTCACGCGTCGCGCGCGCGCGCTGCCGGGTAACGGCCGGCCCGGCGCGTCTCCGGCCGNCGTTCGCGTTGCCGTACAATGGGAACATGTCAGGCCAATGGCGGTCGTCCCTTGTCGCCATGGCAGCGGGAGCCCGCAGCCGTGGGGAGCCCCCAGTACCGCCGTCTCCTCACGGGGAACCCCTCAGTGCAGTCACCCCATCATGGGGAATTCCCAATATCGCCTCCCCTGACGGAGGGGGAATTCCCATTACCGCCATCCCCTCATGGAGACCCCGAGTGCAGCCGCTGCATCATGGGGACTCCCAGTGTCGCTGTCCCCTCATGAGGACCCCTCAGTGCCATGATCCTGTCATGGGGAACCCCCAGTACCGCCATCCCCTCATGAGGGAGCTGAAGTGCTGCCGTCCTCTTATGGGGACCCCCAGTGCCTTCGCCCCTCACAAGGATCCTCCAGTGCCACCATCCCGTTTGCGGGGGGGGGATGGGACTAGATGACCTCTAAGATCGCTTCAACACAAATGCGTCTGTTATTGATTCTGTGATTCTGCGATTATTTAGAGGACAATACCCAGAAGGAGATGCTGCTGCAGCAGCTGCTGAAATTTCCTGTATGAAGGGGAGATCTCGCCATAGCAACTGGTGAAATTTCCTATGTAAATACTGATGAGCCCAGCGGGAAAAGCACCTTAAAAGCTGCCCGGCCAAGTCGGGACATACCCCATGGCTGCAGGGCCCTCCCCACCACCTCCGCGGACTCGCACAGATGTGTCCAGCGGGATCCTCTTCATTACATCCTTGCCAATGCACATGGAGGAATGCACCGCTCAAAACCCATGGGTTTTACATCTTGACACCCCTTCGTTCCATGTCTTGGGCAGAGCCTTTTTAATTTATCTTCATTTCTTTCTTAAATTTGACCCTAATAAATAACAGGTTTTTCACCACTGTTCTGTCATCAGCAGCATCGGAACATTTTGGTGACGATGCTCAGACCTGGTATGGACAGGACAGGTTTAATTCCAGCTGCTCTCCGTTGTGCAGCATTATCATTGCTGGCATATTCTGAAGCTGAACAGTTTGAGGATTTTTTTTTTTTTCTTCCCCAGAAATGTTCCTATTCAGAGAAGACTCAACCATAACATAAGAAATATAAAAATATTTTGGAAAGAAACTGTAAAGTCTGCAAGACAAAGACTAAAAATCAACTAAATCTCTCCTTTGCTTGCTTTCATGAAGAGTTTTGGAAAAGATCCTGATTTCAGTTTTGAGCTAGGGACAGGCCCCATAGACAAATTTTCTGCATTTCTCCCTTTGCACAGATTGACAAAGGAAACTGTGTCCTAGAGACACAGCAAGCTAGTGTGATGTTTCACATCATGGGACTCCTTTTCCCACTTAATTCGTTCATGTTGAATAAGAAGAGGTAATTTTCAGACATTAAATTTAGATTAAGTCATGACTGGTAGTAAAACCAGCTTGATCTCATTATAAATATGCCTTGACCTAAGTGAAAACAATTAGAAGATAAAATGATTCTTAAAAGTCTTAAGTGTGTGTTGTTATAGAACACACTGTAGTGGGAGACAGCAACCAGATAACGAGATATTAGGTTTCTCGGACTGAAGAGGATTACGCAAAATAAAGCAAACTTAATTTTTTAAGTGATCATTCCCTAAAACTGGGTCAGAAAATGTTGCCTCCCTTTGTGAGCAGTTATTAAAACCGAGAAAATCCTTCCTGATAAGAAAGTATTTAACAGGATTTCATTGGAGAGATAAGCACACCAGAAGACATTTAGTTATAATTAGGAATGCTCATTGATTTACTCTATCCAAACCACCAAGGGCTGGTCGAGACTGTTCAAAACACTTGACAAATTCACAGAGATTTCCTAAGTATGTAGTTTCTCACATAATTTTGTACGAGAAGAGCAAGATCTGAGGTGGACACGACCATCCCTGTAATAAACCCAGCAGCTTTTCTGTGCTCTTTTCACCAGTGTCAGGAGGCAAGGAGATGTTTGTGTTTCCAGGTTGGAGTTTGCTGCTGCTTCCTCAGGCGTGAGGATGAGCTCAACGAGGTCAGCCGGAACCGACCTGGATTGGTTTCAAAAAGCCAGCGTGAAGGAGGATGAAGTGTTCCTTCCAGGGAGATGAGAGGCAACATGCCCCTGATCAGAGCACTAATGCCTTGCCTTTGGCTGTTTGTTTTCTAACTGTAGGGTTGGAAGCCTCCCTGCCAGGAGAGGTTGTGCAGTCTCCATCTTTGGCCGTTTTCAAGACCCAACAGGATAAAGCCCTGAGTAACTCACCTTGCTTGGTCTCACAACTGATGCTGCTTTTAGCAGGAGGTTGGACTACAGGACAGGTTGGACTTCAACCTGAGTTATTCTATTATTTTCATGCAGTTTCCACCCATCATCTTTGGCTTTCTTCAGCTATCAAACTGAGAAAGATTAGGCTTGAAAGGTTCATTTGCATAAAGCATGGCGAGAAAAAAAGCTGTGAGTTTAACTGCTTTGTAGGACTGAGACATATGACCCAGCCAGAAAGAGGTAAAAATCTCTGTACGAGATGATAGCTCTGCAAAGAAAAATTTTTAAAAGGCTGAGGAATTACAAGTCTTTTGAAGTACATATCACAGGCCTATATGTGTTTGCAAAACAAACTGGAACTGCAAAATAACTACTGAGACACTTTTAAAGCACTACCGCCTCCAATGTCCTGCATAATAAGGGCCAAGATGGCTTTTGGGCACAGCCTCCCCTGGCTGCAAGGTTATATATCGTACAGTCTGAGCTGCTCCTTCATGTCTCCTTCAGACATCTCTCCAAACGTGTCACTCTTTTCCTTCATCAGTCTGAAGATGGCAGCCAGCTGCTCTCTCTGAACCCTGTCGAGAAGAAAAGGAGAAGTAGGAATGGCCAGTCCAGGAGGAAGGACACCATGGTCAAACGAAACACGGAGCCGAAGGCAGGTCGCTATACAAACCTTACTGGCTGCAGGAAATCTGTCCGTGTGACATAAGACAGAGATAGCCTCTGGTTCTCCTTCCTCCCCCTTCCCATCTATCCCACCATCCTGCACGTCTCTCTGCAGCTCTTTAAACGTGGAGATAAACCAGCCTGCCTGAACACCAGCTTTGGAGTTCCTTAGGGCTTATCTGTGCTCAAACTTTCAAGATAACTCGACATGTGGAATTTTATAAGACCAACATGTCCCAGTTTAGCAGACTCCATAATGAACCTGGATCAAGATTCAACAGCATAGTGTGCTTTCCTTCTGTAACGAGAGGACGTAGACACAGAATAATTCAGGAATAGCTATTACATTTTAAATGTATATCCTAACTTAAAACTAGAGAGCGGACTACCTCCCAGTGTGGACATGACTTTAATCAGCCACTGGAAGATAAGATCACAGAGAGGAATTTGCTCTGAGTCAAGTTTGTCTGCCAATGTCAAATGGAGAGAGGGACCCGGGCAGCCCGTCCAGCAGTGAGGTGGTCCCTGTGTGGGCAGAGGCTGACCGGTGCACCACCTAGCTCAGATTTTTAATCCCCAGGCAGTCCCATAATAGATGATTAACACCCTTCTCCCCCTAACAGGATATCCTGATTTTTCCCTACCCTGAACCACTTAACCACTGTACATCCCATGAAGATTGGTAACTGTGACAGGGCTTTATTTGGGGAGGGCAGCACAGGAGTGCCACTTGTTTGCAGGAAGCTCATGAACTGATGTACAGAATCCTCTTTTAGGGCAAAATGAATGTGCACGTGGCTCCAGGCAGGGCTGGCTGAGGGATGGAATGTTCCCACTGCCAGACGCCTACCTGATTGGGATCAGGCTGCTCTATTGCCTAGCACTTCTCATTCCTGACTCTCCTGTGGGAGATGAAAAGAACTAATGAGGATGCGGTGCTTTATGGCTGTAACAAGGCAGATGTAGCTCCCGTTACTTCAAAGCTCATTTCGTCCCTGCATGAGTGTGAGGCCAGAACTCAGTGACAGCTCAGAGCGCAGACCTGCCACAATCCCAGCTCCTCCTGCTTGTTCAGCACCCTTAGACCTCCTGTGGAGAGGAGAGGTTTTTCCCTCTAAAAACACAGAATCTGGCTTTTACTCCCACGTGGTCACCCTGTCAAGAGTCCTCTTTCCTGCCACAACCATCTTCCCACACAGGACTTGAAACCATTTGATTAATTGATTTAAATGCACGCCACTGGATAACCTGGGGTAGTCTTCCTGCAAGGCCTGTGTGGATGAGCTATCAGCTGTTCCAGTAACAGAAGGGGCAGTAATAACTATTGGCAGGCAAAACCAGGACACAATCTTTGCTTGAAAGAAAGGACAGCATCGACACACCAGCAGCCACCACACCACGAACAAGATCAGTGGAAGAGAGTCAGGAATGAGCAGAGGAACCTTCTTCCCGTGCTCCTGAGCTCCTGCTCTGCATTTTCCCCTCTCCTGGGCTAAGCCCCAGCAGAAGCAGGAACCTGTCCTCTCAGCACTGCTGAAGCAAAAAGGGCAGGAAAAAAGCAGATCCTGGCTAAAGCAAGTTCATTTGCCAGTTCTTTTCTATTGCAATTAAAATGCAATGGTCCTACGGCCAAACATGTCCTGATAATGATGTGGGATCTCTTGGTTATGGAAGCCTGGATTTATCTGTCTCTTCTCTAATGTTTTCTTCTCACAGGAAGAGCATCCAGCTGCCCTTTCCAGATGAAAGGAAGGGAAGCAGGGTCATTAGTGATCAATATTTTATTTTAGATCACCGCTGGGCACCAGAGGGCACGTTGCCAGTCTGATGTGGAGAAGTTCAATACACAGCTTGGCCTCCTGTGTCTGCAGTGCATCCCAGCTGGGAGTGCTCACACAGGTCTGCATCCCTCACTCCTTATTTCACAGACATCAGCACTGCTGAAATCTCTCCAAAGGCCCCTTTCCTTGTCTCCAAAATCAGGATCACAGACAATATTCACTCTCTTTTTTTGGAGCACAAAATCAATGCGTTTTGGCTCTCCCCTCAACTTTAAATATCATGACTGTGCATTTGGAAAATAGAAAAAAGAGCTGTTACTGCTGTTACTTCTCTGCACTCCATAATCTACTACAAAGAGACAGCAAAACAAAGATAAAGAGAGAAAAGAGCCTGAGAAGGAAGAGAAGGCACCACAAACATGAAACTGTGTTTGAAGAGGAGCTTCTCCTATCAGAGGCAACCTTGCAAAACAACTTTGTAGTGCTCCAGCTTGGTTTGGTTTTGGATATTTTTTTGGATGAGTTCAGATCAAACATACTGCATTCACAAATAAAAACATTCTACCTTCTCATAAATGCCGTCCTCAAAACTACTTGGATTCAGGAGGTCAAACAGGATTTTACGTATTGCTGACAAAATAGATTAATTAAGGATTTTCAAAGTAGCCTAATTCTTCTTCATAAGCAATTACATTTGCATACTTAGCTCCCTTAGGCTCTTTTTAGACATTTCAGTCCAAGACTTTTACAGTTAGCTGGAGGTTTGGGGCAGTGAGCCATAGGTATGTTAGAGATCTGGGGTTTAGGAACTGCTAAGCGCCCGTGTCCACAGCAGCTGAAATCCTGGGCAGAGCTCTGCCCTGGGAATGTTGTTAATTGCTCTGCAGCCAAACAAGACCGGGATCCTGCTGCAACACTGCATTGCTTCAGCAGAGAAAAAGGGAATATCCCTGATTTTCCCTCTGATCATGTATAGGAATATAATCGTTTATGGGGTAAAAGTCATAGGAGGGCAGAATGTACCTCTAACCTAAAATCCAGATTTTCAATAGAAATCTCTTGAGGAAGAAGTTACAAGCTGCTGGAGGCAGGGAGAACAAGCACAAACCAAATAAACTATTCAAAGGTTTATTGGACCAAACAAAGGCAATTTTTACAGATTCAAGCCACTAGAATTACAGTCCTTTGTATAAGAGCCACCATCAGATACAAAACAAACAAACAAAAACAAACAAAAGTAAAAAATACCCAGACAGCCATTTGAGCTGAAGAAAGAGTTTGACTTGCTGCCACTAGCAAAAATCTGGACTTAACTACCGACTTTGCTGGATGTACATATTGCCATGTAACTTAAACACAACGGATATAAGGCATTCTTTGCATAGTTGGGTGCTTGGGACACAGTCAGCCAGCCAGCACCAAGGGGAGACAGCGGCTGTACCAGCGGGATGTTGAAGCAGAGGGTCCAGATGTGCCTAAATTCATATGCAAACCATTGAACACGCTTGCAGTTGTCAGCTGGGAAGGGGCAGCCCTGCCTCTTCTAAAGCTGAAGCCTCCTGCTGTTCTTTAAACGAGCCCTTTTATGAAGAGTTTGCCAACCCCAGGCGCTGGAAAAGGACAACTGTGTACAAGGTTTCAAGTATTGTCTGCATAGGAATTAAAAAGAGGGGGGGAAAAAAGCAGCCTGTTGGGTTCCTGATATGTTTGCAGCGTTAGCCAAGAGGCAGTGACAGAGAAGCTTTGAAGGACACATCCCCACCCAGCCTGGTGTTTCTACAACATCACTAGAGGACTCGGACCCTCTTCTCTCTCTCAAAAACCAGCTAGGTTTGATTTAAAACCGAGCATGTACCCAGCCAAATTCATCTGCTCTGTGTGACAGAGCTGAGGGGCAACGCTGAGCTCTGGCTCCTGTGGACCAGCAAGGGAAGAGGGCACTGGAACAGCAAGCAGGCAGAGGAATGGGGAGTGTGCCTCTCCCAGGACCCCCACTATCTCATCCTGAGCCAGAGGGATGAGCCCTGATGCCATAGCTACCTCCTTGGGTCTCTCCTCTTGGGAACTGGAGTAGGGAAAAGTGAGGATGCAGATATTAACAGCAGCCAAAGTGTGGTCTCTCCACCGCAAGCAGAACAGCTAAACTATCAAACTTCATCGCTTCTTGAGTCTCCTGTCTACCTACAGAATCAGCTCTCTGCTAAAATAACTACAGAAGCAAGATTTGAGTCAGCCCAGCCATCATTTGCCATCATCCCTCACGTGGACCCCACTTTGTCCCTCGGAGTAAAGCAGCTTTGTACAACACTGGAAATCACAGGCAGTTCCCACCCCCCAGCAATACAGAGGAGTTTGGCCCCAGGATAAAACAACTCGAGAGTCTGGTACAAGGTCCCGGCTGGTCTGAGAGAAGAGCTACGGTTTGCCCACCCCAGGAAAGGAACAACATGGATTTCATGGCCTAATACATGTAACAAACACAACTAATAGACTCGCTGCATGTTTAGTGTTTGCTTTGGGTTTTGTTTGGGGGAGAGGGAGGAAGGTTCTTCCCAGTCCCCCAAACACAACTCAAGTCACTGCTTGGGCCCAGCCCCAGTCCGTGGAGCCACACAACAGGATATCCTCAAACTTGACAGGAGTTTTTGAAGAACTCAACTTCAGACCAAGAGGGGATCCCAAGTTTTGAGGGTTTATGGATTTCTCTTATGGGTGTGTTTGGTTGGTTTTGGTATTTCTCTCAAGCCTTTAAAGATGCCAAGGGGTGCCTTTAGGAGGAGGCTAGGGACAACTTCATATAGTCTTCAGGTCTGCAAAGAGAAAGAGGGAGAGAAATCATTTCAGTCATTCCACCCCTCAGGTTGGTTCATTATTATTCACATAAACGAGCAGGGGGAGCCCTTGATGTGTGTGTTGGGGGGAAGGCAAGGCAGCTTCCCCCTCAGGGCAGGACAAGCTGCTGTTCGCAAACCTCATGCCTCTAAGAAGGACTTTGCTTCATCAACTGCAGCAGGATAGTCGCAACCCAATCAGAAGTGCAAATCCTCTTGTCTGGCACCAAGCTAAGTTACAACCCTTCTGAGCTACTAATAAGAACTGGAGAAGTCAAACTAATTAACTCCAGGGGTTACTGCCTCACAGTCCTGTGCAGAGCCTCCTGAGGCTGCTGGCACCCTTGTCCAGCCCAGATTCCTCTTCCCACCTGTAGCCAGATGAGCAGGAACAAGTGCTGCTTTCACAGGGCAGTGTGCCTGAACAGCTCGACCTTTCTCAATCTTTCAACAGATGAGTCCGTTCAAGGGAAGGAGGCAAAAGCCCCAGACTCCCTGCAGGTCACTTTCAATGGGAAGCTCTCCCAGTGTCCCAGGGAAGGAGAGTGAGATGAACAGATGTGTTTTATGTGTGGGGGCATCCAGGCACTCCCTCTCGGTCTTGTTAGCAGAGCCAGGGGCTAAAAAATGTGGTCCCTTGTTCTCAGCTGGAACCTTCCAGACACTCTGCCCTTACTGCCCCAGCATCTCTCATGGATGAACCATCCACATCAGGAAACACCCGGCAGAAGGCTGGACAGCTGCCCATGCACACAGAGACCTGCACTGCGGTAGAGGGAAGCTACAACACACATCCCCTACCCTACAAACACATACAGACGCACCCCAGCCGCATTCTTCCTGGATTCAGTAGGGTTCATGGTCCATAACACCTGAGCCACATTTGAAAGTCCCCTACTCCTGCCAGCCACGGTGTGAGGGTGAGGAGCAGCCTCATTTCTTCCTCGCTCTTCTGCCAAATCTTTCCTTCTCCAGCAGCCTTCTGAGCGCAGCTGGTGACCCGGATCCCGAATGGGAGATGCCGGGGGCAGCATCACGTGGGACCGGGGTTACTGGAGCGACGTTGCCGAGGCTCAGTGGCCGTCCCATTAGGACAAAGAAAGGAAATTTTCCGGAGTGGATAATCGCTCCGCGGGATTCGCGGCGCTGAGGAGCGGATCATCCCGCTCAAGTCACGCAAGCATAATCAGATTTCACATGTGAGGGCATTAGCTTGTTGCCACAGGGGCCCAGGAGGGGAGATCCCCTCCAGCGTGCCACAGTTGGAGTGGGGAGGGATGGGGGACATCAGAGAAGGTGGATGAGTCCCTCACAGGGATACTCGTCTCCAGCACAGGGCCAGGCTGACAGCTGGGGTGAGAAGATCTCAAAACCAGCATGACCCTAATGGAGGATGTCCATCAGAGCCAGAAATTCCCATCTGCACAACAGGGATACCCCTTTCTGCTCCTGGAGCAAGCTGTGAGGGGAACTGGACTACAGAGCATGAGGCTCTCTGGGACATTGGGGCCATATCACCCCCCAGGCTGAGAAGCTCTGGCATTTCAGCCACGGAACCTGAAAGTCTTAATTAGCTTGGGATGGAGGCTCAGAGATTTGAGCCACTGCTTATCCTTGGCTCTTCCCTCCTTTCCATTCTCCTTGCATCAGCATGCTTGCCCCCAGCAGTTCATCAATCAAACCAGGTTAGGGCCTTCTTTTGCCAGAAGCTGTATCATTCCTTCTGATAAAGAGTATCCAGGTATCTCTGTTCTTGCCCAAGCCAATGGCCAAGTCACTGAATTACATGATTTGTCAGCTGGACATGGTTCTGTGCAAGGAACAGCTGGAGAACAAGGAGCCTAGACAAAAGCAGGTCCTGGAATATGAGGGCAGCTCAGGGACTGAAGGTCTCAAAATAGCATGGAAACATGCATGTCCTGGTGGCCTCAGGAGCATTCCCTCACTCCAGCTCAGCCACAGCATTGACACAAGGCTTCTTGCTTTTGAGAGCAGACAGCACCTCAGCTCTGAAAAACAGGGGTTACTGGTGGCATTCCCATGTGCATTTATCTCTCATGTGTGCAAAAATCCACAGCAGGTCAGGAAATCTGTAGCCCATTCATAAACTATGGCTTTCCAAAGGAGTCCTGACTCACTCTAAAGAGAGCCCAGTGCATCCTACTGTAACCATGTCTGGTAACTGCTTGTGCCCTTTTCAGGAGTAGTTTCACTCAAAAAGATGATTTTCAGAAGCACGGAGCATTCCCAGCTCCTTTGCCTGGCTCAGGACCTTGTCAGGACCATGAGTCCTCTGCTCTGAAAGCCTGGCAAGGAAGGTGGACAGCAACCTGGCTCCAGATTCTTCTCACTCCAAACTAGGATTGACCTTTGAGGATGAAGAGCAGGGAACAAAAGCCCTTAGTGCGGAGCAGACCTGGCAACGGGTGGTTTTTCTCCCCAGGAAGTTCCCTCCCATCTCACTGCTGGGGATAGTCCCATCACCACTGTTTCCCTGTTTCTTTACCATGGGGACAGCTACCATCTCCTTTCTGGTGGTGACTATAACCCAGTCTTGAGGTATTGCAGGAAGAATATGTGGAATGACACACTAAATCTAAGCTTTCCTGGTGGTCCCAAAAGTGTGAGCCAGTTGCTTCAGCCAATCAGTAAAACACAGAGAGGACTTAAATGCAGACCAGGGAGACAGAGCTTAGAAGAGAGAAGCGGATTGAGTGAGAGGTACCAAAAGGAGCTTCATCAACACAAATCTGAAATCCCTGCAGTGGGACAGAGAAGTTGAAAGGTGCACTGGGCTTTGGGAAATACCTACAGTGCCTCGAGGCTGCCAGAACCAGAGTGACCAGGGAGCACAAGTCCCATTGCCTTTAGGACGGGGCTGGTGAGGAGTCAGTGGGATCAGGGGCTGTATCACCCCCAGCAGACCTTGCCCACAGTTGTTTCGAGGCAGAAGCTTCCCACATTTCCCAGCCAGAGCAGCAACAGCTGAAAAGGCCAGAGCACAGCCAGGAAGGTGGGTTGTGCTCCTGACCACCTCACCCATCAGTCGTGTGCCCATTCCCTTGCAACACTCCTGACCACCCCAGCCAACACCACAGCAGTGGGAAAAGCCACGGCCAGGCGGGGCTGCGCTTTCCTCCATCACTCAGTGTTTGTTCTGCAGCTCACAGAACACCAGTTTGCTCCCAGCCTGGTAAGATGCCCCAATTCCCTGCATCCCTGGGTCTCTCCCAGCTGCAGGGGAGCCCGAGGCAGGCAGAGCAGGGCTCCCAGGGAGTTAGCAGGCACAGAACAGCCAGCTGCCCATGCTGCACAAGGTTAAGCAGAAGCAGATGAAGACAAGTCATGAGCGCTGGATGGGGGAGACACGGAGAAGCAGCCACAAGCCAGGACAATTCAGGACCTGAGCCAAAAAAAACCCCAGGAGCTGAAGCAGAGTTGCTGTCTGAACTGAAATCTCACGCCAAGGCAGGGTCAGAGACTCACACCCTGCAAAGGCTATGGGGGAGTTTGCAAGGGTTTCCTCTCTGGGACAGGAGAGGAGGAGATGGGGAAGGGGCTTCCTGGCCTCCCTTCCCTGGCTTTCTGAGGGAGGCATCCTGAATTACTCTATTTTTAAAGCTTTTGGGGATTCATGACTCAATCGTGACTATAAATAGGGCCAGGGCTCCAGTCCACTGACATCTCGTAGGTCAGAGGACATTTTCCCTGGGAATATGGAGGCAGGGAACAGCACCAGGCCACCAGCAGACCTCCTCCTCATCCAAGTGGAGCTGGGCACCTACAGAGTGAGCATGAGGGGGAGCTCAGCAGGGATCCCCAAACATACAATGCCCTTTACTACAAGAGGCAGGTGGGAAGCTAACACACCTCATTCCCTGCATGTTTGGCAGCTGAAAGCAACCTTGCCCATGGCTGGTGCCATCCCGTGGCTGGTGGCCGCAGTGAAGTAGTGGCCACCCTGCCCTGCAGAGTCCCATGGCCCTGGGCTCTGCACCCCTTGCTGCTACTCCTCCTCCCTCAGCCCATGACGACTATCGTGCTGCAGAAGATGAGAAGCAAACAAATAATAAAACCCCCCCAAAAAGCCCAAACTTACCAGCTTCCCTCATCCAAAAGAAGCGCCATGCTGGACAGGACAGGACAGGACAGCAAAGCACTGGGTGGGGGGAAGGTTAGCAAAAGAGAGGGAGGAGAAAGAGATCCCATGCTGTACGGAGAGGGGAGCGAGCAGGCAAGCCAGGGTTATGTGATGGCAATGCAGGGGGCGGACAGGGACAGATGCCAATGGACAGCTCTCCCGAAATGCAACCTCCCCCAGCCCTATCCACCCACCTATATTTGGAGGGCCACTAGTGGAGATGTTTGAAATAGGTCAAGGTCTGTCAACACAGTCATTAAACCCCTGCAGCTGCTTCCTGCCCTTGTGTGCTCCAGAGTTGTCATCACCAGCATTGTCTCATTTGAAATGCAAACTTCAGCACGGTTGTCCCTCAAGCCACAGCTGCATCCCACTTTGATTCAGGATGCCTTGCAGAGCAGGGAAAGGTCTCTCCTCTCTGCCATTCCCTAGAACCAAGGTCTACCCAGGACACCCTGCCTTGCTGAAATCCCAGGGTCCAAGCCCAGTTTTTTTCAGTGCCCCATCACCAAGAGGCACTCTGAACCCAGCTGGGGAGGAGGCAGGTTTCCACTGCTAAATTTCCACCAAGAAAAGGGCTGAGCTTGATATTTACAGCCATCCAGTTCCCCTTGCATGAATTCCGATTTGCAGTTGAGCCCTAGGCTTAAACCCAGTCTGTATTCAAACAGTGTCACCTCAACCCATCTGTGGCTGGCCAGGAGCTGAGAGGAGAGGATTGAGAGGCAGGAGGAGAGTTTGTTCCTTGAAAGGGTCACCTGCCTGTGGGAACTGAGCCCATTAGCCAGGGAAACTGGGCAGCTATCCCTGTCTTGCCTGCACTCTTCCAGAGGCTGACAGTGGTCTGGGGGATCTCCTGCTCCATCCAGGAGTGCCCCTGCCAACAGCAGAGCATGTCTGAGCAGTTTGGCGCCATTCATCAGACCCTGTTCAAGGGCTCTGCCATGGGGCAGCTCCCGCCTCCTCCTCAATCCCAGGCAGAGGACAGAGAGGACAGACCTTTCTAGAGCCTGTCAGGTGGGATCTGCTCTCTTTTCTCCCGCCAACACACCTAGCCAAGAGTGACAAGGAGAAAGCACAGACAGCTCAACCCCTTGACATCACTGAGGCCAACCAAGGCTTGGCTGGGACCTGCTTTGCCTCATGGAAAGAGAGAACTGAAAGCACAGACCCGGGGGGGCCATTTCTCTGATTGTTTTCTCTTTTATTACAAGTGGAGCCTTGTTGCAGCTGTCAATGCTCAGCAGAGTCCTGACCATACTCATTTCTAACAGAAAAAATCCCCACTACCTCTTTCAACCTTAAGGGAGATATGAAGAGCATCTGGCAGAGACCACTCCAAGCCACCCATGACAGCCAGGCCCTGAAGGCACTGCTGGGGAGCTCTTCCTCCCTCCTCCACAGGAGCTGCCCAGCCAGGACGGCAACACCTCTCAGGCAGCCTGGCTGCGTCTCACATCCACACCTCAGCCCTGTCTGAGCAGGGGCAGCTGCACCACCACGACTCACATTTCCTGAGCTACAGCTTTGCACCATGGCAGCTACGGCTGGCAACAGATGGCCAAAAGCCTCAGGTGCAGAAGACAAGGATTTGGGACTAAGCTGTGCTGGCTGGACCAAGGGCTGCATCCTTCCCCTGCACTCTTCCCCTTCCTGCCCAGACTGTTTTTCTCCCCCAGGGGGGCAAAGGCTACGTGCTTCTGTTCTAGAAGGACTGGTGACCCACCAGGTGTGATCAAGCACAGCCACCACCCCAGCAAATGTATTTGCCAACAGGATTTACTGTCCTCCTCCCTCAGTGAGCACTCTAATTTTTAAGGCTGAAGCAGGAAGTTGCATCACTCAGTAAAGGTCACATTCCTTCCCCTTTTAGTCTAGATTTAGCACCAGTTGGAAGCCACAAGACTCAAGTGAATTGTAGGCAGGACAACCACGACTTCTGCAGGGATGCAGGTTACAACAGAAGTGTTTTTTTTGCTTAAATAACCAAATCTATTGCATGCCTGTACTCTCCTGTCTGAAGTCCTACAGCTCCTCCTGGAACAGGCAAGGAACATTTTCAATGGCATCTCTAAAATCAAGGAGTCCCAAAATTCAGACTTGTGAACTACACAACAAGTAGCCTCTGAGGACCCACTTGCATTTTTGGGATGTTGCTTACCAGCTGCTTCCCATGGAAACCTGTTGGTCTCCGGGAAAGCTGGAGGAGTGACAGGGCTAAAAGCGAACACTAAACCTGTCTCAGTTTTGATAACACACCTTAGGACTAACCACCCGCTCGGCAGCAGCCCCAATTTCCCAAATCAGTACCAAGAAGTGGTTTGTGGGATGTCCAGCTTCAGGCATCCCAGATGGAAGAGGTGAGCATCCAAACGTGAGAGCCCCCATTCCCCCGGAGTGCTCATGGAAAGTGAGATGGAGGCAGAGGGGAGCGGACTCATTAATCTGTTATGAGGAGGGGAGGGCAGGGAGGTGGGGACGGAGGTGGGACAGGCAACCAACTGCAGCTCAAAACAACCCCTCCCCTGGAAAAGAACTCAAAAGCAAAATAACCCAAGACACGAGCAGGTGTTATCAGTGGTACCACTACCTCTAAGCAGCAGCGTGTCCTTACCAAAAAGATTTGCAAGAATGTTTGTGGCCGAGGACCTAAGGTACTTGCTACAGAGATGTGAGATCAGAGGTCAGCTCAATCCTGCAACATAAAGGTGGCAAACCCGGGTCACAGCAGGTCAGCAGCACGGTCGGGGCGCACGGAGCGGGGGAGAGGGGTGGAAGGAGAAGGAGAAGGATGCAGGACAAGGCTGAGCCACTGTGCTCAGCTCGCCCAGCTTACCTGGCAGCAGCCCTGCCCCCTTGCACCACCTGCGAGGCCTGCAATGAAAAGCTGCTGATGCCGCAGTGAAGATTTGAGGGGGGGAAAAGTAAGCCAGCAACAAAGCAAGACAAAAAAAAATTCACAAAGCTGCCTTAAAGAAATGAACAACACAAATACGGAAGAGAAGAAAATAAAGGAGCAGTAGGAAAAACACGTCTGCCAATGGCCCTCAGTGGGGAAGGCTGCTGAGAGCCTCCAAGGGACACGAAGCCCAGGCACTGTCCATCAGTTCCAGGTGCACTGTCCTGCCCTGGGACTGCTCCAGACAGACAAGAGCAGCGGTGCCTGAGCGGTGCCATGTGCCCAGGACAGGTCCATCACCCCCTGGAGCCTGTTCTACAGTCTGAGTACAAAACCCCCATCCCACCACTGTCCTTAGGCAGTGTCCCCTCAGTGTCCCCAGGTGACAGCAAGGGCATTTTTTGCCACACAGGAACCAGCCCGAGGCCCTGCAGGACTCCTGGCCCTGAAAACCTGAGCAGTGATTGCTCAGCTGCTTTGGATGGAGCTGCTGGTGCAAAAGGTTTGAATTTGCCAGCTGCAGGTAGATTTTTGCATTGGTGTTTGGCAGGATCCTGGAAAGCAAATCCCATCGAGCCCCATGGGTTTCCCTGGCATTCACTGGGTTCATCCCACCACCATCTTCCCCAAGTGAAAAATGCAGTGACACTCACAGCCCTGCTCAGCAATTTACAGGGTGGGGGCTTCAGGCACAACAAAGATACATGGAAAAGAAGAAAGCAAACTTTTTTTCCTGGTGCCACCAATGCAGAATCAACCCCGTGCCAGAGGAAACCAGAGCTCATTTCTGTTGCTGACCTCAGAGCAGGGCAGGTCTCTGGATTTACTCTGCCTACCACAATGCTCTGCTCACGTCACAGAGATAAGCCTCAGCCAGCCCAGCTGGTGGCATCACAAAGATGCTGCCCAAGGGCCTCAAGGCAAGGTTTTGCCAGCAGGAGATGCCTGAGCCAGGGGCGAGGTGTGATCCCCCTGATCCCTGCCTTCCCTCCTGCGCTCAAGTTTCTGCTTGGTTCTTTACACCAGGCCAGCTGTGGTGGTACTTAGACCACGATTTGACAGGCAAGGGGTGACAAATGCCCCTAAATCACTCTCTGCAAACCTCTGGGTGGAGAATTGAGTCCCACAGCCCTTGGGACAGCAGGGGAGAGAGCATCATCTCCCAGGATTGTTGAGCCACCCCTGGGAAGTCAGCTCCTTGGAGCTCACCCTCAGGGAAGGGGTGTGAGCTGCAGGCACCTGTAAGGGAGCAGCCTGCCACAGAGCCCTCAGCTGTGGGGTTATTCCTTGTATAGGCTGGGGAATCTCGAGCCAGAAAGCTTGTTTTAAGTGACAGGACTTCTTCATGCAGGGCTCAGGAGGACACTTCAGCAAAAAGTGCTAGATGGACAATTCTCCATCTCTACCAGGCCCACTACTTGGTAAATCCCCACTATACCCAGCTGAGGAGACGGCCCTGGGGATGGACACTTCCCGTGCCAGCCCCATCTCAGTGAGCTCTAAAACCTCGCACTCCTTCACTTTGCCCCAGTGTTTCTGAGCTGTGCCCATGTCCTTGGTTGAGGGGCCATCCACGGGGCCAAGGGAGGGGAAATAACCAGAGATCAGATCCTCAACACATACGTATCAACACAGAACTAATGGGACCAGGGCAAATACACCAGCTGCATCTGCTGGAAAATTTGGTCTAAGCATCCAGAGGAGCTCCAAAGGTGTTTAGGGCCACAGTGCCTCCATTTCCTAAATCAGTGTGACTTTATTTGTTCTCGTGTCTTCCCGGGTGGGAGAGTTCTGGAACTCCAGAGCAATGAGACGCTGAGGGCAGTGTGGGGAGAGAGGTCTGAGCACACCCAGCTTGCTCCAAGGGCATGTCAGCCAAGTGGGCTTGGGCAAGAAGAAAAAGGAAGCTCAACTTACCTTTGTTCTTCCTCTAGTTCTTCTTTGGACATCATTGACTTGTACTGGTTTCCCCTCAGCTTTCCAGGACTGTATTTAAAAGAAAACGTCTCATCTGCAGCTGGAGAGGGGAGAGGGGAGACAAAAAAAGAGCAAAAGCTCTGTGAATCAGAGACCTCCCGAGAGCCACAACCAACAGCAGCGGGGTTGTTCCCTTGGGGTGCTCTCTGACCTCTGCTCCTGCACCCCAAATGCTCTGGCCACCCCAGCACACTCCTGAGTCAGCTCCAGTCTCCAGAAAGCCTGGGCAGTGCCAGGGAAGTGGTGTGGATCCCAGAGGAGAGCCAAGGTGCTGCCGGCCAGAGGATGGCAGGAGCCGGACCACAGCCAGCACTAGAAACAGCGAGCACTGCTGAGGGCGAGCAGCCTGCTGGAAGCAGATCCCAGTAAATCCTACAGCACAGGAACCATATGCTATTGTTCTCCCTGGATTCAAAGCCTTGCAGGCCCATCTTGGCTTATCAAGACATGCTAATCCTGCCCTGATTAACTTGCAGCATTTTCTGCTTCTCCTCTCCAGACTTGCATTCCTTCTCCCTCCCTCCCTCTCCTTGTCCAGGGGCCCTTTCCCAAGCTTGGGGCTCATGGATGGTGCCACGAGCAGAGCTGTCCCAGGCCACGCAGACCTGCAGCTCTCCTGCAGCCCTTGACAAAGCTTGTGAAAAGAAGGAGAAGCCACATGGCAAATCCCAGGGCTGCAAACAGCACTGAGCCACGGCAGCCCCAGGAGCACCAACATAGCCGGGTCCAAGTCCCTCTGTCACCAGACCTGAGGAGGAAACCAAGGTCTCCTCCTGGTGCTCTCCCACCCGGCTCACCAGCCTGAGCCCCGTGCTAATTAGAGCACCAAAGCTCACAGACTCTGAGCCAAAGCCAATCCTTTTCCAATCGGATTTTGTTCAAGCACTATGTGCTTTTAAAAACCTCTCCCGTGCTTTATCTTGCTTTATCTTCCTACAGATGGGAGAAAACAACAGGAGGGAAGGTCAATCCAAAAGGCGGCCCAGGAGGAGCTGCTGCTTTGGGTAGTCGCCTTTGGGGGTTATCCGTGGGCTGCTTATCTGAGAGCCTTTATCTCCCAAGGACTGCAGGACTTGGCTGCTTCACGTTCAGCCATCCAGCACTGCTGTTTCCACATTCCCAGAAACATCTGCTGCTTCCCCTGACTCTCAGAGCCCTGGGGATGCTTCCAAGGGGTGCACGAAAGGAAGATGTTACTTCATCATCTGCATGGCGCTGAAAAATTGCACATTATCCACAAACCAGTATCCAGGATGACACCTACCAGCACCAGCAGGACCCCTAAAGGGGTGGAACTCTCCTGGCAGGAGAGAAAGCCCCAGCTTGTACATAACACATGGATGCATCCTCTTTCCCCAGTAACACAGGAAGCCCCTTCCCATACTCTCCACTGCTGTTGTGGCCATATTCATGATTTCTCTCCTCCTCCACCTGCCCAAGTGAAAAACCCCTCACAGCCCCTCCTCTCCCTTTCTCACACCCAGGATTCAGCATCAGCAGCTTCCCTCTCTTTTCCGATCAATACTGCCCTTAAGGATTTTTCTCCTTGTGTCCAATACCTTGATTTCAGGATTTCTCCAACCCCAAGCTCATGCCCACATTCAGCTGCTGCCAGACCTTGGGGACCCCCTTGTAAAAGGCAAGTCAGAGCCTCATTTTGTAGGTGGGGAAAGCAGAGATCTCAGAAACAAGCAGCGCAAGGCTCCACGAGGAGACGCTGGAGTGACCGTGCCTGGGAGTGGGATGGGAATTTCACAGAGACCTCCTCCCTGCTAATGCCCACATTTCCTCACTCCTTTACATCTCCAGGTTCCTGATCTTGGGGAGCTTCCCTGGGAAGTCTTGGTGGGTTACTGCTCAATTACTGATCCAGAGTGTTTCTCTAATCCTTAAATGCCATCGGGGCTCCCAGGGGATGCAAACCCTTTATCCAGCTTTGTCACAAATGTGTGAACATAAGCAGCCCAAAGCTGTGGTCTGCAGCCCCAGACATTCAGCTTGGCCATATTCCACTTCCCTCGGTGGGAAACCCTCCCCCTGGGCAAACAAATAAACCTGGCCAGCTGGAAACAAGCAGTAATGCTGCAGCTTATCAGCACTTTGGGTGACCATAAAAGCACATGGAAAGAAAATTCAGCTGGCTGCTGCTTTGGGAGATATTAGGAGAAAGAAAAAAAAAAAAAAAAAAAGGTATAGGGTGTAACATCCTGTTCCTGATGCTGGTGCATTACCTTTGTAAAGCTCGACTGATTTCAAGGACAATTAAGATTGTTTCCCTCACGTGGTTTTCAGCCAAATCAAGTGAGATTTGAGATTTAGACTAGCCCAAAAAGAGCAGTTTAGTTGCCATCTCACCAGAAAATAATAAGGAAGGAGGGAAGCAAGGAAGGTCCCCATCTCCCTGCCCACATGGTGTGATTAAAAAAAGGAAACAGTATGTGGCTTTAGAAACCTCTGGCTGTTTTTCGAGCTCAGGAACTTTCTTTGCAGATGGAAAACAAACTTCAGGAAACACACAGAAAAGGGGAGGCTGGGTTTTCATGTAGACAGGGAAAACACTACAGGAATAGGAGGTGACCTACTTACTGAGAGCTTCCATGAGTTCATATTCAAGAAAACATTTGTCTTTCATCTCTCTGCCCTTGCCTTGCTAGTGCTGTGACCCTGAGCTGGCAGGGTGAGAGCAGCCCCAAGAGTGCACCTCTGCCCTGAACATGCTTGCTCTGGCATGATCCACGTGTTATCCCTGCCAGCCCCCTGCCTGAAGTGGAGGGAAGGCTGCTCCGGTGGTTTTGGTCACAGGGCAGCATCCCAGGCTGGTGACAGATGCCTGCAGGATCCCCACGTGCCCCAGGGGAATCTCTGCTGATGGGTTGAGTGGGGCCAGGACACGCAGGAGACAGGGAAGGAAGGAGCAGGGCTGATCCCAGCAAAGCCAGGACACTGCTGGCATTCCCAGCTGCATCCTGCTGTCTCCTCACCAGGCCGGGCCATCGCTTTGCCCAGCCCCACCATAAAACACTTCAGAAATGGTGTGAATAATTCAGGAGAGGAGTCGGGGGCTGCCTGCAAGGAGGTGCTTAGGGAGGACACAGTGCTAGCCAGGACTCACAGCCAGGGGGCATCATCTTCTCCTGATGCCAAGCCACAGCCACTTTGGAACGATGCCCTGCGGTGCCAGGGCAGCCCTGAAACAGAGCTAAACCCACAGAGGCAGACACGGGCAGAGCAGCGTTACTGAGCACCCATTTGGCAGGATACACCCATCAATCCTCAAACCAGACCTCCCACAGCCTCCCATGGTGACATCCCCAGCCCCCAGTGCTGCGAGGAAGCCTAACGGGGTGGAATGAGGGTATTTTGGGAACCCCGTGTCCAAAGGCGCTTCCCCCGCCTTGCAGGAATGGCACCAGGATTAAAATTTGATTCTCTGTGGCATTAGGCATAATCCTCCCGAGCCGGGGGATTGTCACCCAGCACCTTCAAACAGCCAGGCAGAAAGTGGGGCAGGGAAGGGAGAACACCCCAAGGCCTCCTGCTGCCCCAGCTGTCCCCAGCCACCCCAAGCCAGGACTCCTGGGGACATCCCAGCATCTCCAGGGCTGCTCAGGAGAGCAGAGTCCCCTTCAGACACACATTCCTGCTCAGCACCATCTGTTTCATTTTCTTAGGAGTGCAGCAGTTGTCACCCCAATTAGTCAATTAATCATTTTCCAATCAACTAATTGGCTAATCAGTTAAACGTGGCTCTGACTAAAGCCCCTGGAGATTGTCCTGGACGAGAGCAAGGAGCTTTTGGAGCAGCTGCATCACAAAGCTACCCCATGGCAAGCAGCCCAAGGGCATCTGGGGAAGGGGTAGGAATTTCCTCTGCGTTTCCTGGAGGAAGGAGACCGTCCCTGACCACTCAGGGCTTCAGACCTGTCCATAATCTCCCTGCAGGGTTCTGGCTTGCTTGGCACTCACCATCCTCATCCTCCGGCTCTCTCACCACCAGCTTCTCGTTTTCTGAGTCCACCTCTTCCTCCTGGAGGAGTTAAAAACAGAGCAGCCATGAGGAGAAGGTGCTGTGCTGAGTAACCCGGGCTTGTTTGGGGCAGGGCTGGGATGCAGAGCCTGGAGATCCTGTGGGAGGGCTGGACACCCCTTCCCTGCTTCCTCCATGGAACAGGACAAAAGGATGCTTGCTACTGAGTGAGGTTTATTAGTCTGCTTTCCTCTCACTAGTCAGTCACCGGGATCTGGCCCACCCAAAGGCTGTGAAATATAAGTGCCTCCCCTGAACTGAAGAGAGTAAGGTTTTTAAGAAGAGCCTTGTGCCTGAGCACCCTCCTCCCACCTGCACCCCCGCCACCCCTCCCGCCCAGGGACAGGCGGGGGACTGAGCTAAGAGCCACGGGGACTTCTGTGTGTCCCCAGGCCAGGCTTGGACAGACCATCCTGGCATTAGGAAAAGGCAGATCCCCAGCCAAAGCCACCTTGCAGCCATGGGCCAAGCCGCTGCTCTGAGCACAGGAGTGTTCACCAGTCGGGCCCAGTGGTCGAAGGCAGCACTGGGGAGCTGTGCTGGGACCCCTCCAGAAGCCATCCACAGCTGGTGTCTGGAGCACAGGTGGGAGCAGCAACAGCACGTTTTGGGGGTTTTTTTTAAATGCAAAGCAATTTTGGAAGTTTTGGGGTTCCCTTCTACAAGATACAACAAACTTTAAAAAGCCCAGATTCCTTGTCCTGTGCAGAAACTCCAAGCAGGAAGAAAGGGGAGCACTCCAGCTCTGGAGATAAGGCAAAGACACGTGGCAGAGCCCCTGCATGAGTGATTTCCTCCGGCTCCAGCTGCAAACCTCTGTGAGCCGAGCCCGAGGGTCACCGGCACCTCGGGGCGTCCTCCTGGATCCCTGGCCCCGTGCATCCCATGGGCTGGCAAAAGGCCAAAGCATATGGCAGAGAGGGGAGGGGGAGCATGAAGGGAGGCTGCCAAGCCCCACATCATCGAGGGACACGTGGGAGAAGCTGGGGTGAAGGAGACCCAAGGGGAATGACGCTGACCCAAGAGGGACCACGCACAGAGTCGAGTGCTGGCTTTGCAGTGCAGAGCTTCGGAGGAGCTGCTGGAGCACAGCCCCGGCCCAGAGCTGGGTTCGTTTGTCATCGGGGAGGAATGTGCATTATTCATAGCCACTTGGCTTCCTCTGGCCACTGTGTTCCCCAGAAGGAGATGCCACCGGGACCCCCGCCCGCTGCAGCCACAGCTATTTTGGGCCATACTTCCAAACATGGTCACTTCCCGCTGGACACCCGGACTTCCCCTGAGGGTGGCTGGGGAGGCACCCAAAGGAGTGGCCTCAGGGAGGGGATAATCAGCTCTGGTGAGTTCCTATCACATCCATCTCTCCCTGAGAGCTGGGACATCCGCTGGGAGACCCAACCCTCCAGGAGCAGACACAAGGAGGGGGATTTTAGCCTCTTCCTTGCCTGGGCATTAGGAACTGAGCATTTAACAATGAGAGCAAGCAGGAAATTTGGGTGGCAAACCTCCAAGGAAGGAAAATATATCTGCTCCAACACAGAGGAAGAGGCACTTGATGGGAGCAGAGAGGGAACAGCCAGGGATGCCAGGATGGCAGGCGACAGCAGCGTGCCGGGGCTGTCTGGGCACCCGGGCTCGTGGCAGCCAGGAGCTCCCTACAGCACAACACTTTTCTGCTTGGATGGCTTGGAGGCAGATGCCAGCACCTCCCTTCCCCCCGTGCTGTGGCCCCAGACTCCACATCCCTGTCCCTCTGCCTTCCTCGGGCTGCTCCCTCCTGCAGCCATCGTGGTCCAGCTGCCTCAGAGGGACCCCCCTCGCTGACCTCCATCCCTGGGGCATCGCTCCCTCCACCCCCAAGAAGTACACCTGCACCTGGAACACCATTACCTTCTGTTTTAAATGGGCCGAGTCATTAAGAGGCCACCCAACCCCACCAGGGGAGAAGAGCAGGCAAGCTTTGCCCCTCTCCCCATGGCCGCTGCCACCCTGGGACGATGTCCCACCCACACTGTGTGCTGTGCCACCATCCCCAGGCTGGCTCTGTGTCCCACACACCTCTGCATGGCTGGAAAGTGCTGCATGGCCACACGTGTCCTCTGCTTGTCCTGTGTGCCCAAGGCTGGATCCAGGCGAGGCACCCAATGGTGGTATCTGGAAAAGGGCAAAAGCTTTGAGCACAAACGCCCCTAAGCCCTCCCTGTGCTCCACCAACCAGCCCTGGCAGCATCAGCACGCATGGACAGATCTCTGGATGTGGCCGATAGCCCACCTCGCCCCATGCCCGAGCCTGTGCTGCCTCTGATCCATGTGCACAGCTGCTGGGGCGAGGAACACCAGAGACCTCCAGTACCCAGCCCTGGAGCCAGGGTTTGGGGCTCATGAGCTGCTCTCTGCAGCAGCCCCAGCCCGTGGGATGGCACCAGAGCAAGGAGCCATCAGCGGAGGGGGACTGGCTCTGCCAGCGCCAGGCTGGGCTGCCCGCGTGTCCTGGCAGGGGCTGGAGGCAGCGTCCCGGGATGCTGATGCAGCAGATCAGGACTAGCAGGAAGGGAGAGGACATGCTCGGTTTGTTAATCCTCTGTCAGCTGCCTTCTCCATCACAGGGAAATACCCCCTGGAAACCCCCCCAGCAATCCTGGGGCTGGGGCTTCCCAGCCCTCTCGGCCCCACAGCAGCTGTGGATGGCCTCGACCCCCGTGCACAGCCAGCTTTCCCTGTCCAAAACCCGCTCAGATGAAGGTTTCCCTGCTGTGCCTGGAGGGCTGTGGAGGAGGATACGCGTGGGCAGGGAGCAGGGACACCATGTCCCCTTGGCCTTGCAGCGAAATACCAGCGCCAGGCTGGGAGCAGCCTCTGGGCCGGCTGGAAATGGCAGCAGGGACAAAGCCCCACCTCGAGCCTGGCTGTGCCCACAGCCCCTGCGAGCCAGAGAGGAGGGGAGAGCCCTCTCTGCCTTGGAGCAGCCCCGAATTTCAGAGCCCTCAGCTCTGCCATGGCCACTGAGTGCTGCTGTCCCGGCTCCCTCGCAGCCGCGGGATGCTCCGAGAGGAGGGCAGCGCCCTGCAGCCAGAACAGGGAGGGGGAAGACGTTGGGACAACACTGGGAGGCATCAAAGAGGACACCATGGCACCCCAGGCACCGCTCTTCTGTAGGAAGCACGGCCCAGGGGGGATGCAGGGAGACAGTTTTGAGCAGCTGGGAGTGAGGGAAGGAACAGCTGGAGAAGGAAGGACCTGAATGCTCTGTCCAACAGCCCACAAACCAACATCCCTCCGGTGCGCGCCGGCCACGGAAACCTCCCCGCAGGAAAAAAAAAAAAAAAAGGCGAGAAGCAGCACGGCAGGGAGCCGTGCACGTCATTATCCGGGAGCATCTGGAGGAGACTTGACACGGGCCGCCCCGACCAGCTGCTGCGGCGAACAAAGATCTCATTGCCGAGCCGAGGGGACGCGTTGGGCGGCAGCTGCCTGGCCCCGGGACCACGCAGGGCTGGGAACGCTCCCTGCCCGCTCCTGCCTGCAGGCGGCACGGACCCGACCCAGCCCGCAGCACATCCCGTTCCCCGGTGCATCTGAATCAGACCTGGGCACGGCTCGCCCGGGGCTCCGGAAAGCCCAGGGTTAAAATCCAGCTAGTCATCCACCTTAAATAACAAGGCAGCGATCCATCTGCCTCGGTGTTTGGCAGCTCCTGGCTGCGGAGCCGAAGCATTTGTTGGATCATCACAAACGTGCTGTTGCTCTTGAGCTCCATGGCCACGAGCGAGATGCCCATGCATGAGGCTGACTCTGTCAGCGGGGTTTGGACCAAAGCAGAGCGAGGACAAGGCTTCGGGGACATTTTGGACACAGCCAGCACTGACCGTGGACAACCCTGAGTTTCCCAGGGGAGATAGAGGAGCTTGGCATCGTGACCCCAAAACGCCCCCTCATGGCTTTGCCACCACTGAAACCTCTCCCAGCCTGTGGGAAATGGGAGCCAGGCTTCCCACCACAGCATCATCTGGTTTTCAGCTCATTTCTGGCCATTTCCTCCCTACTTCCTCCATCCCCGGCACAAACCTCTCTGAGCAATGGGCTTCTTTCTCAGAAAGGACAAGAGACTTTGGGGGTGGTGTGTCCCTCACCCTTTCTTCAGCTGAAGGGACAGCCCTGGCACTTATGGGCAGGTTGGGGCCAAATAAGTGCCCTGCTTCAGCTTCAGGAAAAGGGAAGATCCCAGGCTGCAAAGCAAGAGGAGAAAATGATCTTGGATTAAGCTCCCGGGCCTTGTGTGTTGCCATTTATGGCTGCACTTTCTGCTCCAAGCCTGATGCAAGACGTTGCAAGAGGGAAAGAAAGCAGACAGGAGAGAGCCAGCCAGAAAGAGAAAAGCCAAGAGAAAAGGGGAAGGAAGAAACCTTTACAAAAAGACGAAATAATAACAATGTTGGGCAGAGTTTAACAGAGCAAAGCAGTTGCTCTGCCGGCAGCTCCCCTTCACCCACCACTGGGGCCTCTCGCCAGCCAGAGAAGCAGCTGCTACAGAACAAGAGCAGTTTTCCAGCCCTGGTGATGGTCCTGCCAGCTCTGGGGTGCCTGGAGAGGATGTGCCTCATGGGGAGGTGGTGTTTTGCAGGTCTGAGCCCCCCAAAGTGTGGGAGCATCTGCTCCTGCCACTTCGCCTGTCACTGCCACAGGCGAGGACAAGCCACAGAGTGGGCAGAGCATTTCTGAAGCTCTGGGACCATCCAACCCTTAATGAGGACCAGGCAGTGCCAGGGCTGATGAGGAAAACACTGGTGTGTCCCACAGCAGGGTGAGGAGTCTGGCTCAGCAGCACCCATCCCTGCAGGCACCACCACATCCCAGCATGGCTCCCCCAGGATCACATCCAGCCGGTTCATTCCCTTTTTGCTACAGCCTCTGGGAAGCAAACACCACACACCAGCACATCCCTGGCTGCCCGGGTGAGCTGGATGGCATCCTTGGGAGCAGTGGCAGGCAAAGCCGGCTCTCACCTGGCAGCCCTTCACCCAGGTGGACACTTCAGGAGACAAAGAGTCCCCGTGGCCTCCGCTCCAGCAGTGCCCCAGCTTTGCCACAGCTCCCGGGGTTTACCCAGCCCAGCAGGACCCGGGCAGCAGCCCAACCTCCTGGACCTGTGTAGGGGACACAACACAGATCCCAATGCCACCGTGCCCCACACCACGTCCCAGCACCAGCCCCGTGGCTGGCATTTGGGGGGGCACCATGCGTGCACAGGCTCCCCGGGGGGTGACACACATCCTGTCTCACTTCCCAGTTTCCAGCCACTGCAAGAGATGATGCATTTGTCCTTGGCACAGGCTGCTCTGCATGAGAGCTGGGCACATCTGAGCAGTCAGGGATCTGGGTGGGGAGCCCTGCATTCCCTGGCAGTGCCACTGCCAAGGCTGTGACGAGGGGTAGCACATCACCACATCCCTCCCCAGTGCCCTGTGGGACGGTGGAGCTCCTGTCCCAGCCCGCTGGCAGTGCAGACACAGCCTGAACAGCTGCCAATTACAGCCAGACTTAATTAGACACGCTCTCCCCTCCGGCACAGGGAGGGTAGGCAGGAGCTATCAGAGGGGTAAATGATGACTTTTTAAATGTAAAGAGGGCTCCTGGTGAGAGCTGAGTGGTTTGTGCTGCCTGGTGTATGCAGAGGCACCGGGAGCCCCCAGGGAGGCACAGATTGGGGTGGGGGGCACAGGGGAAATGCACCAGGAGCTTGGCAGAAGAGACAGATGAAGCTTTTGTGCCTCTGCTATCCAGGTGAGGGCCCCACAAGCTGCCCTGCTCGGGCAGGGTTTGTGTGTCCCCTCTCCCCGCTGTCACCCACTTGTCGCTGCTCTGTTTGAAGCCCTCAGCTGCGATTAACCCTTGGCCAACCAGCCAGGCTGCCGTGCCCTGGCACTGCCCACTCACCCTCCCCATCTCCAGAGCATTTTGGCCACGATGGCATCCTGGCAGTGGTTCTGGTCCAACACTGAAAACCCTGCCCGGTCCCTGCCACCTGCCACTTCCAGGACAGAATGGCTCATTAGAGAGCTGAAGTTTCTGACCGTTTCTCACAAGAACCACGCTCGGCAGCTCCAGCGCCGCTGCCGTTCCCACCCAGCAGCTTTTCATTAGGGGATTGCTTTGACAGCACTGCCTCATCCGTTAACGAGCTGGGGATGGCGATGAGAACAGACAACGACAGACTAATTAAGTTTTTTTCAGTGATGGGAGCCAGCAGAGACGGGGGGAACCACTACCAGCAGTTAAGGGAAACAAGGAGTCCTGAACTCCCTTCCCTGCTCTGCCACTGGTTCATTTTGTAGCCCTGAGCACGATGCTGCAATGAACTGGTCACTGCAGAGAAGGGCAGGGAGGCTTCAGTTTTAGCGATTTTACCATCCTTGCAGGAGATGGAAGCAGGAGGGAGGCTGGGACACGCAGCTGCCCCAGCAGACCCCAGTTTGCACAGGCAGGGAGTAGGGAAGGAGGCGGCAGCGGGATGCAGGCCTCCAGCCCGTCATTAACACACCGAGGCTGCTCTCCCTGGGCGGGTTCATCCATCAGCATTTTGGTCGAGTGGTTAATGGCTGCGGGGAATCCGAGCCAAGCTGGCACGGTGCAAAGCAAACAGGGGGGAAAGAAAATAAATAAGGAAAGAAAATAAATAAGGAAAGAAAGCTCTCCGAGTGCCAAGCACAGCCCTCTGCTTGCTGATGTGCTGAGAAGCCCTGAGCCTGCAGGAGCCAGCAGCGGGACAGGGGCTGGGAGCCTTGTCTGCTGAGTCACATCAGGGGACCGCAGCCCTCGGCCGAGCCAAGACAGGCTGGAAAGGGAATGATTCCATCAGCGGCCGCCTGCAAAGCGCTCACTGCTCTGCCCAAGGCCAGTCTCATCCCTGCCTGTAATATCTGCTGGGCTTAGGTCTGAGCGGTGCTGGAGGAGGAGAAGGACGAAGCAACTTTGAGAATGTTCGTAGGGAGCAAAACCAGGGAATCCAGGGAGACTCTGCAGAGCTATGGATGGTCTCTCCCACTCTGCCCACAGGACCAACCCTTGGATCAGCAGACTGGGCACTGCCACATGTGTGTGGTGCCTGCTGGAAGCGCACGTAGTCCCTCGGCCGTGCCACCCAGCCCCGGGGCCGAGCAGCCCGGCCAGGCAGCGTTGGCACCCGCGGGATCATGAGCGGGCCACAGCTCCCAAACACTTACTCAGCAGTGAGAAGCATCGCTCCCCCTCCCACTGCTCCCCACCACCACCCGGATCACAAGTGCCTGCTCCCTGTCCTCCCCAAAGGGATGCTGCTCAGGCCCAGGGTGACTTGTTCTGCCTTGCTCTCACAGTGAGGGAACAATTTCCCAGGAGGAAAAGCTGGCCAGGACCCTACTCAGCTCCAGTGCCCGCTTTGCTGCCAGAGGGGCTGAGGGCAGTGAGGAGACCCAGTCCCGCAGAGCCCAGCTTGGCTTCTGGAGGACACAGAACTCCCCGTTTCTTGAGTAAGAACTCATTCCAGGCACACAAATCACTGTTACTGCACCTGTGCTGAGCGGGGATAGAGGACCTGAGCCCTTCTCTGAAGGCAACAAGCATTGCAGCAGTGCCTGTTCTAAGAAACCAGGGCTGAAAAGCAGCCAGAGGGGAGGAAAACATTCCCAAGACTTGAGCTAGCAGCAGAGGAACCTGTGGGCTCTGGCAACTCTGGATCTGCCTGTCCCGATGGGTGCTGCACCTGCCCAGAGAGCAGCTCCAGCCTAGTGGCCAACTTTGGTGCTGAGCTGGCCCAGCCAGGACCCAGCTGGCTGACGGTGGCCCAGGAGCTCTCCAGAGATCCTGGTACTCAAAGGCACCAATGAATCACACGACAGAGAAACAGATGTGGATTCCAGGACGCTGGGACAAGGGATGGGACTGCTCAAGAGCTGTAGCCATGGCCAAGGGACACCGGGAAGGGGACAGGGGGAGCCCCGAGGCTCAGAAACCGCGAGAGGAGGTGCTGAGGAGCACGGGGAGGCAGAGCCACATCCCAGCCCCGGGAGCAGGTCAGGGCTCACCTCTGGGTGTTGCAGAGCATCACAGCACAGAGCAGGGTGTGCAGGCCCCCGGGACCTGCCCAAGGCCATCCAGTGAGTCAGTGGAGATGCTTTCCAAGGCGAGGGCGTCTACGCACTGCCCGGCAGCCTGGATACAGTTGCTGAGGATTACAAATGCTGCTAATAATAGCCAGGAGGCGACTGGGCCCCAGCCCCGGGAGCCCCGGCCCAAACATGCTGCCGGCATGCGGCGACGCTCCCGCATTCCCGAGCCATCCCAGTACTCCCTTCCCTGCCTTTGGACAAGGGGCCACATGGGAGAAGGCCACCAAGGCAGGGAGTTCAGGCACCTCAGGTTGTCACCGAGTCCCATCTAGGCTGGGCAAGAGCAGAACAAGATCTTCCCATGGACACTGGATCACCCTTTTATTTTTAAACAAGATCCGGTGGAGGAAGAGGAGGAGGATTTACCGGGCGTTTATAGGCATTGCTGCCGCCCCCAGCCTCCCCGGTTCAGCCAGGGGTCAGAGCTTGGGGCCAGCATCCTGCTGGGGCTGGGAAGGAGTGGGGCGGTCCCTTCCCTGGGGCAGGCAGGGACAGCGCAAGGAACCCGCGCTGGCACAGGGAGAGTTTGCTGTAACCCACAGAAAAGGGATGAGGACGGGAAGAATAAACACATGCACATATCCCAGCACCTGGATAAGCTCTTGGAGAAAGGAAAATACTCCCAGGGGTTAGATGTGCACACAGGAGAGGCTCACACTGACATACGCTTCTCTTCCCTTAAATCTTCGCTTTCTTGATTATTTTTAGGAGCGTTCCTTGGGGGACGGGGGTGGGAAGGAGCCAGAAACCCCCCCACAACCCGCTGCCTCCCTCGGGGACAACGGGCTTGTCCCCACCCGAAGACAAAACATAGGTTTTGCTGGGACCGCTCTTATTTTAGAGGAGAACCCCGAGCGCTGCTCCCTCCCCGCCACCCGGGGGGACGGAGGGCTGGAGAAGAGACACTGCGGGGGGGGGTTGGAGGGACCCCGGCTGCGGGGACCCCGGCGGTCCCGGGGGAGGCTCCTCCGGGAGCCGGCCTTACCTTGCTCTCCGCATCCTCCCGGTGCCCGGGCTGCTGGGGCTCCGCGGGCGGCTGCCGGGGCTCCGCGGGCGGCTGCCGGGGG
>VZTA01029365.1:420663-441163 GCA_013398855.1 Mohoua ochrocephala
GGCCGGCTTTACCCGGCGTCATCCGCCGGCCCTGCCCACCGCCTCGGCCCCCCCCCGGCCCCTGCACCCACCTCCCGCTCCCAGCCGGCAGCCAGAGCCAGGCCCCGCTCCCCGCCCGCCGGGGATGCGCGCCCGCATCCACCCGCACCCGGGGGTGGGATTTGGGAAGGGACAACCGAGAGAGGAACGCTTGGGCTGCGAGCAACCCGGCAAATGCCTGATGCGAGAGTCCAGCTTGGGACAAGGGGATCTTTCATCAGACACTGCCTCATACCCACAAAGTCATTCCCAAACTGCTCGGCAGTGGCTTGCATCGTCAAATCCTAGAGTCATTTACATTGGAAAAGACTTCTAAGATCATCACCCCTTTTGTTCCTAGTACCCAATCTAAACCTCCTCTGGCGCAACTTGAGGACATTTCCTCTTGTACTGTCACTCGTTAACGGGTCCCATTCGTAATGATGGGAAGGTGTCAGTCTCCCGGGATGCTCCCTGCGGGCGGGCAGGCACCCAGGGCTTGGTGAGCTCTGACACACTGGGGTGTCAGCTGGCCTCCGGGCAGTGTTTAATGAGCATTTGCACCTGGTTAGCCCTTGGCTGGGTAGCGGAGGGGCTGGCAGGGCCAGGAAGGCTGTCCTGACTCCCCTGGGTGAGCAGCATCTGGCAGCACATCCATGCCAACCTCCAGAGCATCACTCCACATTCCCCAGGAGCTGCAGGCGATATCAGCGGCTCATCTGTGCCATGAACTGCTGTTGTACCCACCAGGTAAAGTTGGTGCCCAGAGCAGCTGGGCTGCCAGAGCCTCCCCCCGAGCATCTTGCTGCTGGGGAGGTCTGAAAAACACGAGACTCAAAAACCAGGATGTGCCCAAAAGCCATCACAAGCTGGCAAGGAGAATGGCCAAGGAGTTGTCAGGTCCCTCCAGACTCTGCCACCGAGGATTTCCTGCCTCTCGAGACTGCTGGGAGGATTAGCCAACCTTTTACAAAGCAGGCTGAAATTAGAAGGCCTAAGCTATTGCTGCCAGGGTGAAACCAGCACGGAGCTGGATGTATGCGAGAGGAGCAGACATGGGAATTCACCCCATGGACAGTTTCTTCCAGGGAAAAGGCTCCGGAGATACCACCAGGAGCAGAGTTTTTTTATTGACTGACCAAAGACAAAACTCAAACAAAGATGGGATTAAATCCCCGGGTGGGAGGAAGGAAGTGAAGCCATGATCCTCACTGCGTTTGTCTTTATTGGTAATCCTATCAGGCAGGCGATCGTTAGCGTAGGGATAATTGTATTCTTAGCAACAACCAACCACGGTACTTATCTCCCCTTCTCCAGCAGAGCTTTGCATTTCCTGGGTCCCGATCGTCAGAGCTGCTCTAGAGCTCAGCCAAATCACCCGGAGATTGGCAGCATCACAGCGCTGTTTGGTTCAGCAGCTTTTTCGATGTGTATTCAGTCCCTTCTCCCCCCTACTTGCCCAAATCCCAGTAGCCATGAAGGCATCACCCTCACTCCAGTGCGTCACTTGCTTTTGGAGGCTTCCCCTGAGCCCTGGAAATTGCTCACGGCCAGAGACAGAACCAGGGACTGGGTCCTTGCTCCTGTGCTCAGTGGACTGTCAGTTTTGGGCAAAAAGAGGAATTCTGGGTGAGACTGACAGAAACTGGCCACTGTGAGCTGCTAATAGGGTGGCATGGGGTGTTTTGGTGTTACACACATTTCCAGCTGTCACAGTGCCCTTGATTACTGCCAACGCCCAGGACACCTCCTGCTCTTTCTCCCTGGCAGTATAAATTTTCCACGGCTCTTGGTTGGAAGTGTGTTGGAGGGTGTTTGCCCGCTCAGGAATGCAGCAGCATGTGGCTTGCATTAACCCAGCACGGAGACAGAGCACTTCAGCCAGCACCCTCCCGAGCAGGATTCATCACTGCCTTAAAATAAGAGAAGCTGGTCCTGACAGCTTCTCCTGAGGTTGGAATCCCTGACAAGGGAATCAACAGGAGCCTCAGAGGTGCTCATTAGCAGCTCCTGGCTCTGGACCTGCAGCGATTCCCTCTCAGGTTGCTGGAACCTGGGGCACTCACAGGAGTTGTGAGAGCTGCAGGGTTTAGATGTCTGTGAAAAACAACACTCCTGGTCTTGAGAGCAACAGCCAGGAGCAGCGAGGACACATCTGCCAGAAGAGCCGCTCTAACTGAGCTGAACTCGTGCAGTAACGAGGTGACAGGATTAGCAACAGAGCTCAGCTCCCCATGCCCAGGTTTGGGGGGAGAGCTTCTCCTGCAGAATGTGATCTGATGGGGATGATCCCCCAAGCAGAATTTGGGCCCAGCAGGTCCGGTGTGATGCCGACTTGTCCCCTCCATGGCTCTCCAGAGGGAACTGATGGAGTAAACTCGGCCTGGTCCCTGGTAAAAGCTCCCACTGGGAGGCACAGAGATATCTCTGGGGTTCTCCTATCAACTTACAAGGCACGATTGATGCCTCCGGCTTCATCACGCACACTGCGGGACAGGAGGGGACAGATTCACACACCAGGTCAGCCAGGCAGGCTCCCAGCCAGGGATCTCTGCCGTGGGCCTGCCCACCAGCCCCGGGAGAGACGAGTTCGGAGTCTGCTGGCGGGGGGGGCTCCGGGAGGGGGTCACTTGGGGACGGCACCCCCGCCCCAGCCCCAACCCAGGCTGGGGCTGAGCCCGGAGCGGGGCGGCAGCAGCAGCAGCAGCAGCTGGAGCGCGCTGCCCTCTCTTGGGAGGAGAACCGCCCTGCAGCGCCCGGCGGGCCGGGATGGCTGGGAACCACTTCCCGAGAGCCCTGGCAGAGCAGGGGATGGCTGGGAACCGCTTCCCGAGAGCCCCGGGCGGGCAGGAGATGGCTGGAAACCGCTTCCCGAGAGCCCCGGGCGGGCAGGGGATGGCTGGAAACCGCTCCCCGAGAGCCCCGGGCGGGCAGGGGATGGCTGGGGACGGTCCCCGAGAGCCCTGGGCGGGCAGGGGATGGTCCCCGAGAGCCCCGGGCGGTCAGGAGCTGTCTGGGGACGGTCCCCCAGAGCCCCGGCCCCGCACAGAAGCCGCTTTCACACGGCCGCCAGCTCCGGGCCGCAGCGGGGGAGCCAAGGGCGGCAGCAGCTGAAGAGCTTTGCCAACAAAGGGGGATTCAGGAGAGCCGCAGTGACAACTGCTCCGGGAAGCAGCCCCGGCACGGAAAATGCTGTGCTGCAAATCTGCCTGCGAGAGGGCCAGAGCCGGGCTGGGTCCTGCTGCCCGCGCCACTGCGGGTGGCAGCGCTCCCAGGGTGCAGGAATGGGGTGTGGGACGGTCGGGGGAGCCTTCTGGAGGCACAAAAAAGATCTGGTCTAACACACCACACGTTCTCAGTCTCCAGCAGCCTGTGAGATGTACAGGCAGGCGCTGTTCCGAGGTCCTCCGCTTCCCTCCCACCCGAAGCAAGGAGGTCACTGAGTTCCAACATCCCTCTCTGCATCCCAGCCATAACCCAAGTGTGGCTCCACAAGACTGTGCAGTGAGGTGAGCAGATACATGCTGCTTTCCAAGCGGAAAAGACAGGATTTTATGTTCTCAGATCCTCCCAGAACCCATTTTCCCTCACATAAAGTTTGAGCACAGACCAGCCTTACAACTGGTCCAAACTCAGATTATTTCTGCAAGCCCCAGTCACACTCCCAGTCACGGATAGCGCTTTTTCCTTGCCAAGAACACAGCCCTCTCCGTCTTGATGCCAGAAATGAGAAGCTATCCCAAGAAATGCCCCTGTACTCGCTGTTCTTCAGGCTTGGAGGTCACTCCCCTACCTGGCTGGCTTCTCATTTGCCTTCCGACACACGGCTGTGTGCTGGCTCGGGGATATTTGGGTTCAATCCATGAGTGGCAGAGCTCAGCCCAGGCATGGGGATGGTTGTACCTCGCTTCCACCGAAAGGAATGATCCAACCCAAGAGCTCTCCTGGGAGCGTTTTTTTCTAGACCTTCTCCCTAAGCTCCTGTCACTATCCCCCCCCTCTGCTTGCGAGGCCTCTGCTCTCACCCATACAGCTCTTCCAACACCTCAGTCCATTTTACAATCTAATCCCTGAGCCAGGGCAGGCTCTGAGGGGCTGTTGAGGGTCTTCAAAGACTTAAACCAGTACAACTGGCCTTGCCCTTGACAGCACACTGATACAAGCTGATATTCCAAAAGCTCCTGGATACTGGCAGCCATTCCAGCCCCAGCTGCAGTGGAACAGCTGAGAAATGACACAGCCTTGGGTCTAAACAAGGCGGTGCCGCAGTGGCAAAGCAATTCCAGAATTCTCCTACAGCCCCGGTCCACCTTTCCCTGTCAGCACAGCTGGGACACGGCAGGACACAGCTGCTGCTGCTCCAGCTGCCCTGCCCCTCCTGCTGCTTCGGGCAGGCTGCACGGGTTTGTTCCAGGCCCCTGTGCTGAAGGACAGGACACACACGGTCACAGGCATCACACACAGGTGGGAGCCACCAGGTCTCAGACCAGAAGGGACATGCAATGATATTATTTCCCTCTGAACGCATTCCCAACCAGCTCTACCTGCCTCCATCCACACTTCTCCAGAGCCAGAAGAGGTGCAGCCCCACAGAGGAGTCTTTATGTGCCTTGAAGGAAAAAATGTGCTGCAAGCCTGTTCATTCAACCCCAAACCAGTCTTAAACATGCAGCTGCTCAGTGCCATGCCTGGCACTGCAGGAGGGACACAGCCCTGCTCCATGACTTGCTTTCCAACTGCCACAAAAAAGCAGAAAAAGCAGGGGTTATTTGCTTTTGCATTAGACTGGAGGAAAGGAGCAGGAACATTGGCAAAGGTGCAGCACAGGCCATCCAACCTGTGGGCTCCCCAGCAGTAATTACAGTATCAGTGTGTCGTCCTCCTTTGCAACTGTCACGAAGAGGAAGATGTGTAGATAAACCAGGAGGAATAAAAACAAATCGAGTCCTGATTGCAAGGCCCCAGAGGGACTGCAGGAGCTACCAGCAGTACTTGCAAATGAGGAAGAACAGTGAGGTTATCTTGAAGCACCCCAAATTGCCTCTCCAGACTGAAAAGCAAGAGAGATCAGTTATAAAGGCATTTCTACAGTGGCTGTACACCGTTTTCAGCCACCATTAACTCACAGCATGTTCTGGAATTGAGGCTTGTTAAATGCCAAGCACGGACACACCCGGATCACCCACAAGGAGAGGAGGAGCTCATTTGCTAATTGTGCATCGAGCAGGGGAAGTGAGCTGAGCATGGGGAGAGCTGCTGAAGGGCAACTGGAAAGGAGAAAAGGAAAAGGCTTTGTAGGTGACACTAAAGAAGAAGAATGTTCCCAGCAGTGTCTGGGAAGGGGAGGACAGAGGTTTATGTGGAAATGAGTGAGCTGCCTGTCTGCTGCCACAAAGCCATTTACTCTTTGAGGTGTTTCATTTTGCAATATATTTCAAAAGCCTCGGGACTGCTGTCCCACACTCTGTTCCAGCTTATTTACCTAGTTACTGGTTTCAACAAAGCTTATTGACAAAATATACAAGTTTTTCCACTTTCCCAGTCCTTGTTCCACCTCACAGCCAAGCTCCTTGAGGCAGCTCTGCCTCAAACTCCTCTGCTTGGACTGTAGCCCTTCTACAGAGCCCCTCTGCACTGTGGGGCTTATTTAGGATCATGGAATCACAGAATGGGTTGGGTTGGAAGGCACCTTAGAGCTCATCTTGTTCCACCCCTGCCATGGGCGGGGACACCTTCCACCATCCCAGGTTGCTCCAAGCCCCATCCAGCCTGGCCTTGGGCACTGCCAGGAATGGGGCAGCCACAGCTTCTCTGGGCAACCTGTGCCAGGGCCCCACCACCCTCACAGGGAAGAATTTGATCCTAATATCCAAGCTAAACCCACCCTCTTTCAGTTTGAAGCCATTCCCCCTTGTTCTGTCACTCCAGGTCCTTGTAAAACGTCTCTCCCCGTCTTTCTTGTAGGTTCCCTCCAGGTAGCAGAAGGCTACAATGAGATCACCCCGGAGGCTTCTCTTCTCCAGGCTAAACAATCCCATTGCTCTCAGCCTTTCCTCATGGGAGAAGTACTCCCTCTGACTGCCGTGGTGGCCCTCCCGAAGCAGCACATGACACCTGGAAGATGAAACCCCCTCTCACCAGTGCGAGGGGGCACCAGAAACACAGCACAGAAACCTCTTATGACAGAGACTGGGGAGGCCAGGGCAGGGGCAAAGAGCGGGTGGGGGGCAGTCTGGTAACCAACCTACCGACAAAACTCACCTCGCAAAGCCAGTGCAACCCCAGCAGCTTCCAAACCCCACCCCAGCACAGGTGCACAAAGCTTCAAGCACCCACCCCCAGAGTTGCCACCCGACACATTTAGCACTTTGGGAAACAGATGTGCACACCTGTAAGGTTTTTTCAGATCACAGTATGAAAGAAAGTGACGGGATAATGCAAAATAATTGATTTTTATTTAAAATAAAAAGCAAAACCACAATCATCCGAACAAGACAAGTATCCCAGCTCTGCTGGATGGGTGATAAAAGCAGCTAAGGGCAGTGGCAGGGCTTGGAGCTGACAGTGGGACTGTCACACAAATGGGTAACGCTTTCCTTCCCCCCTTTGCAAGGGGGATGCCAAAAAGCTCCCCTTACAATGTGCCCACACAGGCATTTCAGATTGGATTCAGCCAACAGTCTCGCTTCCAGCCCATGATGGCTGGGGACTCAGGGAGGAGAGTAGAGGTTAACTATGAAAGAGGTTGCTGTCTTTCCTTGAAGCATTTGGAGAGGTTTGATGTAACTGAGAAGACAAACTGGAGCCAGAGCACACGAGCTGGAAAGGGGAGGAAGGTCTGCCAGAGGCTCCTCGGTGTCACCTGCTCCCACAGCACTTGTGCAGGGAACAGGTGCGGGGGGGACTGGTGTGCCTCTTGTCCACATCTGTGGTTCTGACAGAGTGCTGGGCCGTTTCCTCCTGAACTCTCACAGCCTGTGTCCATCACCAGGCTCTAAAGCACAGCCAGAGCTCCCACATCCCATCACCTTCCCAGAGCAGGCAGGATTGTGACAATGACACCCAGCCCGAGGCTCTCTGCCCACCCCTGGGGAACAGGGCAGCTCCCAAAGCCCCAGGGGGCTGAGACAAAGCTGTGCTGCTGCTCTGGGGCTCAAGGAAATGAGGGGCCCACGGGGTGCTGGACCAGCTGCATCCAGGGCCTCTACAGTACAAAAGTAGCGGGGTTGGAACAAGAGACATGGATGCCCCAAGAAGCACAAGCCTGGAGAAATGAGAGCACAGCTTCCCACAAGCACGGAGCTAGGCACAAAGGGAGCCCAGTTTTTAACTGCTCCTCACTCACCCAGCCTGGAACAAGGGCCTGGGAAGCACCAGCTCCCCCCCATTCCTGTAAGGCCAGTGAAGCTGACTCCCTGATGAGAAAATTGCATCTAGTCCTGTTTAAAACCAGATCCTGCTCTAGCAGGACCTCTTGTTTAGAGCAGGCCATGGAACAGCAACAGTTCAACCCTGGTGAAAACAAAAAATCTTGTTCTGCTACAGTTTATGTACCACACAGCAGTTCTGGAAGGGCCACCACAGAACACCACGTGGCCAAGAGTGTTGAACAACATCCCCAATGTTTTCTGCTACAAAAAGCTCCCACCAGGCTCAGAAGTCTCAGGTTGCTCAGGATGAATGGAACACTTTCTGTGGGTGGATGGCTTCAAAGCATCTTACACAGCAATTAGAGTTCAGCCTCACAACAGCCCTGCGAGGTAGGGATTTTCCTCACTGCTCAAACTCACCAAAGTGGCTGAGGCAAAAGCCGTAAGTGGAAGAACTGGAGATCCCAGAGTCCTGATTCCCAGGCAGCCTGAACAGACACTGTTTCACGGCAGGAAGTGCCCTGTGGAGCAGTCCAGGAGAGGGTTGCTGGTATCATGACGTCTGCAGTCCATTGTAAACACGCTGCTTTTCTGTGAAGGGTGTCACATCAACACAGGCTTCACCTGGAATTGCTTTATTTCACACCATGGAAGAGTTGACAGGCATGGAAGAATGCTTTGCACACTGGATCTTCCCACTGTGCTTCTAGAGGCAGAGGTGTGGCTTTCCCAGCACAGCAGTCAGGCTTTCACATCAGATTTTAAGACTGTGCAAACTGAACCACATGTGCCAAATGCAGCTGCATCTCACTGAGGTGCTGCCCAGCCACCAGAGAGGGCAGGGACGGCTCTCCAAGGACTCCCCTCACCCTGACAGAGCTGAGTCTTGCAAGCCTTTGCCTCTCCATTCTTCCAAAAGGCAGCAGCTGCAGCCTGCTCTGAGAGGACATACACAGACTGTGCAGGCTCCCAGGCTGTTTGGCCTCGGCCAGAAATGCCAGGAGTTGGAGAAGTTGGAGGTTTTTTCAAGTAATCTTGTGGAAGAATCTGCAGTGGCTACAGAGCAAGTGTGCTTGCTTATGCCTGGCTATCTGTCACAGGAGATTTGGGAGTCTGGACAGCTAAAGAATGTATCAATAAACCTTAACTCTCTCCGTTTCCCCACCACCACACTGCTCCTACACACACTGACTGGCACAGAAGAGTCAAAAACAGAGATCCTGACAAACATATTTAGGATTCCTTTGTACAAAAGGATATGGCCCAGGAGTGTTTAAATAGGGAAGAGACAAGGTTAAAAATGGATCAGAGAACCCAGAAAAGCAACGCTCCAGGTTCCACCAAACCCAACACGTTTAAGAAAGTCACAGTTGAGGCTTTAATCTCTCTTTAATTTGCTCTCTCATCAGTGCCTGGGCATTGCTGTGTGTTTACTACAGGCACAGCACTTCTGCTGTCAAGTTTCCTCTCCCAAAGAACGGCTGAAGTGAGTTCTATATCCACCTCCTAGGGCTCAGAAGAGCACCCATGGAAGCAGCAGCCCATGGGAAGTTCAGATTTCCTGGCAGCACCTTCAGCCACACAGAGACACCACTGACACCACCAGCACAAGCCCCTGCTAATAAAACAAACCAGCAGCTCCAACAGATCCCTTGGGGATGAGAGCTTTACCTGGTGTTACACAAATGCATCTACACAGACTTAAGCAACACGTTGCATTTTTTAAAAGCATAAAACAACGTCCCCCCCTCAGTCCTTTAAAATTGGCACTGCAACTTTCAGAAACATCTGAACCCATAACCTCAAAGAAAAGCCATTTAGGGATGCGAACTGCACTGGCCTGAGCAAGCCCACGGCCTCGGAACTGTTCGGTGTTTCAAGCCCAGCAAATGTGATCGTGCCAGAGTCAGACTTTGTCAGCAGTTGCCTTGTGCTAAACATCACATCCGAACCTGAAGGACTGGAATTACTGGCAAATGCTGACTTTTTCCCCCCACAGTTTTTGCTGTGCAAGAAACTCCAGGATTCTCCTGCTCCATCGAGCTTCCCATCACAAGGTGCTAGTGCAGCTTTGTTACCTGTCACCGTGACAGACACATAGTGGAAGTAGATGGACTGTTGCTGGTTCAGGTGTTGCACCTCAGGTGTGTGCATGGAGCATGCACATTAAGACCACGAGAGATGCTTCAGGTTGGTGGTCACCGCTGCTGAAGTTGCTTCAGTGCTTGGGGCGTTCACACCACCTTCCCTTCCTTGGCTGAACAGGGATCTTCTCTTGGAAACAAGATGAAAAAGGAAGGTGTTTGCCCATTGGAAACAAAGTCAGGTGACATGGGAAGAATACAGAAATGCTGCTGCCACTGTAGGGAGAAAATTGATGTGGCCAAAGCTCAACTGCAGATGAAACTGGCCAGAACCGTGGGGGACAATAAAAAAGTTTTTTCAAATATGTTAATGGCAAAAGGCAAATTAGAAATAACACTGGCCCATTCCAGGATGAGGATGGTCACCTCACAAACAGGGACACGGACATGGCAGAGGTGTTTAACGTTCCTTTGCCTCTGTCTTCAGCACAGATGATGGACCAAGGGGGTCTCAGTGCCCTGAGCTGGAGGACTGTGACAGTGAGAATGTTCAACTCCCAGTCGACCCCAAACTTGTGCGGGATCTGCTGCTCCAGCTGGATCCCTACAAATCCATGGGGCCTCATTGGATTCATCTGAGAATCCTCAAGATGCTGCTGATGTCATTGCAAAACCTCTCAATGATTTTTGAGCAGTCTTGGGAATCCGGAGGGGTCCCAGCTGATTGGAAGCTGGCGAATGTTGTCCCAATTTTCAAGGAGGAGGAGGAGGAGGACCCTGGAAGCCACAGGCCTGTCAGTCTCACTTCAGTGCCCGGCCAAATCATGGAAGAGATGATTCTGGGAAGTACTGAAAAACACCTGGAGGACAATGCAGGCATCGGTCACAGCCAGTACAGCTTCATGAGGGGAAAGTCCTGCTTGTTGAACCTGATCTCCTTCTGTGACAGGGTGACCCACCTGCTTGATTTAGGAAAGCCAGTAGATGTCATCTTTTGGATTTCAGCAAAGCTTTGGATACTGTCTCTCCCAAAGACCTTCTGGACAAACTGTCCAGCCCACAGCTGGTTAACCATGTTACATGGTGGGTGAACAACTGGCTCACAGGTTGGACACAAAGGGTGACAGTGACTGGGGTGACACCAGGCTGGCACTTCACTAGTGGGGGTCTGCAGGGCTCCATCCTCATCCCTGTGCTCTTCAACATCCTCATTAACGACTTGGACGCAGGACTGGAAGGAATATTAAGTTTGCCAACAACACTAAATTGGGAGGAGCTGTCAACTCCCTCGAGGGTAGAGAGGCCTCAACAAATTAGAGAGGTGAGCAATCACCAACCATGTGGAGTTTAACAAGGGCAAAGGCTGGATTCTGCACGGGGATGGGGTATTCCTGGTGGCAGGGATAGACTGAGGAACAAGAGGCTGGAGAGCAGAGCTGTGGAAAGGGACCTGGGGTCCTGGTTGGTGGCAAGTTGGATCTGAGCCAGCAGTGCCCTGGAGCCCGGAGGGCCAACTGTGTCCTGAGGGGGCATTAGGCACAGCATCGCCAGCCGGGCAAGGGAGGCGATTGTCCTGCTCTGCTCTGCACTAGGGTGGCCTCACCTTGAGTGCTGGGGGCACTTTTGGCAACCACAACATATAACAGACATTAAGCCATTGGAAAGCGTCCAAAGGAGGCCACGAGGATGGTGAAGGGTCTGGAGGGGAAGCCCTATGAAGAGTGGCTGAGGGCACTTGGTCTGTTCAGCCCGAAGGAGACCGAGGTCAGACCTCATTTCAGTTTTCAGCATCCTCCTGAGGGACAGCAGAGGGGCAGGTACCGATCTCTTCACTCTTGTGACCAATGACAGGACTCAAGGAAACAGCTTGAGCTGAGTCAGGGCAGGTTTAGATTGGATATCACGACAAGGTTTTTCACCCAGAGGGTGGTTGAGCACTGGAACAGGCTCCCCAGGGCAATGGTCACAGCACTGAGCCTGTCTGAGTTCAAGAAGTGTTTGGACAATGCTCTTGGGCACAGGGTAGGGTTCTTGGTTTCTGTGCAGGGCCAGGAGTTGAACTCGATGATCCTGATGAGTTCTTTCCAAGTGCCCGTATTCCAGGATTCTATGAGACACACACTTGGAAGCGCCAGCCCTGACAGCAATGTTCTCCTGCAGCAGGCTAAGATCCAAGGACCCATTTTCCACAGCTCAGTTCTCCTAGAAGCTCATGTCTTCCTTGTTCTTCCCGAAATTCTGGTGTGAGATCTGCCGGACGTTCCAATAGGCCAAAAGGGCTGGTGTTCCTTTCCTCAAGTGTACAGGACAACATGTAAACATATGACAGTGTCAAAGCAAGGCAGGTTTTTACATTTACCTGCTGGTTTTAAAAAGAGTTCTTTAAAAACTAGACCGTTGCCTTCCTTGCCAGTTCCGTGACCCATTAAATACTTGGCATGTCCTTACCCACAGCTGGGCTATAGTGCACTCACCCGGGGCGCAGAGGGGACAAAGCATTGCACAAAGGATGTAGTCGGGGCATTCCCCTACAGGTTATTCAGGAGCCAACCTTGGACAGCACGTAACGAAGATGTCTGGATCGAGGAAGAGTGACAAAAACTTAAGGAGTGTGAGAAATAGAAGCAGAAGGGGGTAGAACAGAGCTGGCTGGCTGCTAACGGAGCTTCAATCGGCAGCTGCCTCTGGGCAGGTGGTGTTATCCCTCAGGGGTAGCCACGGCCTCCACAAGATTCCCTAATCCTGTCAAAAAAAGGTACAACTGCCTTTGAGCGTTCCCCTCATAGCAGGGCACAAGATCTCAGCATGCAGATTAATCTCAGGCTTATTCTTCCTGCAGCATTGTACAAGCAGGGTTAAGATTTTATGTTTGGAAGCGTTTCTGTCAACTAAGGCATCACGCAGCTGCAACAGAACGCCCACCCACCCTCACAGAGTGAAACAATCAACATACAGGAGGAAGAACACTGAAACCCAGAAAGCAAATGTTCCAGGCAAGGTGCTAATTTTTAATATTTAGGGTATTCATTTCAAAATTTGAATGGCAAATAATTTAAAAATGCACGGGTTTTTCAGAAGAACAGATCTGCATGGTGATCTGCATTTTTACAGCTTTTTTTTTAACCAGGGTCTGCATTAAGGTTTGTCCTCTCCTCCTGCTCATTCCCTGCCTGAAATCACACTGGCTGCCGAAATGGGATTTGACAATGTCATAACAAGCAAATTGTGAAAACCTCCAGGGCAAAATAAGCAGTCAGTACAGTTCTCCCCAACCTTTAATGATGCTCTGTACTTGTAATTCAATTGTATTCAGTTACGAGCAGCTCCTGGAAACAGGAGAGCAACCTACAGGAGCACACAGCTCTTCAGCCAGTCCCTACACCGGGAAGTCAGGCATCACGCTGGAATATGGACTTCCTCAGGTGAATTTCTGCTGCACGTCTCCTTCAGCAAGGCACGCACTAAGCCACCACAGCACTTGCATCCATGCCAAACCTGGAGCATCCAAGAGCTCAGGAACTGGCCGGCACTCTAATGCAGGCAGGCAGCCAATCCAGCAGCATTGGTTAACCAAGCTGCAAGGAATTTGCTTAAGAATTTTGGCGAGCCTCTGCTGTATGAGAAAAATGCTTCATTTAGGAAAGAATGTTTAAGTTCTTCCCTGCAGTATACTCCCAAGATTCCCAGTGCTTCACTGTTTTTAACCTGGCCAGTCCAGAGAACTGCTTTCCTCAGCAACTTTACCCTAAGCACTATCTATCCTTGATTTTGCAATATTAATGTTGCCTCCTTCCACACTGACTGAAACTTGCTCGATATTTATGTATTTATGTATTTATTTATTTTAAATGTAAACACAGACATTTGGAATTGGGGATTAATTTTGCCTTTAACAGATAAAGCAGTGGAACAAATTGAAATAATCCAGGCAGCAGTAAGAGAAACCATACAACTGCTTGAAGGTTTTCTGTTTGAATAAGCCACTGAAACCTGAGTGCTGCCTGATCATTCTTCAACTGTTCACTATTCATTTGTGCTCTCTGAAGAGCCGTTAAAACATCCCACCTCTCCCATTAAACAAAGATAAAATCAAATCCTTTCATCTATTAAAAGAGACAACTAGGAAAAGTAATAAAACTGTTTATTAAATAAAACCCCTGATTTTTAAAAAAAACATCAAGAATCTTACTTTTCTGTTTGGAACAATTAAAATAGAAGATAGCACTGGTCAACTGCTTTATGTCCTGTAAGGAATCCCTTGCTCTCCATCCCTCTCTCCTGAGGAATCTCCTATCTGAAGTGTGCCAGCTTTCCCTCACATTGTCCTGTGCTTGTTTAAAACCAACAGCTGCCATGGGGTCACCTGGAGGAGCTGCGTTCTTTGCTCACGCAGTCGTCCTGGGAAGTTGTGTCCCCGTTCCCCATCATTCCGCACGTCCTCCGCTTTTTCCTCCGGTGCATCATCCCCTCTGTCTCGGAGCCAGAGTCACACTGAAGGGTGGAAAGATGAAACCACAATTCAGAGGAACCTCATGAACTGCCTGTGCTGTGCATTTCACCACAAGAGCTACTCAGCAATCCTGAGCTCAAAGAAGGTGCTGTTTTAGGTTAGACACATCAAGGAAATTTTAAATTAAGCATTTAAAAATCAGGAACGGACACGTTCTTAGATTTCATCACTGACTAAAGCTGATTTGGGGCAAGCCAATGAATGTGTTCCTTTTGGCCCCTAGAAGGACGTCACCTTCCAGGAGAAGACTCTGGCTTCTGAAGGGTTTAGGTGTCGAGAAGAGTCCTGTGTCATAATTGATCTGTTATGGATTTTGTTCCCTCTCCCAATTTTCAGAACATTCATTTTGCAGCCATTTTCCACAAGCTAAATGAGTGACAGATTCATATGTAATACAGACATGGATCAAACAGACTGAATCCGTTTAGCAATGCAAAGAGAAGCTTCAGCAAAACAGAACCTGCTAAGATCACAGGCTCCTCCACCATGTAGATTGGTTTAGCTGCTGTCCATTAATTTATTCGATAAGGGATGAATATAAGGATGAAGGCACATGATCAGGTATGAAAAAACAATGTAATTGCAGAATATGGATCACCTATTGCAGTAAAAAACATTACCTCTGAATCAGAGTCTGATGAGCTGGAACTTGAGGAACTGGAAGAATCACTAGAACTGTCAGAAGCAATACCAGTGGATTCCTGCAGGTCAACTGAATCAGCCAAGGCTGCCAAGTCAGGATGCTCCTGCTTTAGGATCCTAAATACAGTTGAAATTTCAGGGTTTGAATTGTAACACTGCACATCAAGGAATATTTTTAGGTTTTGTTTTCAATGGAGAATATGCAAAGAAAGCTACTAAATCTCTTACCTGTACCATTTCCGTGACAGTTTGGGCCTCCCTCTTACTGTCTTGTGCCACACCACCGGGAAGTTGGTACAGCTGGCAAAGTTTTGTGTGATGGCAATAGTCGTGTCAAGGTTGAGGACTACGTGCCACCAGCCACCTAAAACACAACACCAGTGACCATTGGTGGCTGCATGGCAGAGAGCAAGATCAAGAACAGCCAAGAACCCTTGTCCCATAGTGCAGGTGGAACTGGACATTATCTCCCAAACCGAGGTGAGTTTGCCAACACATCATCTTTCCTCGGCCTCGTTTCAGCTTTCTCCCCAGTGCCTGACAGGTTCTTGTTACACAAGGCTGCTCCACGCTCTGACCAAATTACCCAGCTCACACACAGGACTGAAGATGTGACTTGACAGCACCACGCTGGCTGCTGACGGTTTACTTAACAGCAACAGCCATTGTAACCCAGACTGCACAGAGGACCCTTTCTGTTTAGCTGGAGAGCACTTTCCACGCTGATTTTGTAAGGTTCTTATGACTACAGACTAACCTTTCATTTAAAAATAGATGCAAAATTGTTTCTCCACACAGGATAAAAATAGTGGAGTTCTTACAACCCACTCAGAGCCTCATAAAAGACTGAGGGAACGGTTTAATGGAACCCGACAGCTACAAACTCTTAACAGAAGGTACACTCAGGAGTCACTAATAAGTGCCAAGACAATCACAAGGCACCCTTCACACACCAAGTCAGCTGGATGTTAGAGACAAGCGATATGGACAGAAGCTATGGGCCTGTGCTGCACATAAATGATGCAAGATTCAGAGGTTAGAATCTGGCACTGAACTCGCCTCACCCTCCACTTACAACGGGCACACAGCGTGCAGCCACTCAGAGAGAAAGGCATCTTTAGCAAAGCTTTATTTAGCTTTTGATTTCAAATCAAGATGAAGCATAACCACAGAGAGGTGGGTGGAAGGTGTCAGTGCCTTTAAGTAGCTCGTTTCCCACAGCTAAGAAAAATTCATATGCAAAATTCAGTCATGAATTTGCTCCGGCGTGTATAAACTCAAACGTTTTTGTCTAAGAGTTACTGGGGCTCAAACACCTCTATTATTTTATGCCATTATTTTATGCCCTGACAGCTTCCTATTACTGCAATTTAGTTCAGGATCACACTCCTGTGATGCTGCAACTTAAATCCCACTTATTTTGCCATCTGTATCACATGCAATCCTATGCCACGGGCCACACACATTTTGGGACATTCAGGAAGTAACTGAATAGTCTCAGAACGAGCTCAGGAGAGTTTGTTTTGTAAGAGATGGGCCATGTAAGAAAGCTGAAATACTCCCTTCATCTCTGTTACACAGGAATATTACAAATACGCTTTTTTTCTCCCGTATTTCCTTCCTGGAGAGATTTGCACATACCTGGCACGAAGACTGTCTCTCCTGGTTTCTGTAAGACTTCCAGGGGTTTGAACTCAGGGGGCCAGGTGGGAAGCTGTGTCCGAGGATAGATGACATTGAACCAGGTGATGGCCTCGTCCTGCTGGTTCCCTCCCTCTTCCCGTGTCACTTTGATCAGCTCTCTGGGAGTGCTGGTTGGGAACAGGCACCAACGCTTATGTCCCTGGACTAAGGCATTCCATTGTGTTTCTCCTCTTAAAAAGAAAATAAATCAAAATAAACATTGAATAAAAAAACAGAAACATTTTCAAGCAGGAAAAAGTTTCATTTAGAAAATGCCAGAACTGATTGCTGTGAATAATTTAAATAAAGAATTCAAGCCTNGGAGGGGGGGGAAAGAAAAGTGCTTTAGTCATAGAGCAGGCAGGTAGCGCCCTTTCTTCATGTTAGAGAATTACAGCTGTTCATTGCACTTTCAGTTAGAAATTAAAGTAATTACAGTTCCTTCATTTACATTCTTGATTTTAAGTTCACACTGCAGCAAAAAGGTGCAACAGGAGTTTAACCTAAAAAACAATATGAATTGGGACAGGAATGACTGCGGGACAAGCAAGTGAAGATGACTTTTTATATGTCATAGCTGTATTTTGTTTTAAACAGTTCTTCAATAAAATAGTGATTTCAAAGTTTATGAGTGTGATTAAGTCCCAACAGCCTGTGTTGGGATTCTTGGATTCTTCCTAGGCAGGGGGACTCTCCTACGGTTATCTAAAATTTTCTGCTCAAACAGATCCAGAACTGCAGAACAATGACGAACAAAAGGCAACACAAGGAACAGAGCAAGTTACGCAACCCTGGCCTCTCTCTGCGCCTTCTGTTCATTCACCAGAGGCTTTTCATTCCAACACTTAACTACATGGAGCTTATTCTCCAGTGACCATTGAGGATTTGAGGTTTATATTCCCACTGCCCATTTACAAGGTTTATTTCTCCCAGTGGAGAACTTTATCTTCTGTACGTGTTTAACTGCAGCAGCACCTTCAACTACTCATTTCCCCTGGAATGGAGCAGTGAGACCAACCACACCAGAAAAAGCAGTGTGAGGTGACTTCATACCAGGTATCGAGAGGAAGAAATTACAGGAATTGTTTAACTGGTGGCAGAGAGTACAGAAACTAAAGCACCAACATGATCCCTCCATGGTGTAGTGACAGGCAGGTGATGCCCAGCAAGAGGAATACAAAGGTTCAGAAAATACAGCAAGTTCTCCATCTCCCCTTTCCAGTGCAGGTGTAAATCAAGCTGGTTTCGAAGGATCATTTGCCAGCATCAACTGCAGGACACTAAGTTTGATTATCAAGCTGCTTTCTTCCTGCTTCACAAAAGAGCTGTAAATAAGCATGTGTTTGTCACTTCTATTGCAAATTCACTCTTTAGATTTATATTAGCATTAGAAAGCTGATTAAACTACAAGTAGAGCAGTCAAGACTTTCATTAAGAAACCAGAAGAAATTATACACACGAAGGTCTGTCTGGCACAGACAGATGCACTGTTCAATACTATTTTTCTGACAATAACTTGAATCTACACACACACAGAAGGTTTTAAACCCCTTATTTAGCAACACTGCCATTTACCAGCACCTTCCTCCAAATATTTAACTTACAATGAACAAAACAGAGTTTGCCCCAAGACATCAAATTTACCATAAAAAACTTCACAACTTCTAAATTCAATCTGAAAGCAAACCCCAGCCCCCTTCTCCAAATTAAAATAGCTGCTTCAGTAAACGGCTTCCAAAAATTACTGCCTTTATTTTAATGAGGAACAATGCCAATAAAAATGTCCTAAACAGCACCAATTCTTCTTTTAAGGTCTACACACTATCACACCCCTCTCAATGCAGAGATCAACCTGTACAGGTCATATCCTCCTCATACGATTAGCACCACTTCCTGTCAGATTTTCAATTATGCTCTAAAGGTACTGCACACTCATTTCTGTACCTAGATGAACCCTCTAATTCCAGGAGGCATTACCGTGCTCTCATGCATCACTCAGCTCTCAAAAAACCTCAACAGCCTGAAAAACCCCCACATTTTCTAGGACAAAATACAAGAAGTTGGATACCAAGATCACGAGCAAAGAGCTCAGCATGTGCCTGTAGGTGGGGAGGGTGTGGGGGACACAGACAGCAAAATAAATGAGTCACAACCAGATTCTCTCATTTACCTCTAACTTAGGTAAATGATCTCTAGTTCATTAAGTGTATTCAGTATCTAGTAGAGACTACACCCGGTGTGGTTTTATGTTCGATCACAGCGTTGTATGTTCTTAGAAGAGAATTACAAAAAGCACTGTAAAAACACCTCCTTCAGTGACCTCAAATGGAATCAGGTTCTTGTTTCACTCCTGCAAAAGCACAACTGGACTACAGACACATGAGAGAGTGCAGAGGAAAGTGCCATTACTCATTACTTGCTCAATTTTATTTAAATAAACCACATCACAGCCTCATGTCACTCAAAGGGCAACAGGCATTGTCTGACAATTATATTGTCACTGTAAAGACTTTAATTACTTGGGAGAGTTCAGCTTATGCCCAGACTGCTATAAAGTGTCATAGTAACATAGACAAAAATGGCTTTTGTATCTAGAAGCCCAAATACAAGGCGGCTGCATTTGAATTTATGAATGAAATGTCATTTCACCCTCTTCCAATCTGCAGCAAAAATAAGGAAAGCGTTGAAAAGACTACGTAGATGTGAAATATTGTTCTCTCTCAAAACCATCTGAAGGGGAGCTATGAACTAGTGCTAACTTAGATCCTAATCTAGCTTAAGATCTTTACCTTAAAAGGAATGACTCCTAATTAAACAAAATTCCACACTGTACATGAGCCACGGGTGCAAAACCCAGGAGCTGTTCCTGAGGTATTTAAAATTTGAACGCCAGAAGGCACATGCAGCAAGAAACTGATCTTTATAACTCTCAGTAACGATGCAATTTTTGAAAAATCTAAGAAGTGATGTAAACTGACTTAAGAGAATGAAAAAAACCCCAAAAATCTACACCATAAACCTGCAGCAACACTCGTGGCTGAAGGAGAAAATTGTGATACACGAATCTGCCCTTCTCTCTCGCAGGATTACAGACATACATTCATTTTAGAGATGATGTAAATTCTAAGATGATTTTTTTATGTGAGGCAATCCCAGGTATTTAGGAACAACCAATGAGCTGGAAAATACCCAGTTTTGTCTTGCTGTCACTCTACCTGTAGGGCGGCCGTCGTTTCTCCCCTGCATACTGAAAGAGATCATCAGTGAAGAATTTGGGGACTTTGTAGTCCTCCAGGAGTTTCCTTCGCTTGGGATGCTCTCCATAGCTGCTGTCAAAGATGTAAAGAGGGCTGTCATCGCGCGTGGTTTCCATGTACTCTATGTAATATTTCATCTTCATCTTCACAGAGTAACCGTCATTGTCCTCCCCGCATTTGAACTTCTGGTTCCTGTACTTGCGTTTCAGCCGCTCCAGCGTCCACTTCTCCTGGGCAGACCAGCCCACCTGAGCATTCAGCAACACCACGGGCTTGTAAGGCTTTTCATAACGCTCAACAAATTCCTCCACTGTTAACTGGAGTGCATCTGCCCTCTCCACATTATCCTGTGAAACCAAGGGAGGAAAGCAGGACAGATATTAGGACAGACTGACGTCCTAGGACTGCGCTTGTCTGTGGGGGAGCTTCACACATATCCTTTGCTCCACACACCACGAGGGCATGGAGCCGCCTCTGTGTTATTTTAAGCTCCCCGAGGCTGCAGCCCTATTTCTCCTGGCCCGCTCCCTGCACACATCACTGACACCGGCAGCCTGAAGCCTTTGGCACTGCTCCCCACCGAGGCAGGTCCCCAGGCGGAGAGGCCACCCTGCCCCTTCGGCTGACACATCCCCTGCTGCATTTCACCCCCTCGGGACACGGGGAAGCGCTCCTGGGAATTATGCGGGTGCCCGTCCCATCCCGGCGGGCCCTGACCTTCCCACACCCCTCGCCACGTGGAGGGAAGAAAGTCATCTCCCTCACCAAACCTCTCCCTCCCGCCAGCTCTGAGGCAACCCCAGCCTCAGGAACGGGCCCCTTCCCGCTTCCCATCAGACGTCCCGCAGCTCCCCCCTCACCTCAGGCATTCCCAAACCCCTCAGTCTCCCCCTCCATCCCTGTCCCCTCAGGGCTCCCCAACCCCCCAGTCGTGTC